>CM034152.1:654002025-654444622 GCA_019776745.2 Taxus chinensis
AATCCCCCTTCTACAAGTGCACATGTTCCTTTTACGCTTGTTCATACTTCTATCGCAATATTTTTCATTAACTATATACATGGTGTTTTTAAACATACATATACATGCGTATTTGACTACTGATCATGTTTCTCCTTGTAGGTTCGACCATATGAGAATCAAAAGTCAACAATCACTGACATTTTGTGCAAACCCATCCCTATACTCACATGCAGGTACATCACACACTCCGACAACTGACATGTTTTCTACCCGAGGTTCACTCCCACCTCACCTTTTACTCTTTTCATCTTTCTCTACCAGCTCCATCTTTTTTTCACTCCAAATTTCTATCCTTCGACATGCTTTCTACAATCACTCTACTGGACATCAGGTACACATCTCTATATACTTTATGTTACCAAACATTCTTCTCACCAACATAAGTGGGGGCAGTGTAGACAAATACTTCACCACTTTGAGTATTAATTATTCTTAGTCTCATAACTATACTATACTTGGTTTTTTGAGTAAGAAGTACTAATTAACCATTCCTTTGTGCCGTTTTACTTGTTCTTCTATCGTCACTACCACCTTCCAACACATACTTTCCCATATATTTTTTTTGTTGTTTGACATCCATTCCTACCCTATACTGTGTCCCCCAGGTGTCACGGTCCCTTTCGAGGAACCTTAAAGCCTTTTCTTTATGTACCATCTCCATCTTTTGGGCCTTTTGTAGCCATTTGGGCTTTTCATATTTTTATTGGTTTCCCTTTCACGAGGGTTAATATGAAATTAGAACAAGATACCATATAAATATACAGCCGTTATGATATTATAATGAGGGACAAACACAGGCACTACTACCGTCACCTAAGGTATATCCATCAAATACTCCATTTGGCATCCATCTATCTCATCATAAGGGAAATGGCTAGTTCATCATCTACAGCAAACTGTAGGGGGAATTTTATATTCTATTCCATCCACCATTATTAATTTATACATCTGGTTCAATCTTGTTACGTAGAACTTCACAAAGTTTTTGAATGACACAAGAGCACCTAGGGCACAAATTTCACCACACACACACAGAACTACAGCGGGTCTAAATGTATTTCAAGCACTTAGTAGTACGTCCCACCATTGTTTCCGCTGAGGAAAGTCAACCCTTATTGTATTTTTGTTAATTTTTGATGCTTGATTGGGGTTTTATAGGGTCTCCTCTTCATCACTTGACTACAAAATCATCTGCACAGTGCAACGATATATACACTACATGCAAAACGACAACCTTAGAACATCCAACCGACCAGTTAGTTTTTTGGTTTCTGACTCTTTCTACATAGACTAAGCAACCAAGATCTTAGATTAGGTGCCCCAGGTGCCCTTATCCTTCCCCAGACACCCTAGATCTCTTAGAAAAGCTTCAGATTATCCTTTTACGAGCGCTCAGATGGTCATTCCTGTATCTATTTATCAGTCATCTCGCGACACAGTCTGACTGCATCAGTGAATCAACTATCTCTTTCTAACTCTCCTTACACATAAGGGGTTTTACATTTATAATTCTTACTTGCTTGGGGCCACTTATTTATTTATTTTTCCATTTTATTGTCGTGAAAATTTGTAACAGGGAATTAATACTTTTTCGAGCATGACAAATATACCCTTTGTCGAAATTGTCATGTTCTACGATCAATTCCCTAGGCACCCCAGGTCAAATCCATCAGTCCTCGTCACCCCTATTTGATTGTCAAATTGTTCCCTTATTTTATTTAAAAAGTCAATTAATCCCCTAGGTGATTTTAGAAATTTCTTAAAAGAGCTATCTTCTGGCATTTTGGAAAGGGCTGATCTTGGCCTTCCCATGACGGATCAACAACCGCCCTAGAGTGAACAAAAGGGGAAAAATTAAACATGGAGTGGATTTAATAATCCTTAAAATCAGTAAATTAATTTTGAAGGTTTGGGGAAGTTTTGAAAGACTTGGAGTCAAGTCTGATAAAACAAAATAGTGTTCATAACCTAGGCAAGTACAACCATTGCCTAAAATAACTAATGAGCTGCAGAAGAAGATTCTAGGAGCTCAATATGGAGATAGGAGTAAAATAAAACATCACTAGAAATAGGATTCCAAGCCCTACATGATGGTGGAATCATACTTTTCACAACACTTTGACGCATCAGATTTGTAGGCAGTTTGTCTCAGGAACATTGTGGAGTACTAAATCATAATTCCTATTTTTAAGGGATAAAATGGATGAATCAAGACATGGTATGCACACCATTGGATTAAAAATTCCATTTCAAGTCGATATCATATAAAATGTTTCTAAAAAAAATCCATCGGGAGCTCAAGATATCATCATCACAAGTCACCCTCTTGGAGCGTGTTCGGGACTTAGCCAAATTTTGAGAGGACACATGTCAGTTCCGGGAGCCTGGAGGATTTTATGTCCCTGAAGTCCCTGAGGTCAGGTACATAAAACCTTGGAAAAATTTTCCGAGCCCTCATGTGACCTCTTGGACCCTCATGTGACCTTCAGATTTGACAGTTCATCCCCTAAGTGCATTTTGGAGATCAAATTCCCTGCCGTTGGATTAAGACATGTATCGTCCTCTTTCTCACCATGGAATTTGATGTCCCTAACTTCCTTGAGGTTATAGAAATCAATTAAAAATAATTTTCCCAACTCCAACTCCAAAATTTTAATTTTTTTTAACTGTTTGGTGCTTCTTGTTGCTTCTCACTGCTAGAAGAAAAGTTGTATACAACACCAGTCCACCACTCCACCATTGCCAAAGCTCAAAAAAGCTCCATCACAACACATTATCCTTCAATACATGATGGAACACAGGTCATAGAAGGAATATTGATCAAACCAATAAGAAAGAATGAAGAACACAGGAAAATAAGTCTAAAAACTCCATTGCCATAAAACCAGAATCGAACATATCTTGCAAACCGTTGCACGGATTGACAAATCATTTGTTGCTGAGTTATTATCTCTTGAAGGCCATTAAAAAATCATATTAAAAACCTTTAATTTTCAGAAATTAATTCTCATAGAGAAGAAATTTCACTTCCGGCTCCACGAAGAACAAAGTTCGATTTCCCATCAAACCGGGTGTCGGATTGAAGTAAAATTTCGCGTGAAGCACCAAAAGCAAAAACCTATCGCAATAGAATTTATTTCATCACAAATGGAAACAAAATGAGACTTAAAAATTTCAAGCTCCGTTAATGGCCACCATGACACAATAATGGAAAACATCAGCGAGCTACCTCTCCACTTCTCAGGGTTCCAATGGGTGAAATCACCCGAAAATTGGAGGAAATGATCGTTGAAAAATATAGTTTCGAGTGAACTAGTTTTTGCGCCATGAAGTCCCTATTTTTTTGGATATGGAGGGCTGTGTTTTTATCAGAATTCTTCCCTCTTTGAATAAATTTTCAAATTCCCAAATATCCGGTTGGCGAAATCATCCAAAATTCAGAGGGAAGGGTCTCCAAAAAATCTAGTTTCTCTCAAATTAGTTTTTGCACGATGAAGTTTCTAGTTTCTTGAGATATGAAGGAATTAATTTTTATCAGTATTCTGCCTTGGTAGCTTCCATTCCCTAAGCTCGTACAAGACATAAATTTCCATTTTTCATTTCTAAACTTTTTTGAAAGCGAATCATGATGAAAATTGGAGCATGAGTTCGTGACGAAGATTCAAATCCAAAAACATTGTTCCTGTCACAAACAGAGGTCATTTTCATCACTTACTAAAAATAACATATGTTATATTTCCTTGCATGCTATAAATGATGAGTCCCACTGAATTGCAAGTTCTGTCACTCAGGACATTCAGAAAAGGGGTAAAATGAAAAGTAAGACAGAAAACAAATTCTTCCCAAAATAGCAGGTCCCCAAATAACAACTTGCTAAAAATAGAAATATCTCAGTAAAAGAAGAGTTTGGAATTTGGTAGATAGTTCAAAAGGTGAAACTAGAACAAGAAAGGTGATATGTTTTAGAATAGCAGAGCATAGGCTCATATTCTAAAAATAGAAAGTTTTCATTTTAGAGTGGAAAGTTACATATGACTTCGTTTTCACTCACCTTACTAATTTTTGGATGCCCTTTTAGATAATGAGATAGTTTCATTAGTTGAAAAGGAGGAATGAGAACTTCACGGAGGTCCTGGAAGCATCATCTTGAGAGCGATGTTTTACAGAAGCAAAGTAAGGCATCGTAAGGCACACCATCCAAATTCATCTTCATCACTTAAGGAACTGAGTGATCCAAAGTGAATTGGTCAGAATGATTTCAATGAGTCAAAGGGTTCATCAACCATGTTTTAAGGAGGGTCATCATGGGAATCATATGTTTTCATCTCAAGTTTTCCATGGTAAACATCATAACAGTGTTTCTAGACACTCATTCTATGGTCCAGGATGTCCATGCATCATAGAGTTTGTGGTCATCACTAGATTGGGAAAATGATTCAAAGTTATTCAAGGGAGAAATCTTCATTAGTGTATAAGATCACCAGTGGAATAAATACTTGCTAAAATTTCATGGTTGTACCAAGGCATTCAAAGCATTTCATCACGAGGAGTGTTTTCCCCTCCATCCCTTCCGTCTCCCTCTCTTTCCCTCTCTACTTTCTCTCTCAGTTCTAATTCTTCATTATGTGTCATCATTGTATTTCATACTATTCACTTAAGTGACCCATTTTAATTTTAAGAAATCATCTTATCAAAATTATAAGAGAAATACTTAATTCATGGAAAACGAAAGGTCACGAGTGGAATATGGAAATGAAGAGTCATGTGAGGGATTTGAAAGGTCAATTCAGATTGCTATAAATTGTAATGAGATCTTCATTCCAAGGGGTTCTTCTAATTCTGAAATTCTTCTAGCTGGTTGTATTCTTGTAAGTTCATGAGAGAGATTTTGCTCCATCATGAGTGAAAATAGTTAGCCATTTTTCCCCTATTCTCAATGTCTTCCATTCTAAAACTATGTATAATTTATGTTTGAGCATCAATACAAGAAGAGGGATTTTCAAGCCTTTTTTGACTACGTTTTTTACTGATACTTTGTGTTCATTAAATTCTAATTGGTCTGGTTGTTGTTTACAGTATTGTTTCTTCCTAACTTAGTGCATGTGATGAAAATTCTAACTAGAGTGTGCAAGAATCTGATTTTCTACTTGCAACATTAGTTCCCCTACCTCTTTTCTCACTCCCCTTTCCCACTCGTCAGAAAAATTCTCCCCTAGCAAGATATTGCTAGCTTTTCTGCAGGGTCAGTGGAGTGCCCTTGTTGGATCCCCAGACACAAGGCCACCAGGAAAATCCACCTTTACTCATGCATGCATATACGAAAGATGCACCGGTTAAGTAGAGGGACTTATATTCCCAGAGCATTGGCAAGAATTCCACAAGTTTTTCCACCTGAAATTTTTTCTTGCCAACACCATCATTTACTACTTTTCATAACATCTGATTAAGCTCGAATAGATCATTTCCTTTCCATTTTAGTTTAGTCAGATACCATGGGTGTCCCATGTTTTTGGATTAGTACATATTTTACATGTATGCACTTTCGTGTCTGACTATGGCACATTGTGCCTTCTACTGAGATTGTCTTATAACACCATGGATGCCCCATGTTTGTGGTTCCATGCCTACATATGATTATGATTTGACAACATACTGCCTACTTGATTATACAATGTTGTTTTTATTACTCTATTATTACTAGCTTACTTTGATGATTAGACTATTATTTTTTTACTATGAATTTTGACAGGTTTATTATTCTAATTCTATACTTATTTTACTATGGAGTAGGATATGATTGCTATTATTCTCTCTTATTAATAGTTTCTTTACGCCTATATTCTTTTTTATTTCTTGTTGCATGTTGCTTTGTCTACATGCCATGTTTTCCACCATGTATAACCCCTTTACAGGTACATATTCTCACATGTGGCCACAAATTTAACCTATTATGTAATCCTATAAAGATTATTAGACATATGGTACATGGGTACACATCTATTATTTTTTTGTTGCATTCTCAAATGTTATATCACATATGCCTAAAAAGAGGGAACATTCCATAGGATATTTCTACAACTACATATAGATTACAAGATATAGGGAGATAATTTCATGGGGCTTAGATCCTCATAAAAAGGTCATAAATACTAAATTTTTGTAGAATTATAAAAAGTTCAAAATCATATATCATAGTTAGGATTGTGGTATGGTCTTGACCATTTCGTACATTCCTAGAAAAAGGGTAGTTTCATTCAATTATTCAATTTCTACTAGTTTCTTATAAGATTTATTCATAATTACATATACAATAATTCATTCCTTATTTACAATACTATTTAGATTTAGTTGCAAAATCAGGTATGAGGGCATGAACCTCCTTCTCCCCTTAAAATTTTCAAAATTCCATCTGAAAAAATTAGTTATAGTAGCACTATATGGGGGCATGGTACTGTCGATTTGTTCTAAGGTATGATTTTTCAAGTTGAAGTAAGTAGGTCCTATTCCATTTACAATGATTTGGTCCATGGGTTTAGTGGAAATCACCAAAGCAACACTAAGAACTTCCTAGAGTTCCCTTTCCTCATCTCTCACTAGATTCCCAAATAAGAAAATCATGTAAGAAAAATGTGAGCTTTGTAGACTACTCTTATCTCCTCTCTCATCAAATCTTCAAATGGGGAAGGTGTCGAAGTACATGGGTTCTTCAGATTCTAAATCCTTCTTCTTCTCTACTATATCTTATGGCATAACATTGGGAGACTGATCAACCCTAATCCTCATACATCTCCGTAAGAAAATTTACACTCTCCAAGGAACGAAAACAACGAGATCTCCTCCCTTCACAAAATAAACATATTATTGTATCCATATTTTACATATCATTTGCATACTTTTTACAATGTTCAAAGTTACAAACATCATCTTTTTTTTGAGTTAGATTTCAGTTTCTATCATAGAAATTGACTACACTCTATGTTACAAGTTTCATCATATAGCGAGCTACCTCCAAAACATCATGAATTCCCTTCAAGAAAAGGAAAAGTGTGTGTACACACTTAGGTATGTTTTTCCTTTAAATATGTGATTTAACTAAAATTAAATCTAAAGTCAGAGAACTGGTGATCAGTTATATATTAGAAACTAACAATATACAATATGTAATGACAAGCAAGTACAACCAACACAAGGATGAGAGTGACTTAGCTGATATATCAATGTTTTTACTAAATCTAGGTTGGGATGATGGTAGAATAGGCTCAATATGGACAATGCATTATTCATATGAGAGATAATGATCTACATGCATGTAGGAAATAAGTGCATAGAAGGGAAAAAAACCACCTTGGGTGCTAGTGTTTGAACTGGGTGCTAGTGTTTGAACTAGGTGCTAGTGCCCTAGAAGTGAGTGTGGATATGGTTCTTTCAGGGTATGTCAATGTCACCTTCACTTACTTTGTGTCATATCCACTTCACTGTGGGGGTTTCCTGTCACATATGTACCTAAAAAACAAACCCTAACTACCTACATAAGGCTCAAGAACACGTTATATGAAATAAAATACACATATGCTTGAATTAGAGTGACCTCAATGGTCACCCCAATGTGATCATCACCAAGCATTGCACTAAATTTAAGACTCAATGTAGTTTTGGTGTGTGCATGTGCATGTGCATGTGCACGTGCACGTGCTCGTGTGTGTGTGTGCATGTGTGTGTGCGTGTGCATGTGCGTGGTGTGTGCATGTGTGGTGTGTGTGTGTGTGTGTGTGTGGTGTGTAGTGGGTGTGTGTGTGTGTGTGTGTGTGTGTGTGTGTGTGTGTGCGCGTGCGTGCGTGCGTGTGTGTGTGTGTGTGTGTGTGTGTGTGTGTGTGTGTTGTGTGTGTGTGTGTGTGCGTGCGTGTCTGTGCACACACACATGTGTGTGTGCATGGGCGTGTGCGTGTGCGTGTGCATGGGCGTGTGCGTGTGCGTGCGTGCGTGCGTGCGTGCGTGCGTGCGTGCGTGCGTGCGTGCGTGCGTGCGTGCGTGCGTGTGTGTGTGTGTGTGTGTGTGTGTGTGTGTGTGTGTGTGTGTGTGTGTGTGTGTGTGTGTGTGTGTGTGTGTGTGTGTACATGTGTGCGCATGTGTGTGATAAAATTGTGTCCCTTGAAGCTAGGTTTCACTTGAGTAAGATGCACCAAGATTGTGGGCTAAAATTATTTTTCCCCAAAATCATGTGTGTGATGGAATTCAAAAATTTCCCTTCCTATGCAGTGAATAATGTACCCCAAATGCAGTCCTCGAGTGTTCTGTTTGCCCAAGTAGTAGATAGAAAATAATGACCCCATTGCCCCTTAGAGTAGTTATATCTTGTGTATTTATATAATTCCTTATTGGGTACAAAAAGATAAACCCAAACATGAAATAGAAATTAGAAAATATTTAGAATCAAACACTAATTGGTAAATAAAAATATAAGAAAGATTAGACAAAAGTGCCTGGAAGGGACACTAGTGCCTGGGAACTAGTGTCCTTATTGGGTGCTACTGTTCTTAAGACCACAAAAGAAAACCAAACCATTGATAGAGATAGGGATCCCTATGACACAAACAAAATATGTAAACTATATAAAACATAATATAATGTTACAATCAATATTAATAAAATGACTAGGAGATGTGTCACAAGTGTCTAATCTTTCACGTAGGAATTATGCATATAACAACACACAAGAGCTATAATGTAATAGTAATACGTTCATAATTTTGCGTCTACATTTTCACCCCTTATGCTATTTGGATGGAATTCAATAGTGTAAAGGATATAATAAAAGTGTACCTGTAAAGGGTTGAATAAGATGTGGCTGAAGGCATGTCAAAAGTAAGAATTTCAACGTAGTGAACCATGGATCATCGTTCTGACACATGTGTATTGCAGAGTAAGTCTATCATCACAAAATGAGTAATCAGATAGAAACATGCTATGATGATGTAGAAAATTTTAAACCTTGGAGAGTGTAGGAGGGTTCATGAGTGATCAATTCCCTAACTGATGTGAATACTCTTAGGATTTGGGCATCCTGATTCGTCCCATGATTGGTAAAAGATAGAATGATGGTATATAGTGTGATTGCACATGTTGTCTTGGATATTTACTTGGTTTACACTAGAAGGGGTGATAGGATGAACCTTATTTTTTTCCGCCTTTAGATGAAAAGGTGAGAGGAGAATCGTTGAACCATGAGCCAAAAGAAAATATGAAGATTGCAAAGATGTGAATCAAAAATATGTATATTAGGATATAGAGGTATGAGCTAATCATAAGAAAAGTGTGTAATAAAGTATAGAAAGGTACTCAAGTAAATGTTCAAAATAGTAGGAACAAAAACCAAGATTCTAATGCCATCGATGGTGTTGAAAAAGGATGAACGATGCTCCAGATATGGGTTGAACTGTGTCAGTATATTGGTTGTCATAGGAGGAACTATATGACCTCAAGAATTGTGTTGGCAATAGAAATTACTATATATAGTAAGTAGGAAAAAGTGAATAATACTTTCATTTATAAATTGAGTGATAGAAAATTGAGCTCTGGATTGCAACCATGCCACGAGCACAAGAGGTGATCTTGATGATATTCGAGAGGGTTGTGGAGGCTATATTGACGCAAATAACATATCAATGGGTAAAGTGTTCTTTGTGAAGATATAGTAACTTGTAGTATAATAATTTTGGCAATTTTTAGCTATTTTTCATTTTTTGAGAATCTTGGAATTTCTATCTAGGATGAATCTGGTGGGGCCTATATTTCCCTTGGAAAGCACCACTAGGTTCCAGGTGCTACTGTTGAGTATTAGGAAGTAGTTTTTGGGATCCTGGATGTTTATGTCCTTAGTGTGCTAATGCTTTTAATATTACTTTCAAGAATTATTTTTATTGTATGATACTCTAATGCATGGCTTTCATTCTTGTGAGTTTCACATAGGGATACATTTGACCATATTGCTATGGTTGGGCCTGGAAGAGGATGAGTGATATTTGCTAGATTAGGCTAGGTTATGACACGTGACTAGATTGGGTGAGGTACCCCATAACATGCACTTGATCACATTATTTTGTGAGAGATGGTGTGCTGACACATGGACCTTTTAGCTCCATATGGGAGAGATGATAGTAACCCTAGAGTATATTTATAACATCATACAATTTCAAGTTGTAGGGGAGCATGTATAGGCTATGATCCCAGGGGATACACAATAACAAATGAGATCAATTACACGGTACTTCATAGGTTCTTGTGTAAACATAGAGTCGTTAGTGACCACAGATGATATAGTGAGATCAGTTGTTTCACATTTTTGGAAATTTACTACAATTGTTTTAGCTTATTTTTTGGCAGTGGATGGAGTTAGAGTATCCATATTTTATCAGATGCATGAGATATGTGAGAGCATTGAGCAACATGGAACCCAATATGCATGGAGTCGGTGTGTATTGGCACACCTATACAAATACCTTTATATATTTACACAGGAGGATCATGGAGTTGGTATTGGTGTGATAACATTATTACATATATGGGCATATGAGAACATTATAGTAGTGAGGCACCTTAGTGGGCCATGAGTAGATTGAGCATGACTATAAATTTTTTACAACTAGGTGGGTTTGTCTGAAGTGTCAGTTGGTTGATACTACAATATGTGTATTGATTCTAGATAAGATGGTCCCCAGTTTTATTATATGGAGGCTGTATAGGGACTATGGTGGATATGAAGAGGACTTGGTAGAGTTGCATTGTATATGCCAGATGATGTGGTTGGAGGATATGTTTCTAGGAGTGTTTAATCTCTTTAAACGTGAGTAGGTGTCATGAAAGTTTGGGATTGCTCAAGATATGCCCCCCGAGCCATACATATGACATCAGTTGATTCGTGCGGAGAGGAGAGAAGGAGTGAGGCCAAATTCCAAAAAATCCCAATTACTCCCAACATTTACAAATGAGGTGGATCTTGACATAGTACCGATCCAGGTGGATGATGCGGGGTGCACATCAACCTATAATCAGCAGTGGTGTGAGCATCAATGGGTGCTATTATTTCTAGTGGTGGTGGATGGAGTAGGAGAGGTACAAGAGATGCCCACAATAGGAGGAGAGGGAGTAGGAGATGAGGGACCTACCACCGAGGGTGACGTGATAGTGGAGGCTATGGCACAATGTAATTATTACATAATATGATTTATTCTTTGGATAATAGCATGATAATAATGTGCTAATATGATTTATATCTTGCAGGTGATGAGTATTGGAGCTTGATTGCAGATACTTTAGTATGCACATTGAACTACAATGTGCCCCTAGATGTGCTTATTATAGGGGGATTGTTGGATAGAGTAGATCACATAGTAGGTGAGAATGCACATCTATTTTATCATGTAGTGGTAGAAACAACCACATGTATGGTGTTGCGAGTAGAGCATGATGAGGAGAGAGTTACAATAACTCATGTAAGGGAGGCCATGGGAGGATTAACCTTAGTGTAAAACATGTTTACATAATATGTAGAGATCCAGGGTTGATACACTCAGATGGTAGCTAAGCTGGAAATGTTATGGACTTGGTTGTAGGAGAAGAGTGCCCGATCATAGAGAATGAGTTTTAGTGGTGATGCCTTGAGTATGAGGGCTCCAATAGTTGCATCTAGTAGTAGAGATGATGATGAGTGATAAATTGTGTAAAGGGAACTACCCCCAACTTTAGATATAAAAATATTTGATATATGAAGAGATCATTTTTGTGTATGATGTCTTGACGTGTACTTTGTATGTGTGAGATTTTAGATTATTTGATTTTATAATGTAGTCTAGTACATTATTGAATATTGTGATATAGTTTTATTTGTGACGATGTCATATAATAGGTTATACATGATGATAGCAGTATAATGATGATAGTGGTATGTATAATTATAATAATGGTATAATGATGAATGCTTGATTTACACACAACATAGATAATAACAATAAGGATGATAACTAGGAAATATTGATCACATGCAAAGTGTGTAGGGATGTAAAATTAATGATCAAATACATGTGTAGAATAGGCATGAAATAATACAACAAAGAAAAGCATATAATATGTAGTGCCCACTTCCCTTTGAAACCTTTTGATACTGATCATGACACTGTTGACTATATAATGAAAACTATTATAGTTTTGATTTAGTATGATGTTAGATGTTAGAGAATGGATTATTGTTTACTCTGATTCATATATGATGCATGATGATTAGTAGGGACATTTTATATATTGATGATGATATACTATTCGACATGGTTATATATTTATGGACGTTGTTAGAACATGTGAAATTTTGGGATATATTGAGTAGACCTAAGGAAAATTGAACTAATTTGATGATGATATAGTTGTTGATGAAATTGTAAGTGATAGTGTTGATTTTCTTGATGTTGTTGTGATTCATATATATATTGATGACTCTAGAAGTATATTATATTCATTTGGATGTTTGATATGGCCACAAGGCCAAAGGAGGTATTTGTATTTTACAAGTTAAAAATATGACAACAAATATCGGGAGATTAGAGACCAACCACTTTGGAATTCTAGAAGAATTCAACAAGGTCACCATGGAAACGTGTATTTTTTTGTGTGTGTTTGATTGTGTTAGGGATTGTCATGGGGGGTTCACCTTCAATGTTTGCATGTGTTTATTTAGTGGTGCATTGACCCCTTTCATTATTTATTAAATGGTGTGTTAATATTGTGAGTAAACATGTTGTTAAGTTAATTAATTAAAATATGTCATAAGAAAGTAATTATTAGAGTTGTTGGCTCTTGTTTTAAATGTTGTAAGGAATGTGTAAGTGATGTGTAAGAGATATGTAAGTTGATTTTGGAGTATGAAACACTCCATCTTCTTTGAAATTCGAATTTTTCCTAGGAGGCTGATTTTGGAGGCTTGTGGGACAAGTTAATATTGTCCCACACCTCTTAAATTTGTTTACCAACCATACCTATGGTTTGGGAGTTAAATTTATGCTTTCATTGTACATTTTTGTAAGTAAAGTTGAATTTTTTAATTGCACTTTTCTTACATGTTTTAATTTCAGTCCTTATGGGGTGTGGGCTTGATTTGAGTGTGTAAGTAAAATTGTCATATTATTCACCTAATTATTTATTTTCCTTGGAGATTGAAGTTGACTTATGAGGTGGAGTTGAGGATGTGTGGAGTGGCATCCTAATTAGATCCACCTCATCCTCTTATCTTCCCTCTTCTATTTATTGAAATTCCTTAGCTTGTTTTTGGGTTGCTTCACCTTTGGATATTTCATTTTGGGAGAATTTGTTTTGGCTATTTGAGAGCTCTTGCTTTAGAGAAGTTTGAAGATTGTTAAATGCTTGTGCTTGTTTGATATGTGGATTGCTTGCATTGGAATAAAGCTTGTTGTTTGGAACTTGGAACAAATCCATCATGGAGAGGTAGGAGCTTGGATCTTTAAATGCTCCACTTTTATTTATGCAAATGTTATTGTTGTGAATGTTTTGGCATGCTTGTGGGCTGTTGGGTAGATGGCCTAGGAATGGTGTAGGAGAAGACTATGGGGTATATTTTATGGGAGGCATAAGTGTTTTGGGGAGGCATAAGTTTAGATGGAGTTGGGATTTTGGTTCCACCTTAAAAATAAATAGCTTGCATTTCTTTACTCGTTATGGGGTGCCATAAGAGGTTGGGGAGGCATAAGGAAATGTGAGGAATAAGGTGTACTTGGGGGAGGCATAAGGGCATGTCATGGTTTTGATATACTATATTTTGGCGGTTTGAAATTAGGTGGTGATACCCATTTCTCTTTGGGAGGAATAAGTAGCATCCCCCGTAGTTTCTTGCTCCTTTGGCTTGCATGACGAAGCTTGAGTTTTGTTTGTTATGTTTTAATATGGTTGCAAACTACGTTTCGTTTTGGACTATGTTTTTTAATTTGAAATTCTTCTTGTGTGTTGTGGAAGCCTTTGTTGCCATGAGTTGAAACACATCTTCTAGTACATTGTGGTTGGGGCTCAGGGACCAATGAAGAAGGATGGATTCTACTTTTCGTTGGATGTCTTGGTTGGGTGGAGAGCATTGCCTTTCCCCTGATTTTGTTGTGATCAAATTGGTGAATGATGGATTTGCATGTTGTTGTTTTGGAGAAAAGGAAAATGTCAGATTTGACAGTCATTGTTGAGATTATTTCTTATTGTAACCTTGTCCCACTTGAAGTGGATTACCTTGTAAATGTTTTGTAATGGAAAGATGTTGTGTTGATTTTTAAATTTGAAATTTGAAATGTAAAAAATTTCTTCTCTGTATTCAGTTCTGTTAATAGAAAAGAAAGATATGTATTCTGTATGGTGTATTTTGAAAATATATATGAAAGGAATTGTAAAAGATTCATTGAATTAATGGAAGTTGGCTTACCTTGTTCAAATTGGCATTGTTGTATTTAAATTCTATATTTTGAAACCTCTGGTTAGAAAAATGAAAAATGAAACACGTGAGAAAAGAATGTAATATGATGTCCTTGTTTAAAATATATGATTTTGGAAAGAATCAGAAAATTGCATTATGGATTTTGAATGCATTGATTGGAAGGAAAGTTTAACTATGTTAGGACTAGGAATTGGAATGAAATTTCATACTTGGAGAACGAAAAATGATTAATGGACTCTATTCAAATTTGATCTTTGTTTCCTGTTCTTTTTACTGGAAAATGCGTTACCCAAAATGCATAGTTCAGAACAACCCTGAAACCTTAGGTAATGAAATGAATACAATTAAATGATTGTAGTTGAATTAGTATGTTCCAAAGGAGTGCTAATCAGACCTAAAACACTTAAGGAAACCCTTATACAACCTTGGCAAATTGGGCTCAGGCAAAATTTCAAACAGTCGTTTTTGCTAATAGATATTAGTGAAAATTCGAATTGCAAATCTTCAATCAAAACAAATCAACCCTTGACAATCCATCCTAATTATTCCTCTAAGAGACAACCCTCCATGTCCTATTTGGCATGTCGAGAAAGGAATTAATGGTTGAATTTGAATAGAATTTTAGTAAGTTAAAATTTACGAGTTCACCTGGTTTAGTGGCAAAAGCCTACAGATTGTTTTCACAAAATTGACCCTTTAGAAATTTATCAAAATTTAGAATTTTTAATGAATCCTATGCAAAGAGGACATCGAGATATTTCAAAAAATTCCTCGTTTTCCCAAAACCGAGCTCTCTATCCAAAAGTTATGGCCTTTTGAAGTTTCTAGTTCACTTGGCATCGAAATAATCTAAGTTTGAAATTGGAGAAAAATTTCCTTGGCGGGCTCGAATTTTTCCGCTTAGGGCTTTAGAAAAATTTGGGAAAATTTTCCAAAATTTCCCGCGCCAACTCTTATGTGCCTAGATTAGGAAAAGTTCTTTCACGTGGCACCATGAGATGTCCATGCTGGAGGGGCGGAGTCCCTTTTAACTTAGCGCTCTCAAAATAAAAAATTGGGAGGAAATTTTCCCAATTGTCCCCGCCCGGCTTCCGCAATCAATCATGTGATGCCACGTGGCATCCCATGCCCCTCTGTCATTCCTGGGTGGAACGGGTCCCTTCCCATTTTCCTCTTCGATGCATTGGGAGGAAAATTTTCTTCCCATGCCCGGGAAGAAAATTTTCTAAATTTTCCCACTCCGCCTCCACCGTACCCGACAGCCAATCATATGCTGCCATGTGGCATCACAAGGCGTTGGCGGAGGCACGGGTGAATTTATTCCTTTTGCCTTCGCAAGTGTGATAATCTTACTATTCTCCCCACTAACTTTCACCTTCACCAGTGTTGGCTTAGGTGATACGATAATGTGTCCCTGTAATGGACTTGTGGGGGTGTTGGAGAAAAAGTGAATTCTCGTCCAGCGCGGGAATTTATTCCAAAATATTCCCGCCACTCTACTTTAGGTTGTTCATTGGCTCTGGAAGTGCGGATATTTTAGTGTCCCTGACAGACTTGGTATTGGGGCGCATGGGTGCAAAAGCTTGGTTTTTTGTCCTACACTAGAAGACTTGAGACATGAACTTTAAACCTAGTACAATACTAAACCTAGCCCACTTTCGCCTCTAAAGAACCCGCCCTTGTTTGCAAATTACATCTTCCCTGAGCCCGCAAGCCCTGAATAAAAACTTAGGGAAAATGAACTCACCCCAAGGCCCACCTTGATCCATGTAGGAGGCTTGAAAAAATATGAGGAGTCTTTTCAGGATAGACCTAGACTTTACCATCATTGGATCAAGGTGTAGGAAATATCCTATCCAATGGGAGTGATTTAGGGAAAATTTTAGGATGCATTAAATACTGAAAAAAATGCGGAGTTGAACCTTTAGAGACCGTTCAGTCGGACATGGGTATGGTGAGGATCCATTAACCCTCATGCAACTCCTTGGTATAGTGAGGAGCATAGAGGAGAGAACCCTAAAATTTGGACCTTATGACCTCTACATAATCATTCACCATAAAGGGGATAGGGAAAGCATGTCCTCAGTGACATTATAGATAGGTCTCAGAGCCCTAAGCTTAGTTAGATGAGCATGCAGGGTTGCCTTGTAATCCGGTTGTCAGACTCTAGCTTTAGACCACATATATATAGATCCATAATTTTCCTGACTAACCCTCAGGTTTTTCTTGGTGTCATCTAGTAGGATTGTCAGGAACAGGCCTGGTTACATGAGCTTGAATGGATGCTTTAAGCTATTGCCCTATTTACAAATCAACATCTGAATGCTCCAGTATGCGATTCAACTACTGAAAGATGGAGCAGGTGTTTACCTGGAGGACAGGGGACTTTAAGCTCCATGTTGATTTTGAGATAGTTACCTAATGAGCTGTTTGTAGGAGTGTATTTACGAATCACATCTGATTTCCATCATGTGAGAGCCTCCTCATTACGGTTCAGGATCAGATGAGTCTTCACGATATCTGACATGCCATCCCCAAATAACTGGTTCTAGTGTGAGATTAGATTCATGGATCT
This sequence comes from Taxus chinensis, assembly GCA_019776745.2. NCBI lineage: Eukaryota > Viridiplantae > Streptophyta > Pinopsida > Cupressales > Taxaceae > Taxus > Taxus chinensis. The sequence continues at coordinate 654,019,119 of CM034152.1, forward strand.
ACTCTAATATGTTGATAAATACATGGAATTTGTATTGAGTAGTTACAAATCACATCTGATGTCCATATGGGGATTCAACCTAAAGATTGGAGGTGTACCTTAAAACTTCAACACTCCTTAGAAATTTATCTTTATTTTGGCGATTGGGTTCAGGCCTATACCTAGTAGAGGAGACACGGGGAAAGACCTACAATTAGTTGGTAGCTTAGACTGAGTTCCCCTTAGCTTCATCTCAGTAGTTTTTTCTCATTAGTTTCGTATTGAGACAGTACCACCATCCTATGTGGTGAGACATTGTATGTAGACCATCATTTTCATCTTTTGGATCTTGAGATCAGCAGGATCATTTTTTTTCAATTGATATCACCTATCACAGAGATAAGATGAACAGATTTGTTGGCCTCTTTGAAATAAAATTTTAAGGGTCCCATCTGAAAAAACTTTAGAAAATATTTGGCTCAATCCGGGAAAATTATCTTTCGTATGAACGAAAAATCATCAAGACCATCATGACCGGATCACTCATTAAATGCTACTAGGCGGTAGATTTTTTTATATGCTACCGGTCGATAGCATGTTATTTATGCTACCGACCGATCAATATGGTTGTTATGGTTGTAGGCCGATAGCAAAAAAAAGCTATCGAGTTGACATCATTTTTATGCTATCGGCCGACAACAAATAGTTATGTTATCGGTCGGTAGCATAAAAATGTTGTTGAGCCGGTAGCATTTTTCTAGATGGGGTGGACGACATCGATATCTATGCAGTGGTTGAGAACGGCTAGGTTGAGCATAAAAATATTCTATCGAATGAGACTATATGTCGCATTGCGTAGTATTCCTACCTCTATTTCTATTTCATTCGGGAATGGCGAATTAGACCCCTAAAGTTGCACCATCTTTAGTAGAGCAATGCAAAAAATTGGCAGTTAACTAGGGTCCTAATTTGTACCCTGAAATGGCTTCTGGAGCCAAGATTTCAAAAATCAGAATATTCGTGAATTAACGAATATTCGCCACTAAAATTTTCCCTAACCTCTTCACCAATGTTCTCAGAGCAATTCTATCCATACATTTATGGCTCGTATGAAGACCAATCTTGGGTTTGGCCCTGGTTCCTTCGAGAGATAGTTTGACTTCACCAATGAATTGTTCAATCATAAGTCTCCAAGGGAGCTTGCACCGTGTTAGATTACATCCTACCCTATGGCTGAGTCCTCTAAATTTTTAGGGGTTAGGAGACAAGAGGTATTACATACTCAATAAGTCACCATAGCCTCACACCTATTGTACACTTAAGCGGTGTGTGCCACTCTAATCATCAAATGTATGTTGCTTATAGTCAGTTCCCCACAACAACAGAAGATTCAACTAGTAGACCATCGCTAGATGATCATCCACCTCTTGAGAGAGTTTTTATATGTTCTTTATAAGGGATCTATCAGGGTTACCACCCCCACGTGTTATTTTTTATTCTTTTTAAATTTTATTCTATCTTTTTATTCTCTATATTATGATCACCTTATCAGATCTTACTACTCCAGAGCTTTTTTTTCTTCTTTATGTTATACCTTTTAGGGATCTTACCTTAAATGAACAGGCCTAATCCATCCTAGCTGTAACTCCCCTATGGGGTGTACCGGTCATTTTTGTCAACAACCACAGGACTAGATCTTTTCATATTTTATGCCTCGTATATGATTACCGCCATTGGGTAAAAAAACTTTAAGATATTATTTGAAGGACAATTAATCTTACCATTCAGATGAAAATGCACATCATTTGATGATGATCAAATGATGGTATTACAGACCTAATGACAAAGATTGATCTTAGATTCAGGTTTGCCATTACCGTAAAGGATTACGGAGGTGCACTTTACTTGCACGTTAAGACCACTTTTCGTACTAGGTCTGGGAATTATCAGATCAAAATAAGATGACAAGTGGTTTGGCTAATGATCACGTAATTAGCAAATTAATTTGATGAATAGAGGTTCTTAAGTTGTCCTTCTTAAATTACTTCGTGCTACGTAGTGTTCCTAAACGACAGTTTTTTCCACGTTATTGTCTATCGTATTCGCCTGAAGATCCTCTAGGGAAATCTTATGTCAGGTATATTAAATTTAACTTCGTGAGAACCATCAATGTACGGAAACTTGAGAGTAAGTCTGCATTCTTTCTAAATAGTAATTACCTATATTTTAAATTGAAAACATCTTTTCTAAAAAATGTGGAACCTATTGCAAGGATAATCATTCTAAAATTAGAGGCATTATGTGGTAACCGTCGATCAACTAATGAACGACGATCCAAGAACTCTGCATAACAATCATTAATATATTATATCCATCAATATGCTCCCTTACATAGTTCTTTATAATATGAAGAATTATTTTACTTCATTTCCATGATTCATGTCATGCATTCATTAGAGAAAAGTTTGCTAAACGTCTTTATAGTGTCATACCTTATGATCCATCATATTACAATTGTTCTGTATTCTTATATGATGGCCTGTTTACAAATAAATTCCTTCAAGATAATGTATTTGTACATGGACTTGACAGGCATCAATAGTTTTATATTTTACATTTGAGGTTTTATTATTTAGTCTTTATTTAGAATACATAAATACTATATATGACCATTTAAAATCTCAAAACGAGATATATATACTACTCATTATATGCACAAGCATAAAGTTTAATATTTTATCTTATAAATCATGTTATTTTTAAGGAATATAAAATTTCAAATGTATATTTAATCAACTAGATTTATATAATGTAAGTTTAGCTAAAATACATATTTCCTAATTAATTATGAAGTTCCAAATCCATCTTTTTATGTAATAAGAATGTGAACATGGTTATAATATTGTATTCATTCAAAATTACTTTCCTTAAAGTAGTTTATTCATATTTGAAAAAAATGCCGCCCCCCCCCCCCCCAACAAAAGGGACAAGAGTTTTAACTGGGTGGGAAAGCATTCAAATTTAGGTTTGAGCTTTCATGTTGGGGTGGGTGGCTTTAATGGCCACCTGCCATAATATCTTCAACTCCATTCCTTGCGTGCAGGCTACTCTAAACTGGGCCGCATAGTTTGGTTTCATTTATTCCACTCAAGCCATTTTGCAAATCTTATGAGACGTTTACACAGTTCCTGGTCCTCCTGCTCCTTTTTTGTCTATCCCTGGCCGCGTGGATTCAAGGAGGATTGGTGGTTAGAGGTTTTCTTTGAAGCTACCGCGTAGAGAAGCAGACGTGTTACCTCCTTTTGTTTCGGCCCTGGCCGCATGGAGGCCTTATCAGATCTCCTGGTTAGCGCACGAAGCTACAGGTGAGCGAAGAGCAGGCGTGTTACCTCCACTTTCAATGGGTGCTGCGAGGTGTGTTCGTGTCGGGATCCATAGCAGAGGCCTGCAATAGGAAGTTTCCAGCCAGGCTAGCAGGCAGTCGCAGTACGTAGGAGAAGCCTTTGGGGCGCTTCCAACAAGCAGGTTGTCCAACCATGATGTTATCTGTTCAGAAATGAATGCATCCTCAAAATTCAGGATTCGCCCTCAAGATATTTTATCAAAATCGATTAAGTGAACATCTTTGAGTGTTACAGGTCAGGGAGACCCGATGAAATTCGTATTAGCAGAGAGGTCTCTGATTGAGACCTTGAGTGCTATTCAACAAGCAGGTTGTAGCCTCTTGTTATGGACTCAGAGAATCTCCATAGGTCGTGGATCTGTTTCATATTAGAATATTCATGAAGCTACCAGTCTGACCTGGTGAAATTTATTACAAGGACTTTTGGCTATTTGAAACCTTACCCTTTTTACGGTAGTGGCTCGAGGAAGAGAAATCTACATAGAGGTGGATCTGTTTCATAACAGATATGTTCATGGAGCACAGTTTACTTTGCATATTATATGGACGTTTCAGCATAGAGGTGGATCTATTTCATAATAGAATATTCATGAAGCACAGTCTGCTTTGCATTTGACATGTACATCTCAAAGACGCTTGGGAAGCGCCTTACAGACACTATATACGGTGATGCCATAGGTTCTTTTTTTTATATATATATTTAATATTATCTACTTGGCAATAGTTTATAACTAGCATGCTTTTGTTAATATAAAATAAATATTGATAGTATATTGATATTAATATAACTTGATAATAATAAATCTATTAATTTTAGTATTACTTTAATATGAGTAATATTTAAAATATTAGTTTCCTTCTTAAACATTAAGGACATGTGGTTAATGGACTTGATAAGCTTAGAGCTTTTGCATTAAAATTCTCTTTCTACACAATCTAATAGGGGCATTGAACGGGATTTCAAGTAGATTTGATTTCATTTCCTTTTACAATTTGCAATTAGATTTACAATAAGTTCTTAGATGAGGAAAAACATAATAGAGCTAGGAGTTAAATTACTTCATTGGCATATTGAAAACTATTTAAAACTTAAGTCTTTCCATCAACAATACAAGAAGAGATAATGCACTAATATTCCCACTTTTCAATACATCTCTTTTAAGTAACCACATGAAATTTAATATATATATATATTTTTGTTAAAGTAAATTTCCCAACATTCCTCAAGAGGGTTTCAACAATAATTCCATTAAGTTTTAGAGTAAGCACTACTAACATTCCAACAAGATCAATACACTCATATGAGGTTCCAAGCCAAGTAAAGGAGAATAAAAAAAATTTTCTTTCCTTCAACTTTCAATTCCATCCACATTACAACCTTACTAATGAAGATCAAAACAAATTTCCTTCAAAATCTTGTTAAAACATTTTCCACTTAATGTGGGAACAAATTTACAATAATGGAAGCTAAAATACAAAGCAATATTACATTTTTCCTCTACTCAAGGTGGGTAAAAATACAAGGTGGTTTCACATTGTCATCAACAAGGCTCCAATGCTACAACATCAACAAGGTAGCTCCTCCAATAGTTTTGCTTGATTCACAACAAAATAAGGGGAGAGGCAACGCTCTCCTCCCAACCAAGATACCCAATGGAGAAGAGAAGCCATCCTCTCCATTGGCCCCCGAGCCCCAACCACATCTACAATGGGAGAAAATCCAACTCATGGCAACTACTAGCTTCCACATAACTTAACATAAAAATTTCACATCATTCCATAATCCTTCGAAAAAAAAAATCAACAACTCAACAAGAGGGAAACCATCAAAACAACAAAGTCACAAGGCTTATCAAGAAAGCCATAAGAGTAAGACCTATGGGGAGGCCACTTATGCCTCCCAATGGGAATGGGTGCCACCTAAAAGGCCTCCAATGCAAACACAATACCCCTAACAACTCTTATGCCTCCCTCAAGTACCCCTTATCCCTCCATCCACTCTTATGCCTCCCTCAACTCTTATGGCTCCCCCAAAGTAAGAACAAGAAGAAAATGCAAGCATTTCTCATACTAGGTGGGCACCCAACCCAAACTCCCTCCTCAAGAAAATGATCTCTTATGCCTCCCTCAAATAAAACTCCCCATAGTCTCCTCCCACTCCCAACTTAGGCATTCTACCCATTCCCAACAAGCATTTCAAACAACAACATTCAACACAACATAAATATACATTCATATAACAAAAAAGAAACATAATGCAAACAAAGGTGAAGCTCCTACCTTTCCATGGTAGAGCTTGCTCCAAGTATGAAGTCTCAATTCCCTCCAAAAGTCAAGCAAACATCCAAAAGCTCCAACAAAATCCCCCAAGTATCAACAAGCTCCAAAAATCCACAAACTCCTTCAAAATCCTCTCCTCTCCAAAATACAAAAGACTAAAAATGAAACTTCCAACCCCCAAAACAAACAAGAGGATCAAATAAATAGAGAAAAGAGAGGGAGGGATGATGTGGCTCCAAGTAGGATGCCACCTCCTTTTCCCTCCACTCCACATCACTTGGTCAACCTCATATTCCAATGCACCATTAATAAGTGGTTGAAAGAAAGGCAAGCACCTTACACACTCCACCTAAGCCCACTTCCCCAAAGGACAAAATTAAATTTTTGAAAGGAAGTGCAATTAATATTTTACCCTTTTATCCCCCCAAAACACCTAAAAGACCCTAAATTTGGCCTTCCAACCCATAGGTAGGGTTGGCATGGGGTTTTAAGAGGTGTGGGACAAGTTTGACTTGTCCCACAAGCTTTGAAATTTGGCCTGTAAGGCCAAATTCGAGTTTCCCATGTGGGGGTAGAGTGTGCTACACTCAAAACTCAAACACACATCAATCCACACAAAATCCCAAGTAAATAAAGCCTAATAAATGAACTCTCTTTGGTCATATCCTTTAATTAGTTTAGGACAAATTCAAATTAACTTAATTAAGACACTACAACCCATGGCTAATAAAGGGGTAAACACCAATCCAAAGAATATGAATAATAACACAAGTAAAATTTCACTTACTAAGAGCAACACATACTAACATAATAAAAAGGAAAAATTAAAACAAAACAACACATGACCCCTAGGTCACAATTTTTCCCTAACCACACAATTACTTGTTGCCATGGTGACCTTAGTTGGATTCTTCTCGAATTCCGATGTGGTTGGTCTCCACTCCCAAATATTGTTGTGAATATAATATACCTGTAGAACAGAGAATACCTCCTTTGGCCTGTTGGCCGCATTAAAACATTCATGCCAAATATACAATATAATCTAAAATAAACGACACATGATTTACTATCATCTATACAAGTACGATATCACTTACACTTTCTAGCACATTTCTATTCCACATTTCATTTATGTCAAAACGATCATTACATTAGTCCAATTATCAAGTTCTACTCAATATGATTAAACATATCACATGTCAACAACTTCCTCTTGATAGTTTCTACATTGGAGCGAGAGTAGAGATCAAGTCTCAGAGACCCCTTGAAGGGAAGTTCGATGGTTTTTCATTAGAGGGAGATGGCCTTCTTAGGAACAGAGGCTGGATTTATATGCCTAGAGATGGAGGCTTGAGGTAGGATATTCTGACAGAGGCACATGGTGCACCCTATTCAGCCCATCCCAAGGTGAAGAAGATGCACACCACCTTGAGATAGTTATATCACTGGAGAGGACTTCATAGAGACATGGCTCAGTTTGTGTCACACTGTTTAGAGTGCTAGAAAGTGAAGGATGATCATTAACATCCAACTGGCCTTCTCTTCCTCATGCTATACTAGAGTGGAAGTGGGACACCATTTCCATGGACTTTGTTGTTGGGCTACCGATGTCGAGATATCACCACGATGCCATCATGGTCACGGTGGATAAATTGACAAAAGTGGCTCACTTTTCTCTAGTGAAGACTACTTATACAACTAGTGTAGTGGCACGGGTTTATTTGGATGAGAGTGCGAGACTACATGGGATTTCGCAGAAGATTATTTATGACTGTTCTCCTTTGTATACTTCCCATTTTTGGACTACCCTGCAGCATGCCCTTGGGACGAGGATCAATTTCAGTACAACATATCACCCCGAGATAGATGGACAGACCAATTGGGTGAATCATATTTTAGAGGATATGCTCAGGATGTATGCTATGGATCATCAGTCGAGATGGGAGGAGTACTTGTAATTGGTGGAGTTTACCTACAATAATATTTTTCAGAGTTCTATAGGCATGGATCCTTTTTAGGATTTGTATGGCAGAGAGTACATGGCACCTCTTAGCTAGGACAAGTTAGAGGATAAGGTTTCTCTTGGACCAACTTTGTTACAGGACATGGAGTAGCAGGTGGTTTTGATCAGACAAAGACTGCAAGAGGCACAGGACAGGTAGAAGAAGTATGCAGATTAGCATAGGACTGGCCGTAGTTTTGATGTGGGCATGAAGGTGTTCCTTTGTGTTAAACCACATAAGATCCCTATCCATTACGGAAAAGGTTCTAAGTTAGCTCCTAGATTCATTGGTCCTTTTGAGATCTTGGAGCGTATCAGCCCTTTGGGCTACCATCTAGTGTTGCTACCTAGCTTGTCTTGTTTACATGATGTGTTTCATGTTTCGGTGCTTAGGAGATAAATTTTTTATCCTTCTCATGTGATGGATTAGACCTCATTATAGGTGCAGGATCATGGGTAGGTGATGGTGGAGCTCATTTACATTATAGATCATAGGACCCTCGGCCTTCAAGGAAGAGAGATTGACTAGGTCTGGGTGCAGTGGGACAAATATGATGAAACTGCAGCTACAGGGGAGGATGCTACTTTACTACGAGTTCAATTCTCACATCTACTCCAATGACTTCTAGGAGGAAGTCAAGTCTAAGGGGAGGGAGATATAGTGCCCACTTCCCTTTGACACCTTTTGATACTGATCATGACACTGTTGACTATATCATGGACATTGTTATAGTTTTGATTCAGTATGATGTTATATGTTAGAGCATGGATTATTGTTGAATCTGATTCATATATGATACATTATGATTAGTAGGCACATTTTATATATTGATGATGATATACTATTCGACATGGTTATATATTTATGGATGTTGTTAGGACATATGACATTTTGGGATATACTGAGTAGACCTAAGGAAAATTGAACTAATTTGATGATGATATAGTTGTTGATGAACTTATAAGTGATATTGTTGATTTTCTTGATGTTGTGATTCATATATATATTGATGACTCTGGAAGTATATTACATTCATTTGGATGTTCTGATATGACCACGAGGTCGAAGGAGGTATTTGTATTTTACAGGTTAAAAATATCACAACAAACATCGGGGATTGGAGAGCAATCACTTTGGAATTCTAGATGGATTCAACAAGGTCACCATGGCAACTTGTATTTGTCTGTGTGTGTTTGATTGTGTTAGGGATTCCCATGGGGGGGATCACCTTCAAATGTGACTAAGAGGTTTTATGTATTTATTTTATTTGGTCCCTTTGTTAATGTTTTCATGTGTTTATTTAGTCGTGCATTGACCCCTTTCATTATTTATTAAATGGTGTGTTAATATTGTGAGTAAACATGTTGTTAAGTTAATTAATTAAAATATGTCATAAGAAAGTAATTATTATAGTTGTTGGCTCTTGTTTTAAATGTTGTAAGGAATGTGTAAGTGATGTGTAAGAGATATGTAAGTTTATTTTAGAGTATGAGACACTCCACCTTCTTTGAAATTCGAATTTGTCCTTGGAGGCTGATTTTGGAGGCTTGTGGGACAAGTTAAACTTGTCCCACATCTCTTAAATTTATTTACCAACCATACCTATGGTTTATGTGTTAAATTTAGACTTTCATTATACATTTTTGTAAGTCAAGTTGAATGTTTTAATTGCACTTTTCTTACATGTTTTAATTTTAGTCCGTATGGGGTGTGGGCTTGATTTGAGTGTGTAAGTAAAATTGTCATATTATTCACCTACTTATTTATTTTCCTTGGAGATTGAAGTTGACTTATGAGGTGGAGTTGAGGATGTGTGGAGTGGCATCCTAATTAGATCCACCTCATCCTCTTCTCTTCCCTCTTCTATTTATTGGAATTCCTTAGCTTGTTTTTAGGTTGCTTCACCTTTGGATACTTCATTTTGGGCGAATTATTTTTGGCTGTTTGAGAGCTTTTGCTTTGGAGAAGTTTGAAGATTTTTTAATGATTGTGCTTGGTTGATATTTAGATTGCTTGCATTGGAATAAATCTTGTTTCTTGGAACTTGGAACAACTCCATCATGGAGAGGTAGGAGCCTTGGCTCTTTAAATTATCCTCGTTTATTTATGCAAATGTTATTGTTGTGAATGTTTTGGCATGCTTGTGGGCTGTTGGGTAGATGGCCTAGGAATGGTGTAGGAGAAGACTATGGGGTATATTTTTTGGGAGGCATAAATGTTTTGGGGAGGTATAAGTGTGGAGGGAGTTGGGATTTGGGTTCCACCTTACAAAGAAATGGCTTTCATTTCTTTACTCATTATGGGGTGCCATAAGAGGTTAGGGAGGCATAAGGAAATGTGAGGAATAAAGGGTACTTGGGGGAGGCATAAGGGCATGTCAGGGTTTTGATATACTATATTTTGGCGGTTTGAAATTAGGTGGTGATACCCATTTCCCCTTTGGGAGGCATAAGTAGCATCCCCCATAGTTTCTTGCTCCTTTGGCTGCATGATGAAGCCTGAGTTTTGTTTGTTTTGTTTTAATGTGGTTGCAAACTACATTCTGTTTTGGACTCTGTTTTTAATGTGAAATTATGCTTATGTGTTGTAGAAGCCTTTGTTGCCATGATTTGAAACACATCTTCTATTGCAGTATGGTTGGGGCTCGGGGTCCAATGAAGAAGGATGGATTCTCCTTTTCATTGGATGTTTTGGTTGGGTGAAGAGTGTTGCCTTTCCCCTGATTTTGTTGTGATCAAATTGGTGAATGATGGATTTGCATGTTGTTGTTTTGGAGAAAAGGAAAATGTCAGATTTGACAGTCATTGTTGAGATTATTTCTTATTGTAACCTTGTCCCACTTGAAGTGGATTACCTTGTATATTATTGTGATGGAAAGATGTTTTGTATTGACTATGAAAGTTGTAATTTGAAATATGAAAGAGATATACTCTGTTTTCTGCTTTTGAAATAATGTGGAAGAGATTGTATTCTGTATGTTGTATTCGAGGAATGGAAGAAAGAAATTGTAAAGATATCCTTTTGAATCAATAAAATATTGTATTACTTTTCTCAAATGGCATTGTTGGTATTAAAATCTGATTGTTGAATGTATTTTGAAATCTCTGTTGGAAAGATGAAAATTGAATACGTATGAAGAAATGTTATAACATTATGTTCTTTTGAAATGTATGACTTGGAAATAAGACTTATATTTTGGCTTTTGAATTCCTTGATTGGAATACAGTTTAATATGTTAGAGTGTTTTGGAATGAATTCATAGTTGAAGTTGGTAAGTGTAAACAAATCTATTCGAATTGGATCTCTGTTAGATGTTTTCAAACTGGCAAATGTTTTATAAAAAAAAAAAATGTTCAGAACGACCCTGCAACTTAGGAAATGAAATGAAACAATTAAATTGTATTTGCATGATCAAAACAACTCTAATTAGACCTTAACACTTAAGAAATTATTATAGAATCTTTCAAATTGGGCAAAGGAAAAATTGCAAACATCTTGCTGTATAAATTAGTAATTTGGAACTGCAAATCCATAAAACAAATTAACCCTCACAATACAAACTAAATTTACCAAAGCGAAATCCTCCATTCCTATTTGGCATGTTGAGAGGGAATTAATGGCGAATTTGAACAAAATTTAGTAAGTTAAAAATAATAGTTCACCTGTTTAGTGACAGAAAAATGTTTTCTCAAAATTGACCCTTAAAAATTTATCCAAATTAAATTTTTAAGGTTGATGTGCAAAGAGGACATCGAGAGCTTTCCATAAAGTCCTCGTTTTCCAAAAACCGAGTTCCCTATCCAAAGTTATGGCCTCAAGAAGTTTTTACTTCATCTGGCTTCGAAATAATCTAAGTTCTAAAAAGGAGAAAACTTTTCTTCCAGTGCCCCTCTTCCACGATCGGAAGGAAAATTTCCTTCCCATGCCCCTCTTCCATGCCCAAAAGGAAAAGTTCATTCCCCCACCCCTCTTCTGAGCACGGGAGGAAAATTTTCTTCCCGTGCCCCTCTTTTGCACCCGGGAGGAAAAGTTCCTTCCCACGACCCTCTTTAGCGCCCGGGAGGAAAAGTTTCTTCCTGCGCCCCTCTTCCACGCCTGGGAGGAAAATTTCCTTCCCATTCCCCTCTTCCGCATCTGGGAGGAAAAGTTTCTTCCCCGCACCCTCCTTCTGTGCTTGGGAGTAATTTCTTCCGCGCCCCCCGCAAGAAGATAATCTAACTATGCTCAGGATAAATTTCACCTTCTTAGTGTTTGTAAGGTGATTTGATAATTGTTGTAATGCACTCTGAGATCTTTTGTTGTGAACACTTTAAAAAATAATTTATTCCATAATTCTTCTAATTAAACCTAGGTTGTTCTTGGGTCTCAAGTGGGAATTTTTAGTGGGCGTTACATAATATCTATCTAGAAACAAGGGGGAATACCACAAGTATATGAAGTGATGTGAATGTAGTATCATGAGCATAAGTGCCAAATAATAATCCTGAAATGATTGTAGAAAAACTAAGGATATGCAAATCATGTAGTAGTGAGTGGCGATACTTCGGGAACCATTTAGCCTTGCGGTGAATAATAAGTGGAATGATTACCTCATGCATAGTTGAAGCCGATGGAGGAGAAACCTTATAAGGACAAAGGGTAGTCAAAGTAACAGATTCTAGTGTTTGGAATTGTGGCACAAGAGAATGTGATTGATCATAATGACATGCATGAAAAGCAATGACACCCTTGTCCTCAAGAAACTTAATATTATTATGAAGTGTATAAAAAGCATTGTGTTTATGTCCATTAATCCTATGAAAATTACATAATGATTTTTTACAATGCCTTTAAAACCTATGAGGAGGATGATGCTCATTAGAAGGTAACCAAATCAATTGATCATCAATCAAAGTGTGTAAGATATCATGAGGCCTAGCAGAATGTGAAAAATATAATGGATCACTCTTATGAGGGTGTAAATCATGGTGGAGGTATACATGGATATGAAATACTATGGGATGAGTGACTATGGGCATGTCTATGTGGAGATTGGGAACATAGAGGTGAATAAATATGAGTAATAGAAGATGTAGTAGGTGGAGGTGCAGTAGAAGAGATAAAAGTATGTGCAACAAAATTTTCATTAAACATTTCTTGTTTTAAGTGAATAAATTTAAGAAAAATAGATGTAAAGGATCCAAATGTGTCATATAATAAATTCTCTTTTAAAGGAAAAATCAAGCCAGGAAAAAATATATATTGCATTTCTAAATCAATAGGCTAATAAAGTAAATGATACATGTAAGATTTAAAACATAAGATATATTTAGTAACAGGTTCATTGTTTCCTTGATGTAAAGAAGGTAACACTCAAATGTAATTTTAGGACCATTGTTATAAATAAAACTCGTAAGAAATGCTTCTTCCATATCAAGATACGTACTAATAGATCCACTAGGCAAATGATGAAACCAATGTGAATTGATACCAATAAGATTGTTAGGAAATGCTTCTATAATTACTATCATTAGAATGTGAAGCCATTACCAATCTATCCTTTTAAGATGCATGTAAGAGTTACCCATTCCATCAAAGAGTGTAAAAGTAGGCATGGTAAAACCCTTAGGAAAAGATGAGTTGTAGATATTGATAGGATATGATTGTCACGAAGGGAGTTATTACCAGTAATAGCATAATAGGATCTACTCTTAAGGGTAAGAGTATGAATCTTATTTTATAAATAACCTACAACATGTATAAGAGAAATAACTTCTTTGGGATGGATGGTATAAACATTAAGGGGTTCATGGAGTGGTTGTATCTTGCCATTATAAGTAGCCATGGGTACACTATGTTTTTGGAAAGTAATCTTAGGATCAACCAAGGTAGAACTAGTGGTGAGAGAACTATGAGAAGGATCAAGAGAATTATAAGTGTGCATACTCTTATCAATAAGTTCATTAGAATAAAAAATACAATCAATATGCACACTGGCCTTAGGGTCATCAAGAGTAGAACCTTTGTAGATTTTAATGCATCACGAGAAGAAGAATGAGCACTAACATCATCATGTTGCACACATTTATGAGAAGAAGAGAGATATGTATTTTGGGGCATAATAGTAAATTCAAAAGAACCTTGTTGAAAAAAATAGATAGAGAGAACATTATTATCATTAGCAACAATAGGCAGAGTAGTACAAACAAGGTTAGCCACAAATATTTCTACATAGGTAGGTAGAAAGTGTGTAAAAGAAGAAACAAGGATAGTACCCTTTAGAATAACATATACTACATCATTAGAAGTAGGAATCTTACAAACATCATCAAAAAAAAATTCCTCATGTGAAAAATTATCCAAATCCTCTACACATATATCATTTATATCAAGAGAAGCAATATCACTATTACTACCATAAGAACTAGTGGTCTCAATAAATGGTATTAGGGAAACATCAAGATGGGGTGAAATAATTTTTTTATAGAAAAATGAAGTTCATTTATAGGCCTAGAGGCATATGTATTACGATTAAAATTGGCTTCTTCACCTGCATTTGAACTACATAGGGACTGAAGACTATTTTCATAGGTGTAGGAAAATCCTATCTTTGGAACCCCTTGGATTTAGTCATTCCAAATCTGATTACACAATATAGTTCCTGGAAAGGGATGGTAGGTTGTCACAAAAAGTAAGGTTCATGAGGGACCCTCATGGAAAACTATGGTTTGGCTTCCAAGATTATTTTTCGTCCTCTTCACCTGATGATTTGTTGTGCAATTTAGCTATCATTTATGTGGTTAAGTAAATGTGCTTCACATTTATTAGCTAGAATTTTAGTCAGTGAACTTGTAAATGGTGATACAATTCGCTCAAAACCAATCATTAAGTATGGATAACAATTGTTTTCAGAGTGACTCAGCTTGATACTCTCGTAGGTCAAGACCAAATTCATAATGGTGATACATTGAGGCTACTACATTAGACTATCCATATTAATTTTATGGATAACATCAAATAAAATATTCAAAAATTTGGAGAATAAGATCATTACATTCTTGAATCTAACATTAGAACACAAGATTTAGTTTTTGCTATAGTTTCTAGGATAGTGATCCTCCTAGCAAAAGAAGGACTTTTGATGTCATACAAACCCTCAAAAATTTCCAAAAATAATTGTCACATCTACTTCACTTTAGGGTTGTTATTATTGTACTTGTACCTATAAAAGAAACCCTATCTACCTACACAATACTCAAACACATATTAGATGATAATAAAAGTATGTCATATGATCTTGAGTCAGAATGAACCTCAGTGGTCACCCCAATGTGATTGTCACTGAGCGCTGTACTACATTTCTCAGACTCAATGTAGTTTTGGTGTGATGCGTGTGATAACATGGAAAAAAATATTGTCCCTTCCTCAAAAATATTAGAAGAGATTGTTTTGAATTGTGCATGTCAAGTTCATTCCCTGAAGACAAGCAACTTTGTTCTTAATTCATCTATACTCCTTAACTACTTCACAGTGCCTATGCCCCAAGATAATGTGTGATACAAAAAAAAAAATTCCTTTCCTCATAGATAATGAATATGTACCTCAAATGCATTCCTCAAGTGTTCCTTTTTCCCAAGTAGGGATAGAAAATAGTGACACAGTTTCCCCTTAAATAGTTCGTAGGTTACCCTGTATATACATGATTCAATTTGTTTGAATTTTGACACTTAGTGGCACAAAAGGCTGACCCCAAACATGAAATAGAAATAAAAGAAAAATGTCAATTATAATGAAATATCAAGTGGTAAATTGGACAAAATATAAGGAGGGACACTAACACCTAGAATCCTTAGTAGGTTCGAATATCTACTAAGATCCTAAATGTAAACTAAAAATGTTTTTAAATTATGGATCCTTGTGACACAACCAAAATACATAAATTGTAGAAAAATAAGACAATGTCACAATACAAAATCAATCAAAATTAATAAAAATGATTTCAGGAGAGGTTCACCAGTTGTTAATGTCTAATTTTCTCACTTAGGAATCATGCATATACATTACATACTAGAGGCATAATTAATAGTAATAAGTGATAATAATTTTGTGTATATAGTTAGCATATTAAGGGATGAACAATAAATTGACAAGATTACGTAGGTCTATAAACATAAGAAGGAATTGC
Organism: Taxus chinensis; assembly: GCA_019776745.2. NCBI lineage: Eukaryota > Viridiplantae > Streptophyta > Pinopsida > Cupressales > Taxaceae > Taxus > Taxus chinensis. The sequence goes on from CM034152.1 coordinate 654,034,948, forward strand.
ATTGTCCTAAAATTGCAAATATTAAATCTAGGCGATATTACGTAGTTAATACTAATTTTCATAATTTTAATTGGTAATCCTCAACGATGTGCATAATACTACTATATAATTTTACAAAAAACAATAATATTTATAAAACAGACACGCTTCAATATCTCATTAATTTTATAAAAAAATTGTAATATATATGAAATTGTAAAACCTCATAAAATATATTATATCTACAAAAAAATCCTTATTTCATTTTCAGTATAATTATCCATTAATCATAGAGTGATGGAGAATTATTTAAGTTTATGGTTACAAGATGTTTAGGGACCTAAAAATATCCACTTATGTCAGACATCGTGAACAAGGGTTAAATAAGAAAACAATGTTTGTCCATTTCATCTTCCTAGGGTTGCTCCTTATTAGAATATCTTACCAAAGAAGGTTATATAAGAAAATTTTGATTATCATTTAACAACACGCTATGCAGATGCTCAAGTAATCTAAATAAAAATATGTCCTCCATTAGAATAACTCAAATGGTTTCCTAAACTTCATAAATTAATCTAGATATTCCATCATAACTAAAGTTTTAACACTTGACATAGGTCAAAATTAGCTTCACCATTACTCTAAAATGTAAAAATCATAGAGCCATGTCTTAGTAAGTAAGAATTCACTCCAAGTATTGATCCACATAGTTTATAACAACAAAGGGTAGGTCACATAGCTAAAGGCACACTTGTAAATTTGTTTCTCACATTGTGTTTGAAGTACAAAAACTTGCAAGTTAGCTCATTAACTTTGTGTAAAGGAAATGAGGTTTAACCAAAAAGGTTGGTATTAAATATAAAACTTGCAGTGCACTTGCACAATCATCTAGGAGAACTAATGTAGAGGCTTCAAAATTATCCTTAGGCTGAGGGTATAACGATGAAGTATGATGTAGAACACAAGAATAAATTTGTTTCAACAATAAAATTATGAAGATAAAGGTGTTTGCCTGAAAGCATAACACATATTTTCTACAAGTTTGCCATGATTTGATGAAGGGTTATTTAGGTTGTTAGGGTTTCTCTTTCTTTGCCAAGTTATTATATTGTCATCCCAAATTTATTGATAAGAGTGACATGTTCAAGAAAACATCATTTATAGACCAAGTGCACAAACCTATGAAGGTTTACATATCCAGATTGTCAAAGTCCAAAACCATTAACCTTAAAAGGGGATGTACATTTCCAAATTGGGCCATACATAATTTGTATGGTACCAAGAGAAAACTCAACCTTTAACAATTGAAAATTTATGCACAAACTATGGAATAAGCTTTAGATATGCATTCATTAACACTTGCACACATAGATTCATTTTCCGATACTTGAATAAATAAAGATTATCTATTTTTGTAATGTTCATGAGAAAGTATTAAAATGAGGTTATCAATAGGAGGGGCAAGTTTGAAAAGACAAGTTTGTATAAATGGAAAATGTACAATAACAATGTTACAATTTAATTAGGATAAATAATAGCTATGTTGAAAGGCCTTACATCCTTCTCACTTATTATACATATTCATAATTTATAGCAATTAATTAGGGTGCATGAAACACCTTTACATCATAACTACAAGAGTACTATGTGATCCTATAAATCACAACACCTTTTGAGGTCAATACACTTTAAGTAGAGGAATGTTTTTTGATGCTCACATTCTACATGGTAAACATGGGAACCATTACAATGTGAAGACTTAATCTATCTTAGTGATAGCACATCCAGAGAAAGCAATATGGGTTCTAGCTATTATACTACCCCTAACACTATTGATGTGAAATGTAATGTCAAACTATGTCAATAATACAAATTCTTGATAGGACTCTGATGAGTTGATAGAGAGAACTCATGAAATTTAACAAATCCTACACTAATGGTAACAATATGACTAAGTATCATAACCCCTTATAGGTGTGACCAATTCTCCACTCCTAACGATGTGATTGGTAAAGCAAACTCATACCTAGAAGTATGGGCTATAATGAAATCCAATATTTTGGGAAGCTTTAGCAAAATGCATTCAAACACAAATTGCATACCTTCATTAGATCACATTAATACCAAGGAGATTGAATCATTCTCCATTTAAAGAACTTGGATCTTGTAAATGTTAGACCAACCCCCACGATTTTGGAGCTAAGATAGGAAACAATAATGGGTTATTCAAGAGGATTCTATCGATTTTATTGTTCATTCAAGGGTAGGTTACTCTCTTATGAAGAAAGGATGAAAAAAACATACTTCATAGTTTGAAATATTGTAAGGGTGGAAAATCTTGTATCTAAGGCACCTTTATTCTTGAATTGCAAAACTTACAATCCATTAAAGTGAATGGTATTTTGGATCATAATGACATTTAGTGAGTCCATCTCAATTCCATTGCATAGTAATCTTGTGAAGATACCACCAAAGCCTCCTTAATATGAGTTGAATTACCCATTTACTCAAAACTAACTTTGTTAGAATGTTAGCACAAACTCTAATTTATTGAATTTTGCAGTCTCCATGAGTAGAGAGGATGAAAATCCTAGAAATATGTCCTCTCACCATTTCAAGATGTCATAAATGGATTGAAATGATGGTAGGGTTTCTTGAAAAAGTGATCCCCATACTGTCCCATAACTTGTTAACTTCTCAAAAAGTATGTTGTAAGCTTCTTGAATGCATCTCAATTAATCACTGAAATCACTATTCCGAATTGGTGCTTATAAGTATGTTCTCAAAAATCACCCAGCAATATCTTCATCAACTTATGGAATTTCTAATTGTTGGGCTCAAAACCAAATTTCCAACATACAAGTTTTGTGCATGATTTCGTTGAGAATTACAAAAGATATGGAATTCTCAAAGTGTAGGTACCCTGTTTTGGGTTTTGCTAGGGATTTTGTAATTTAACGGGAATGAGAATTTAAATTGATCTAGAGATAAAGATGGTATTTTTTAGGCCTACCCTTGTGTTCAAATATACCAGAATTCCAGTTGCACATTCCATCTCGTAGATTATCGACAGTATAAATCTGAAAAGTCAAATTTTGTGAAAACTGGAGCTCTAGGTCAAATGGGTTATGACCATTTGAAGTTTGGGGGTCAGGCGTTGACTTTTCCTTTAAATATTGCGGCTATTGCAGGTTTAAAAGGACACGGGGAACTCATGTCCCACATGTACTCGGATGGTCTGGGCCTCCTATTCTCCGCATCGCCTGAGTTGGGCTTTTCACTGCCTTGAACCAATGACCAACAAGTGTTGGTACGTATGGGGCAACATTGACCTCCGCATGTTGCTGCATCCCAAAATTGCCTACGATCACTTCAGGTTTTTGTGTCCCACGTGTCCCAGACATTCCAAATTTTCTGAGGACTTGAATGGTGATAAAACTATCATTTATGACATCCTTAACCGATTTTTTAAACTCACAAAAAAATCGGCCCTTTCACCTTTCTCTAGGCACGACTGTCCCACTTTAATATACTAGGTAGTTAGCCTTAGACCATATATATATTTTTATATGGTTTTGAGCTAAGTACCATATATGGAGGGTGCCAATGAAACTCTATACATCACTCGAACTTGGTATGACAGAGGCCAAAGGTACGAATCTGCACTTGATCCATACTAGCCCTCATGACCCGATGGGACATTAGAGTAGGCCCATCGACTTCATAAAATCAGATTTGGGCCAATATTTACTAACTCCTTGGATTTCTTGGATAAGGGAGTTAGAGGACATTAAAGGGGTACCCAGATCGCATCACAACATCTTTGTATTCTCTTAATTTCTACTTGCTCCAACCTTTAGAGTTTCTTCCATTTCTTTCAAAATGTTATTCTTAAGGGGTGAATTAGTGGATAACAGTGAAAATACAAGCTTCATAAGGTCAATTAACATAGTGTTAAGGTTTCTAATCCCTAATTTTGATCCATCTAATTTACTATTATATAAATTATTTCATTTTTCCAATATCCCAATCTTATAGATTAGGTTTCAACTCTGTCTAATTTGATCACTCTTTGTACATGTACTCCGTATGTAAGTGCAATAATCAGGTGTAATACTCATTGGGTTTATGCTAAACTACATCAACTAGAAAAATGATTGTCACTTTAGTCTGATTAATTTTTATTTTATTTTTTAACTACAACCACACAAATTAGTCTAGGTAAATATATGCCATTTCACAAATATTTATACATATCAAATAAGTTCAATAGACATGGGTGAAGATTCATTTTTTTTAGTCATTATTATAGCTTCTACAATTTCCAGAGGCAACATTTGTCAATCCCTAGAGGTTTCTTGAGCCAGCATGAGGTCATCGACTCATACGAATGAAATCTCCATTGCAAAAATTCCTATAAAATTAAGATTGTGTATTTAGCTTGATGAAAAAATGCATTTTTAGCCTCTTATTTAGTTCCATCTGATTGTCACACATTGTGGGCCTGAAGCATGGTGACTTCTATCTGAACCCTAAGTTTGATTGTACATGTCAATATTGATATTTGATTACATGTGTATTCAAAATAGGATATCCTTACATCATGACATTATTTTTTTAGATTATGTGTTCTAGATTATTTTGATGGCATTTAAGTATCATATAGTTATGAACATAAACCTAGTTTTCATATTACAAATGTATAATCATTCCAAAGTCACAAGTATGAACAAATATACTACTTAGAAAATAGTATATATGTATAGATATTATACATGTATACATATATACACATTCTAAGGTTAGGTATAATGCGTGAACTTAGTTAAAGTTCAAATTTTCCCTCTAAAGTTTTAGCGAGTATAATCTAACGACCCATACAATGTTTGGAAAATTCCATATATTTTAAAATTCTATATGGTGATCCAAAAAAGAAAACTCATTGGGACCAAAAATAATTTTCTTATTATGCAAGAAACATTAATGTGTATGAGTTTTTTTACGAAGTGGTGTAGAGGGTGACGTAAACAAAATAGCTAATTGTCGGTTTGGAAATAACCAATTTATGAATATTTGTCAATAAAAGTTTCTCTACTTCAAAACTAAGTAGTACATTCACATCAAGGATCCCAAGGTCATTGTAGTGAAAAATCAATATTTGTAGCTCTATTCTAAAAGGAGACCGTGGAGATAAGGAAGTATTCCCTAAATTTGAATAGAATTAAGAAATTGAGCTTGATCTACTCATGAAAATGCATTATCATTAAATTAAGGAAAAACCCAAAAACCCACACTTTAAATTCGAGAATTTATTGTTTTCAAATTATTATTACAATTTAATATTCATAACAACTAATTTTATATTTATATTTTCTTAAAATAAAAAGAATAAATATATTGTAATTTATTTAAATCGTTTATTTAAAAAACTCTAATCTATGATTCTACATATATTTTACTCAACATAAACATCACATAGATTTCCAAGTTAAATTGATCAACTAACTAATAATAAACCCATTAATTAGTTAATCATTTAACCTTTAAAAAACATATGTGAGACTGCACTCTTCCCATATATTTCATGTAATGACAAATAAAGTAATAAAAAATTTCATCAATTCCGAAAGTGTTGCAGTCTTAAATCATCAATTACTTCGAATTTAAAGTTCAAATGTATGTAACTTAACATGTTCGAACACAACTCAATTTTTTTTTTAAAAACAAAATACATGATTTCTACAATTTGCCAAATTTCAATGTTCATGACAACACTAGGAATCTTTGGGGATTTTTAAAGAAGAAACTAAGTTATTTTACATATTATAACATAATATAAAATACAAAGTGGGTGGAGTTTTTAACGTAATGCTCGTGCTTTCAATCCAGGTGTTTATGCTTTGAAGAATAAACATTTTTTATGTTATTAAAATATACGCAACGTGTGGGACTGGGAAACGTCGTGGTACGGTTTAATAAAGACATTAAATATATTTTTATTTAAGGGAAAAAAATCAAACTATGACAATAACAGCCAATATCGGACATGTAAGGGAAGTATAAAGGTGGAAAATAGGATATCAACTAGCAATCGTACATGAAATGTACGATGGAAACGCCGAAAGGGATCTATTGAAGAAGTGAAAATAGAGGGAGATAAATAATAGGAGAGGAAGAGGGGCGTAGAATAAGGGGTTAAAGAGTGGATAAGTGCAAGGGCGGGGAAACTAAAATAGGGAGGCGATTGAAGACTCGACCCCTCAAACAAGCACATGACATTTTTGTTAATCATGTGAATTAGCAAAGGTAGGATGTGTAAGTAATTGATGCAACTCTTTGTGGAGATATCTCATAATGTAAGGAGTGGTGGAACATTAATGAAGAGATAGTGAATGCACACGTGTATTGGATTAGGGATTTTTTCTAGCTATGATGAAAAAAAAAGGTTATTCCTCAGCAACAATTGTGATGATGTCATCTATTAACAATCATTACCATAAATGATATAAAAAACACAATGAAAACATTCTCGCAAACTAGAATACAACATATGTTGTTCCTTGCTTGCAATGTGGAAATAAATAACACCCATATCCTTTGTGAAATCTAAAAGGGTATGGGTGGAGGAATGTCGTGTTAAGGAGAGAAGGAAAGTAAAGAATCTATTGTTGTGTAAACTCGATCATGGTTTCCCTCATCAACAACCATGATGATGTCAACATTCAACGAGCACCATCAAAAAAGGGGTATGCTCTTTGTGTGTGGCGGGGGGGGGGGTTGTTGAGGATTTTGTTTGGACGATGGAAATTAATTAATTGCAAGCCCTACATTATTTTGTGACTCAAATTATTCCTCCTCTAAAACATTTATAGTATATGTGCTCAACTTTATAGCTGTGATCTTGTTTGGACTATACACGTGAACCTAAGCAGTCAAAAAAATGAGGGAATTCCAAAAGTTCTTAGTTCAAAACCCAAATGAAATGCTTGATTCTTGCAGCAATTTGTAGCCCCTTTTGTAGTTGTTATTTCCATAGACAAGACTAAACATGAATGGAATGCTGGAAATTAAAATGTGTGAATTAAATACTTGCATGTCTGACACCTATTTCATGGATCAGATAGTTCCTCCCAAAATATTATTTGTTATCCATGCTCCACTTAAGCATTTCAATCTCACAAAGAGGATAAAAATAAAAAAAAGGGAAACTTGAAAAGGATCGGGGTTTGAAACCCATGCAAAATGCTTATGTCTTGTAGCAATTTGTAGCCTTGATTTTTAGTTGTAAGCTGCAGAAATGTAGGAAAATAGGTGGTGTCTTAACAACCATCAGTAATTGAGACCCTTAATCCATCATACATATCAGCAAATCTGTCAATTACGTTTGCTAATTTTTTTATTTAATGGCACCAAGGAATTTGATTGGACAATGTTTAATTTGATAGGTAAGATGTAGAACTGAAAGGAATGTTTGAAATTAATAGGCATGAATTAAATACTTTCATGTTCCACATTTATTCCACAAAGAAAAGTGTTACTACCCAAATAATATCTGTTATATGTACTCCACTTATTCATGCCAAACTCGTTTGCATTATTCATGTGAGTGAAATGCGAGCTTAAAGGGCACAAAATAAAATTTGGTGAGAATTCAATAAGGGCCAAGTTTGAAACCCCACCACATTGGGTGCTTCTTGTAGCACTTTGTAGGCATGCTTTTCAGTTTTAAGCTATCGAGTAAATACTGAAAAAGAAAGCGATGCAGGAACAATCGTCAATAATTGAACCCCTTAAGGGAACAGAAATATGAATGAAAGGAAGAATTTATCCATTGATTAAGATATTCTATTTTGTTATTTTACTTTTTATGGTGTTAAGTTTTCTGAGCGGATGAAATTTAATTGGCTAGGTAAGGTGAAGTCATGAACAAACAATCAGAAAAAAGGAGAGAAATAAAACACTTTTTAATATGGAATTTAATATACTAAATTTGATAGATCAGTTTAGTTTAATTAAAAAATGTTGAGAGGTGAAGAATCTTAGAAGATATTTTGACATGTATGGATGGCTTACTTAAATATATTTTGTACTGAGGAGAAAATAAGGAGAGAATCTTTTTGGGTCAAATATGATTAAATAAGTACTAAGCAACATGTGTCCACTAAATCAAAAACAAAAGAAACGTGTTGCAAGATGAACAACCTCAGTTAACTTGATGACAATGAAAGAATGTGTTACAGGGGCATCAGGAAAGACGCTGATGGGGACATTGTTTTGGAGGGCTTCTCAGTCAGAACAATGCCATTTTGGATGCTTTTGCATCTTCTTCTGTCAACGTCAATAGGGACGACAACACAACATCATGTGAGGCGATTAGGGATTTCATTTCTCCATCAATTGAAAACATGCAATTACGGAATGTTGGAAATCAATAGGCATGAATTAAATACTTGTATGTCCCATAATTATTCCACATAGAAAAGTGTTACTACCCAAATAATATCTACCATCTGTGTTCCACTTATTTGTGCCAAACTCTTTTGCATTATTCATGTGAGTAAAATGCAATCTTAAAGGGGAAAAAATAAAAATTTGGTGAGCATTCAATAAGGGCCAAGTTTGAAACCCCGCCACACTGGGTGTTTCTTGTAGCACTTTGCAGGCATGCTTTTCAGTTTTAACCTCGAGTAAATACTGAAAAAGAAGGCGATGCAGGAACACTCATCAATAATTGAACCCCTTAAGGGAACGGAAATATGTATGAAAGGAAGAATTTATCCATTGACTGAGATTTTCTATTTTGTTATTTTACTTTTTTATGGTGTTAAGTTTTCTAAGCGGATGAAATTTAATTTCATAGGTAAGGCGAAGTCATTAATAAACAATCAGAAAAAGGAGAGAAATAAAACACTTTTTAATATGGAATTTAATATACTAAATTTGTTAGATCAGTTTAGTTCAACTAAAAAATGTTGAGAGGTGAAAAACCTTGGAAGATATTTTGACATGTATGGACGGCTTACTAAAATATATTTCATACCGAGGAGAAAATAAGGAGAGAATATTTTTGGGTCATATATGATTAAATAAGTATTGAGCAATATGTGTCCACTAAATCAAAAACAAAAAAATGCGTTGCAAGATGAACAACCTCAATTAGTGCTGACATTGAAAGAATGTGTTGCAGGGGCATCAGGAAAGATGACAATGGGGACATTGTTTTGGAGGTCTTCTCAATTAGAACAACGCCATTTCTGACACTTTTGCGTCTTCTTCTGTCAGCATCAACAGGGCCGACAACATACATTATGTGAGGTGATTAGGGATTTCATTTCTCTATCAATTGAAAACATGCATGTGGATGGCAGAGATCAATTTGAAGTCATTGATATGGGCTAGGATGCGGATTGATGTGATCAGATAGAATTGACTGACATGCTATAAAAATGTGCTTTTTATTTTTCCCAGTGTAAACGTATTTGACATAATAATTTAACTTTATAAAATAGAAGTAAATAAATGGTAATCACCTACAACCAATCTACCATTATAGGAAATAATAATTTGAACATCTCAAAACAAGTGAATATGTATTCATCATAGCACCACATATTTATGTTAGCAAAAGAATGAACCTAAACATAAATACATAAATACCTTACATACATAAATACCTTAATAAAAAGGTATTCGGGGAAACCAGTATTTAACATTTAACATAACCACGTATTTTTGTATTTATGTATTTATGATGAATTCTTTAAACATAACATTTAACATTTGAATAATTAATTAAACTCAAAACTAAAAAGGTATGTTCCAGCCAGAAATCGTTTCGTCATCCTGAACCTTCACTCACCAGAATCATCTACTGGTTTCCAGAATATTTTCGTGACATAGCTCTCCCTGTAAATTCTTGTGAATGGCAAGCTTAAAATCAAGATGGAATTTGTTCAAGAAAGCAATTTTTCTGGTAGTACATAGTGCAAAATTAGATCTTTCTGTTGAAACTTGAAATTCAATCAAGAGCTCGTATTATGGCAAAGGGTAAAGTAAAGGTTGCAGGAATCGACCTGGGGACTGCATACAACTGTGTAGGTGTGTGACAACATGAACAAGCCGAGAATATTGCAAATGACCAAGGTAACCAAACAATGCCATCTTACGTGGCCTTCACTGAAACTGAACGCCTCATTGTCAAAGTGGCCTTCACTGACACTGCTCTCGTTGCATTATCCACCTCAGAAAAGCCATATTCGTGTGTAAATAAGGACTGTTGTTGTTTTACACGCATTTCACTCAAACGGTGGAGATGCTTTTAATCAACGTATTTGTACAAAAACAAAAACACAGCCATTGATGTCACTGTCATGTGTCAGAGGCTGGAGGGTTCGACCCCATTGTAGATACGCCTTCGGTGTAATGATAGAAATTCATGCCAAACTCACACCAAAACCCTAAGCGGTGGTTCTTAGCTATTGGGTGTTGTTTTTATAGTTGATGTGTTTCGTAAGTTAGTTATTTTGTTTTATAAGTTATTATTTTTATTGACTAGCAATCACATGTGAGCAGTGCAATGTGAACTCCGAAAGGGATATGGAGGTTGAATGAACAGAGAATGGGAGCAAAGTATGGTGTAAATTTGAAGGGGAAGAAAAGAAGTGAAGTCTTTGTAAATTAATATTTTTTTCCCCAAATTTAGATGTATTTTGTAATGGGGAAATGATTCAGCTGTGAAGTCGAAGTAGTCGATCTCACTAAGAAACTCTAGATTTTTTGGCCTTGCTGATGAAGCTCAAATCATCAATAATAATATATTCAATATGTTTAAGAGAGTCTTGAAAAGATGCCAATGCCTGAGAAAGGCACCTTCCATGGGTTACGAATGAGAAGTAGTTGGAAAAAGGGAATCTATGCAAGAGTACTACAATTTCTTTAATGTCAATGGGGATACATACAGAGGTGTGTATCGAGGTCTAGATGCAAATTTAGATGTTTTGTAATGGGGAAATGATTCAAAATGTTGACTTGATGGCATCCCTGGTAGGGGCAAGTAAAATAAGGGGTGATAGAGGGGCAAGTAAAATAAGGGGTGATAGACACATATTATCACAAGACATAAATAATTTTTTTATATTATGGGACACACAATTTTTTTATTTTGTGAAAGCAAAGGTAAATTATGAATATGAAAAAGGTATGTATATGAAAGAACTAAAGAATTAAGAGGGACAATTTGTTTTATTATGCGATAGCAGGACAATTACATTTAAATCATGTATATGGGAAAGAAAAAAAAAATAAATTTACGATCTTTAGAACACCCCAAAAAGAAAAAACATAACTAAAATAAAATTCCACATATAAAAAAAATATTATGAAAAAAATTGATTTGTTATACATATTTGTTATGGTGATACAAACATGTATTCAAAAAAATAAATGTAACATTCTATAAATTTTTCAATATATAAGCAAAATACTTTTATTAGGCAATTATAATTTGTTTGTATTTTTCAAATTAAGAAGCATGTAACAACAATAATAAAAATATGGAAACATGCTCAGAATATTTTGATATGTTTTTTACCTATTTGTACAAATATTCATCTTACATACAAGTTGAGCACTTAATCGTGTGATACCAACAAGTCTCTTAAAATTGTATACTTTTTTACAATTGTATGACTATTTTCTTAATGTGAATTCATAATCAAAGAGGCTATTCCAAATATTGTTTTTCAATTTAAATGCATAAACAATAGTAACAAAATATGAACATGGACTTATTGAGTTTATTTATTTATTTCATATTTGCTAGCATAACATAAACATGTATGTACAACAAATAAGTCTCATGATCCATTATAAATACAAAATCTCAAAACATAACCTGTTACAAATTTACGGTCACAAACATTTGCAAACTTCATATTCTTCAAGATTGTAAAACTATATTTTTTTTTCTACAAACTAAATGAAGGAGGTAATTATTTTTTCTTTTTCTTTCAATTTTTTTGTTGCTCGCATTTGTAATTTTTTTTGCACTGTGCGTGATTTTTTTTCAAGAATACATCTTCATGGTTGGCACACCCATATTTTTCAATTTATGAGGAGGTTCATATTTCATCGCATCTTCATTGGAATCATAAGTCAATCAAAATCCTTGTGAATGGGGACCAACAATATAGAACTTGGATTTAGGTACAAAGGGTATGTCGACATCAAGTGGAGGTGTTCTCTAACCATTTATGCGATGATTGGTTTGACTTCTTGTAATGAAAAACGTTGACAAAAAATGAAAATATTTCAACTCTTCTTCCCTTTGCAAGAGGGGTGTAGTGAGGGTCACACCATTTGGAGGGGGTGAATTGTGTTTCTATCCTTCATTATTCCAAGTGGAAAAGGAAAACATGTAATCATTTTATCAAATATGATGTGCCAAAATTAGCAGGAACTTGACAAGGTCATAACTTGAGCTCCGGGTGTCCGTTTGAGTTCTTTTTTTTCAAACCATATGTTTCGATGAGACAAATTCAGCGGCAAGCCGCCCTACCAGTTGGGGCAAGTTTTCGACACGTTTTCGGGCCCTAAATCTGCCATCTTGAGGCCAAAAATTAGGATTTAAGTTATAGTTCAGTTTTTTTCCTATTTTTGGGCATTAGTTAATTTTAGTCTAATAGTTGCATTATTAGCTAGAAAGTTGGAAATTCCTCTAATTTAGGGATGTAGAAGATGCGTGGCAATTTCTGTGCCCATATGAATAAGCATGCGAACTTACTAAGAATAGCAGGTTCTAGTAAATTGCTAAAAATAGTAATTTCCACCACCTAGAGTAGATTTAGACAGAGTTAGTTAGAGCTTACTTGGAAACTCGAGTTGGGAGTTGTTTTCCTATTTAGGAAACATTGTAATTCATTATTCAATAACGAAGAAGGAGATCTATTTTCTTTGGAGTTCATTTTATTTGCAGTAAATCTAGCTTGGTTAGAATTTGGCTACATTAAAATAAGAAATGAAGTAAATTATAAGAAAAATAAAACTTTTAATCTTTCTGGCCAAGGGAGAGGGAACATATTAGAACTCATCTAATAGATGCATCAAAGAGAACAAGTGAAGGAAATGAATTTCTATTCACCAGGCATCTTTAAAAAACCTTTTTCAATGAGAAATTTGATGCCCTACTTGGGGTGTTTCGATGTGGCCTCATAGGGACAAAATCCACTCAACACACAAAAAATCCTGTCAATGACAAAATGCATTCACCCCCACGTACCAAAGTGAAAGAGGGAAATCACTAGATGCTATGGTTTGTTTTTTTCAGGTTCAAAGGGAAATGTTAGTAGGAAACAAAAATAAGAGAAAATAAGTAAATGATTTCACGACAACACAGACAATATAATACAAAATTTAGATCTTAACTAACAATCAATAAATGCATATAATGAAAATCGCAACAAAAAGCAATACAAAAAAATATAGTTCCCCATATCTTATGTATTCAAAGCGTCACACAAATATTAGAAATCCTCAAATAATATATAAACATCACTTGTAAATAAATGAAAAATATGGTCTTTAAATATTCAAACATGACTATCAAATGTAGTTTAGACCCTATAAAACATTAAATATAGTTTAAACGCTTAAATTATACAACTATCAATTAAAAATCTATTGACAATTATCAACGATGAATTGAAAGTCAAACTTTTACCACTTAAATTGAAAGCTCAAAAACCTATAGACAACCATCAATTATTAATTTAACTGCTTAATTAAATCGTTGATTTTTTTTATAAAATAAATTTTATTACAATAATAAAGAACACAAGAAACATAAAAAGATGTTATTTAAATACAAGAAAATATAATAAGTTTATAATAATCAATATATTGAAATCCTTACTTCATTTTAAAGGGCCTATTGAAATTGATTCTAAAATTTTAAGGGAAGTTCATTTAAAAAAATAAAAGTTATAACTTGAATAGAATGTACGAAAAATCGGCCATTACTTTATAACAAAAAATTATATTGAAAACCTATATTACTTTTGTGTGATGTTGAAGAAGACCTGAATGCTTATTACCAAGTTGCTTCGAGAAATGAAGTTTGATACTCATTCTTTGTAATTTAATCGATTATTTCTAATGTGTAACATATTCTATCATTCAAATTTCAAACCATGTTTGATGATGGTTACTTTATTTGACAATAAGAACATTTCCTACACTGTCTTCAAATGTACCCCTAAAGCCCATTTAAAAAATACTATCGTATCATATCATTTTTTGAGAGTGCTTCCAAGCTTTTTGTTAGATTAAACATTCTACAATTACAACCTTTTACTGATTATCTACAATTACAACTATTTATTAATCATGATTCAACTTAATCAAAAATAACATTGAGATTAAGAATAAAATTATACCGTGTCTAATATAATCCATATGGAGGGGTCACTTGGTCAAGACCATTAACTTCTCCTTCAATTCAATGGCACCAACAATTAGCTTTTACACAAATAAAAGAAATGGATTTTTTTTTGAAAAAACATGTGGAAATTGGGCTTTGTTATTATTATTATTATTTTATTTTGGTGTCAAATGTTTTCAATTGGACAATGTTTAATTTGTTAGATAAGATGAAGCAAATGAGTAAAAATGGAAGCGAATTCATGACAAAATTGACAACATATTATGAAAGGAACATTATAAAATCATTATAGTTATTAATAGATGCAAAAGTAAAAATATTTAAAGATGAATGGGAGGAAAAAACATGATTGTATAACCTTAATATCTAAACATGTATTTCAAAAGAGTCTTTGCAAGAAAGCTAAAAAGATATAATAACCTGAAGTACATAACAACTCAATTACCTGTAATTTGTTAAAAACCTCTCAACAATATAGATTTGCACTAATTTTCATATATACAACACCCCCAACATGTATAATAATATATTATAAAATGTGTATTAACATGTTTCTCAAATGGACAAAAGTAACTTTTTTTTCTCTTTATTAGTTTTCACTCTAAATAAGTTAAGGAAATGTATATGAAGGGGATCATTCAATAGGGGTGAAAGTACTAATTTGGCATACAATCTTGGATTTACAAATAAGTCTCCATAAGAAATGATCATACAAGGTTGTTGAGATCCTTGAGCCATGATAACATGCCTTATAGCTAGTTCACAAGAGGTTTCAATTTGAAGTAGATAGAGATTGCTATCATCAAGTACACGTATCAATAATTGAATCTTGGTGGATGTTATAAGTACTTCTCTTTATTAGGAAATCATGTCTTTTAAAAACTTCAAAATTTGATTAGTATTTGTTAGATAAATGGAAAGAAAATCTCCTAGTAGTTTCTTTCTTTTAAGGGGGCCTTATATGTCATATCAAAGGCTTCCTTGACATTATATTTATGATTTTTCCCTAAGGATGGGCCCAAAAGTGTGACCTAAAACGTTGGGCTTTGTAACAAAATTCTACACAATATATTCCAAATACATTTTGTCACAATGTTGAGTTGTGGAAATATCATAAAAACAATAACCTATAAAACAAATTTGTAGCAAAAAATTATTGAACCTTCGAAAGTATATAATTTTGAAATTTTTTTTTGGATTTTAGCAAAATTAGTAGGATATACAAGGGATTGATGTAGGTTGTAAATAAAAAAGCATTAAAATGTTTTTAATTGATAATTTTATGATATCGTGTAGTGTCATATATCTAACATAAATATGAATACAAACCAAAATAAGAACTTCAAATTTCATTAGAAATATGACTCAAAAACATACTTAAAACTTATAGAGTGTAGTATATTAATATGTTTAGTTCACATTTTAGAAAACCATGTTTTCACATAAACTACAACCCTTTGTAAAAAAAAAAATCAAGATTAAAACCTAGAAGTGAAAACGTCAAACTTGGATGGTATTTCTATGGTGGATGTCTTACACATACCTGAATCTAGCTTCATGTTGATTCTTGTTCATTAATTGTGGTGCCAAATCCATCAAATTCCCGTGTTTTTTTTTTTATCTAGATGAGATGAAATGATACATAGAAAAAAATTAGCCAAAACATTGGACAAGGCAGCTCTAGGTTCGTTTTCAAGGGTAAATTACCACATGAAAAGAAAATAGCCATAAAAATTTTTCTCCTTATTCCAAAAACAGGGAATTACACAGTTCTTAAACGAAGTATTGTTAAATCACCATTTTGTGTTTCACTTTTGAAAATATTTCTAAGCTGCACTGATAAGGAAAAAATCTATGCTTCATGTGATGAATAGAAAAAAATATCTTTAACATTAATTTTTTGTGTTATACATATAATTTGTATATGGATATTGTAGACTTACATATAATATGACTCTCTCGTATTAGCCAAAGAATGTAAATGGTCTTACAAATGTTACGATTTTGCTTATTTTTAAGGAATGTAAATGGTCTTTCAACGTAAATGGTCTTTACAAATAAAAGAATAACAAATGTTCTACCATATGAATGCAATGTTATATTACCGTCATTTTATCAACAAGAATGGTCTTGTTGAAAAGTCATAAATTAACATGATTAACATTGAAAGTAAATTGTGGAGCAATATTTAAATCATTTTACCAGTTTTTCTGCCAAACACCGCAGTCTTGACACCCAACACGTAGCCAATGAACAATAAGATAAAAAAAACCGATGCTTTTAAAAAATAACCACCAAATGCAGAACCAGAGACAAAAATCAAAGTTCCTCACTTGAAAATACATTATAAACTTTGGGATTCAACAAAACCATGCACAATTAATGGTTTAGGGGTTAAATCCAACGATAAAGAATGGGCGACAATACTCTACAGTCCTATCCACTTATGCACGTTTCGAATTTCCAGTAAAACATTCTGCAATATCTACGCTATAAATCTCAAACTATACGCTTATGCCATAGAAAGTGTCCACATTTACATATGGGACACGTTAACCACTGAAGAATTAATTCACTGCGTTGCACAAGTACGTGATACAACCACTGAGGAATTAAATTCTGCGGGGAGGAAAGCCCGCTGTTAAGATATATATGATTTGGAATAGATCAACGACATGTAATCTGCGTCAGAGGGCGTTTGACATACGCTTCCATGGACCAGGGGTTAAATTTGACGGCCACTTATGCCTGTCAAACAATTTTCGAGTGACTGTAATTTTTCAATACTGCCCTTCAAAAACACAAAATAATGTTATTTTTTACTAATTATTCTATATTTATTATATCTTTTCTGATATATAGTTACATATATTTTTATAATTTATATACAAACCTATATAAAAATTGACGGTTACGTTTTAAATGTGCAAGTCGTGTGTGATGGTTAGATAAGATATTCACAAGTATTTTACGTCTAAAATCACAAAAAATGTCTAAACAGCCGTCAAATTTAACCCCTGATGGAGGCTGTTGATCACTGTCGTGCATGTCATTCGGATGAGGTTTGAATCCCCTTTGGTAGACGCCGTTTAGCGTAAATATAACTGAATAAGATGTACTTATTAAGTGTGTTTTACTGATTGGTAGTGTTAATTTTATGTTAGATTTTTTCTCTTCAAAATTTCAGTAGAGTTGGATTAAAGGTTAGGAGGGCCCTAGGAAATAAGTGAAATGGACACTCTTCTTACAATTTTAATTAATAAAATTTTCCATAAAATAAATAAATAAAAGCTACGTATATTGTCCTATTTTAAAAAGTTGTATAAGGATCATAATAAATTACTAATTTAGAGAAATTGGTATAGAAAATGAATAAAAATTTCTAATAAAAATTTCAAATAAGGACATGTAATAATCCATGGATGGAGAGAATTAATCATAGTTGGTGCTCAGAATGCAACAAATATAATTATTTATACAAGGTTGGTTACTAGTCTTATTTACCAATATCAAGTAGGTGATAGGACTCAAAACTGAACAAAGTATCAGTTTTTGCAAATTAATTAAAGTTCTTAGGTACCTCCCATGGTTTTGTGAAGAGTGGTATTTGAACTAAGCTTACTAATTCTTCCATAAAAAAGAGACATTTCCCCAAACCCATTAGGAATAGAGAAATGAAGAATTATTTCTTTCAATTATACTTGTTTCTACTAACTACACCAAGTGATAATATAAAAATACATGAACCTTTTGTGAAAAAAATTACACATCTAAATTATCTATATATATTAGAGAATAAGTAATAATACTAAATAAACAAATATTATAATACCTTTTTCTGTGTATACATGAAATTTATGTTACTTTATAATAATATCAATAAAATCTTTAATTAATATTGACTTCAAATAAAAATAGTAATTTTAAGTTCTATGTATAACAAAAAATAATGAAAATATTTAGATTTAGACACCACTCTAACTTTAAACAGTCGCCTAATTGCCCAGAGTTTAATCCCCCTTTGATTTCCTATCATTGAGTATTTGCTGATTTCTCTACAGTATGAAAAAAATTATCTTACTCATATTCTAATTATATCATATAAATTATTATTCTTATATAATATGGATAAATAAAACATAATTATTAATAATTAGTTGTATCTTATTTATCATGTACATTATAATTTTATATAATACAAAGAAACAATATATATATATATATATACACACACACAAACTCTTATTTAGTGCATCTCATTCGTCCCATATATTATTACTCTTACATAATATGGATGAATACAATATAGTCATTGTGTCATATTTGTCCTCAGACGAATAAAATATAATCAATAGTGTTAGTATAAAACACACCTCATAGATAAAAACCACACATTTTTTTAATTGAAATAATATTCAGATCCTTAAATCAAGTTCGTTTAACAGCCAACAATTTAACAATTTAAAGCTCCCATTTTAGGTCTCAGACATAAATAACCTTTATTTATGAAGTTGGTTGAGGTCTACTGGCATTGCTAACAGGACCTCTCTATGAAAGAGGATATGCATAGCCACTAGACCTTTATAACTATATAACTAAGATATTTCTCTTATATATTTCTTGAGGAAAATGGATGTGCATACAAGCAGAAGTGGTTAATGGAGGAACTCTCATTCAAAGCACCCTTCTCACTTCCTCCTGAACTTGTGAAACTCCTTTATTCTTTTATGGGCTGAAACATTACGTACTCCTCTTGATGGAGCTGAAGCCATTTGTGAAGATGGAACAAGTGCTGCTGACTGGTTATCTTTTCCAGTGTTCTGCAGTTCACCAGCCTTTCTGTTTTATCTTTTGAATCTGAAGAAGACAAGGGGACAGAAGATCACAGCATTTTTTTTTATGTGAAAGCTATAAAAACTATATGAATTTGCAGAAAAAATGAAATCCTATTGACGTTGATCACAAAGAATGATAAGCTATTTCCATACCTTGGCTCCATGCCCAACATAGACTACATCTCAGGCCCTCAAAACTTGGAAAAGGTTTGAGTTGGAATGGATGACAAAGGCCTCCATTTAAGATAAATACAAGTTTTGGACTTGTGGACCGTACGTCTCCACTTGTTTTCTTTATCATACTTTTCTACAAGTGGTAAATAATATATCCTAGTTTAATGGCGATGAATGGAGGAGAAGATGACATATTTACCGTTAGTGGAATCTTGATTAAAATAAGTGTGGACTGGATGCATTTCCCACCCAGAAGTTGGAAGCAATTTGCACACCACATGATATTAGAAAGCTATGCATTTAAATAAAGAAAAATTGCACATGATGACAAGGGAGATACCAAATACTAAATATGGGTGCTGACCTTTCCAATAAATTTAGTGGGCCGAAAAAGGATCAAGGGAGATCCTAAACACTAACTATAGGGGCGAATCTTTTAATTAAAAGCAGTACTAAACTGCACAATATCTAGTGAGAATGAGGTGTTATGTTTCATGCCTCGACTTAACACAACTTTTACAAATTGTATTTTGAAATTTATTTGAGTTATTTTCTATTATCTGATATTTTTCCCCCAAAAATGTAGTTTTGAAATATTCAAATTAGGGAAATGTCACAACAATCCCTTATACATGTTGTAATTTTTATTTACATTAGAATTTCAAAAGTGATTTATTGACTCATCCCACACTCCTACTATTGCTTTAGATTTCCAGACAAAATTGACCAAAAAATTGTCTCAACTATTGCTAATGTCTCCAAGTAATGGCATCCATTTCAATTGAATCTTCTTTGTACTTGTTAAAGCAATCAAAAGAGGACTAAATTTTTGTCGGACAACTTGAGCAACAATTACCACATTCCCCCTTCAAAAGGTCAATCATATTGTTAGAAGGAAGGCATAAATTTGTATCCAAATATCTATCAACTTGAACTTCAATCAACAATATCATATATCAATTTTTTTTTCTAAAACTCTAGTATAAGATTTTTTTTGATTGAAAAATGCACTTGTATATTCAAGAAATGATATAGTACATCACTTATCATACAAAAAAATGAGCACAGAAGAGATCACACCCCAGAATGCTAGTCAAATCGATTCAAGAAGGCCTCAAGAAAAAGTCATCTCACCTCACATGAACATCAAAAGTTAAGCATTATAATAATAGAGTTTTTAAAAGCAAAAAAAGGGCATAAAAATCCCCAAAGCAAGGAGGCCAAAAAACTACGCCGTTATAATGAAGATGGCACTTGGATGAGGAGGCGATGGACTATCTGGGTTATCCCCCCAACCACTGGTGGAAAAGGAGTACTCTATGTCAGGGATGTGATCTCACCCATCACGTTACTCATTGCTCATGTTATTACCCTTTTTATTTAGCTGGTTGATCTTGGTGGCCAGGAGAGATGGCCAACGCCAAACGTAGGAATTTCCCCTAAGAGGGGGAACCCTACCCACTTCTTCCACCGTTGTCAATGATGTTGAGCCGATTAAAAATTATGCCACTATGAGCTAGAAAAGGATGTCGATACCTAACAAGGAAGCAGTGACGTCAAGGAGAGAAGCTCAACTGAATTTTGGAGCAGCGCCTATGAAATCCTTGGCTATAACCTTGCAAGGGAGAGCGATGACATGGCGAGTATGGAGGAACCCAATTGACAGTGCATGGGCTAATATCTTAATGAAATAGAAGGGATTGAAGGTTCTCTACCTCTAGGAAGACTTTCTCCAGCACTGGCACCTAGATCTAAATTAAAATATCAGATATCATAGTAACTTTACTAGTCACATGGAAATATCTATCCATAATAATGTTGTTAAAACAAGAAAAAATTACATCTTTATGAGTATGAAAGAGAATACCATCTCTAAAAATTTGTCAATAATTATTATATGTTACATGAAGCGTCACTGAATCCCCCAATATAACAATTTTTTAGGAAAATAATTCAGGGATGAAACGTTGGAAAACAATGAAAATCAACTTCTAGAAGGATTGGACGTGTAGGAAAAACTAAAAGGATGTGTTTAATTGAATATATTTGTTGTCAAGTGGGGAATGTAGGGTTATAAAATCCTATGCATTTGAGTCTATCTATAATAGGGAGTCATTGATATTAAAAACACCATAAAAAGTGGGCTTTTAGGCTCAATACGTGCATTCCAGATGGTGTCAAACCTTCTCACCCATGTCATATCGTTGGATTTGATATTTAAGTGATGATTTAAATAATCACTCAAAAAATGCTTCGGGGCAAGAAGGTGATACCCAATATTCATGGTTTGTAGCAGTAGATAGGGGTCACAGATGGCCAATGCCAATGTCACCACCAAGGCACACTAGAAGAAACCCCAATTTTATGAAGGCAACTTATCAGGTAAATAATATGTGAATTTTGAAAGAGGTTATTCATCTTCCTTTTTGAGATGGAATTTCTCTTTTAGTGAATCACATGGTATCCAATTATGTGAATATTTGAAAAATATGTCACCAATTATCCTAATTCATTTCTTGAAAAGCTGAAATTTTTTAATCCAGGGAATCATGGTAACAAGACATTGTGGAAATTTAGATTTGGAGACCACCAGAGAGAGAGAGAGAGAGAGAGAGAGAGAGAGAGAGAGAGAGAGAGAGAGAGAGAGAGAGAGAGAGAGAGAGAGAGTTAATTGAGAGCCTTGATATGAATTTATCCTCTACCTAGATGAGATTGGATTTGAGAAATTCCTAAGCTTTCCATATAATTTTAGCCAAAAAGGTGCAACAAATATTCATTAATGTTGGGGAAAGAAGGAGGCTTTTGAAAACTGTTATCTCTTGAAAGTGCAAACCCTATAGAGAGATGACTGCAGGTTTTCTAAACTTGCAAAATTTGATCTCTCTCTTTCGTAGATACAATGGCAACACCTCAGGTATGTGGGTATACCTATTTTGAGGTGAGTCTCTGGTATTAAGGCGGGTTCCTTGTTGATGCATCCTAAATTGATTTTTGGGGTTTAAGGGGAAAAGGTATGACTGTAAAATAATTAAAAATAAGGTGATACACCAAATTTGTATGAGGGATTTGATTGAGTATATGCACAGTTGATATGTGAAAGGATTTCTTTATGAACGAACCAATAGTTCTTCTACATAATGTTAAGGGAAAAAAACTTTGGGGTATTGCGGGAGATTATCACAACAATACTGCTAAGCTAAAAAATACACATTTAATACCATGCAGAAATTACTGAATTTTGCAACAGGGTAAGATGATTAATTAGGGAATTTTCATTCACAAGACTAATAGAAACATACACAAGACTGCAAATAATTGGGGAAGGCAGAAAATACTTCACACTTAGAAGGAAAAAGTAGTAAAAATTGCTTCAGTACTCTTATATCCAAAAAGTCCTCCCACTGTGCACTTTGCCAAAGGCACACAATATATAGCAAAATAAAAATTTTACCCTCTTCCTAAAAATAGCCTAGGGCTTGTACTCACCCATGCATTTTATTTTTATCCTTTATCCTAATAATAGATAAAGGAATAAGAATGGATTACCCAATTATAAATAGGCATTAATAGCCTTGATTAAAATACAGTGAAACTGAAGTTGACTGTTCTATTTTTTATAAAAGCAAGGGTAAAATAGTTTGTTAATAATAAGCTTACTTGTTAGGAAATTCTTTCTCCTTTGAACATGCAACTTTTGTCTCCTTCTCTATTCTGTCCTCTTGTGAAGCATGCAAAAAATCAAATCCCTATTAGTGAATAATATAATGACAATACTTGTGGTTTTTGGAAAATTATTCATCCAATGTGGGGACCAATTCCAAGTTTAGGCTCTGATGTTGACATCCTCTTGGCTTCTAATTGTAACAAGGTGACATTCTGTAAATCATCTCTAGCTCCTTCTATAGTGGGGACCACCTCTGCACTTCACCATGGTTTGGCCACCATTGATTATTTGACATAGGTTACACTATATAGTCTGCCACCTTTTGATTATACACGACCATGTAATACTTGTCGGCTTTACATGTTTGAATAGTATATAGTTTAGAAATTCACCTTTTCAGTGATCATTGTGGCATAATTTGGTCGGCATTTGGCATTATTTAGAGTTTGGACTATAGTTGATATTTGAATTTCGAATGCAATGATTTCATTTGATTTTATGATGTGGGTTGGCCCCTTCTCCACGGTGACTCACCCCTCCATGCATTTTTTTGAGCTCTATTTTCGTCATTATTTGGTATTTATGGTCTATTAGAGTTCTTCAAGGTTTAAGAAGCTCAGTTCTTCTTTGGTCTTGCATCACTGCTTGATGAGGTCTGTAAGATTTCTGATCCTTGAGTTTTCGCTGGTATTTGGTTCTTACCACTTTGACTTCAAAAATGATACCCATTTTCTTTTGCATTTCTTCGTGTGATCTCTTAGATGAATTTGGTCATTTCCGAGTTGAACTCATTTTGTGTTTAGTCCTTTTAGTCCTGAGCTCGATGATATCTCAAGGGTTTTCTCCACTTCGATTTAACTAGTAAGTTTTACTTCTTTCTCTGACTTGGTAGCCATTAATGGGTCTGTGATTAAATCTAGGATTTGTACTTTTCTTTCTATACCGCAATTTGAAGGTGATTGACCTTAAAATAATGTTAACTTCAGAAATACTTGAATACTTTTCAATTCGGATGTGTGTGCAGTTGACTTAAAGATTTTCTGTTTGAGCCTGTGTTCTGAATATTAAATGGATATTCTTATTTGCTCAAACATTTCAGATCTGAATGTTTACTGTTATGGGTATTCAGAATCCTCCATTTCTTTTAATTTTGCAATCTGTTCTTGAGGCTAATAATATTTTATGAAAAAAATTTAAAATCCACTTCATACAATCTTAGTTTTGCATTTTATGATTTCATTCAACCATTAATATTCACTTGGTCTGTAATCTATTCGTTTCGTAAAATCACTTTGAGTTTTTTAAGCTAATTCCTTTTGACGGTTTCACTAATCATTTTTCTTTTCATTGATTTGGTTCATCGGGGCTTGAGGAAGACATTGTTTTTATTGTAACTTCTCTTGTGCACCTTGAATTGTTACTTTTAATAGCTTAAATTTCAGTATTCCTCCTTTGATATGGATATTTACCCCATTCTTTCGCCTGAAGATGGAGGTTATGTGTTTTGAAACTGTAGATGACTTCTATCTTTGTAACTGTAAATACTGCGTTCAATTTGATCTCTGAAGCTATTACTTGTAGTATTTTGTGTAGTTGATACTTGATTAATTTAAAGACTGTACTTATAGAATGCTGTACTTGTAAGATTCATCTTGCAACTTCATCTCTCTTTAGTTGTTTAGGCTTATAATGAATGCTCCAAAATCCTTCAGTTTGATGACTGAAAGTATAGTTCCCTTTCTTTGCTGGTTAAACACTGTGTCTGATCTTTATTACAACTTTTTATGTATGCTGGAAAATTTGAAATGTTGACAACAATTTTTTTTTAGAATATTGTCTTCATTCTTTTTTCAACTGTAGTAGTTGTATTTTCTGATTCAAAAAACAAAAATAACACCTTCTGTTGAAACTGATTTGGTAATTGAAAGCTAAAACATTATAACTATTCATTCCTGGTCATGCAATGCTTTTCTGCATTTCTGTATCACTTTACTTAATTTACATAGTCCTCTTAAAGCATGTGATAGTTGAAAAAAACATGATGAAAAGTTGTAAATGTCCATTTTACATGGCGAAGTCCTTTCAAAATTTTCCCAAAATCCTCTTTTCATTCTGTTTCAGTTGTAATCCTTTCTTTCCAGTTAACTTCAGCTTCTTGAAATTCGATTCTTCTTCTTTAGTTGCAAACTAAAACATGTATTTCTATCTTCTAGTCTCTCTTCTGTACTGTAACTTCTTCCACTTCAGAACGATTACTGAAACCTTGAGTTACATTCTTTCTTCCTTCCGGCATGTACTTATGACTTGTCAATTTCTTCTTGGCTACAACCTATACCTACACAGTTTGGAAAATAGTTAGAAAATACTTGGGCTTTTTGGCCTCTCTTATGTCCATGTTATTTCTTTCTTTTCTCTTTCTTCTTTATGAGTAAGTAGAGCATATATGCAGTCTGATATTCAAGTAAATTACATCTCTTGTTATTAGAGATTCATATGCACGAATTAGGACAATCTAGGAATATGAATTGATCCCTGAGCTCGTAACTGATAGTTATCCTTTTCTTCTTTTCAGGTACAGTGTCTTCTATAATTGCCATGAAGAAGAAGCTAGAAATGGAGATGTTTTCAATCAAAGAAAGAAACCCTAAGGAAATGATGGGTTCACTCGTACTCCTTTTCTTTCTCTTTCATACATGGGTACCTTATATTTCAGTAGTTGTACTTTACTTTTCAGTTACATCCCACAGCTTGTGTGGGGAACATTTGGAAATTCCTTATGAATAAAACATTGAATTATGTAGATGAGTTGTATATTTCTTTCTACATTTCAAATTTTTGTATGGATTGTATGATAAACTAAACAACTCAGTCATATAATTGAATGTCTTAAACATGAAGGAAAGAACATTAATGAGAACCTGTAACATTTAGTAGTGAACTCTGATTTCTGTAATTTGCACTTATGTTTTCTGTCCCAAAACTCAACACTTCACCTACTCTTTAATTCGGTGTCTTCATCAAGACAACACAGCTGTCCTTAGGGGCCTTTGTGTTCTTTTGCTGAAGGTATCATGAAATTGCAGACTATGTGATCTGTTACGTTTTGTAACAACACACATAGTTGTATATTTCACTTAATCATTAATTAATTCAGCATTAACTAATAACATAAAAAATTCCTTAGCTTAGGTATACTTCACCAATACCTTTCATCGTAATGACGAAGTTTTGAGTTTCCTATTTTTGCACAAGCGTAAAAATTGTCAACATTTCTAGTGATCCTGTGGGGAAAGCTGCCTGCTAACTTATAGACCAATGCCTTACTCTTGTCCATTGGGCATGGAGTCCAAACATGTAACCAAAATTTTCCTTTTCTGAAAGGTCCAACCCTTCCAAAATGGAACTAAAAATGGGAAAGGATCTAGTAAACCAGATCACATGCATGAATTCACTTATTGAATTGAAAAATAATGCAATGTGTAGAGACTACACTTATTGAAGGGAAATTCTACTTTAACAATCACTATAATATTTTTAATACAATGTTTGATAAATATACCATTCATATGAATGGGAAGTTCCTCTGCTTTCAAATTCAAAAGTTGAAAAGAATTGTTTTCTTTGTAAGATAAAATCATATAAGGGCCACTCCAGATTGTATCAAACTTCGTGTGTCTTCTTAGCTTTGCACAATCAACATCCCACTTTAACACAATATCTCCTTCATTGCAGATTTTGAATTTGGATTTCTTATCAAAATTATTCCTCATCTGTTTCTAATTCTTTTCCATATTCAAATGGGCTTGATCTCTTAGCTCTTCTATTTCCATTAACTCTACATAACGAACATATAATGGTTTCATTCTCAAGCATCTCCATTTGATGTAGGAAATCCAATGCAAGTAAGTCAACTAAAATAGGCATTCTTGCTGCTTTTTCGTAAACAAGTTTGTATGGTGAATTCCCAACTATTCTTTTAGGAGTCACCCTATCATCCCAAAGTGTTGAATTCAACATTAGATTCCAAGATCTATGATTATATTTGACCATTATTCTGATGATCCTTAAAATGTTCTTGTTAGTACTTTCAGCTAAGCCATTACCTTATGGGTAATATTTAGATGAAGAACTTGAGTAAATTCCATGGTTGATAGGTCAACTATTATCTTAGCACCAAGAAATGCTAAAGCATTATCTGATATGATAGTTGCTGGAAAACCAAATCTGTAAACTATTCCTTCATAAAAGGATAGTATCGAAGCTTCATTAGCATCTTTGAAGGCTATTGCTTCAGTCCATCATGTAAAATAATCTGTAATAGTTAAAATCCATTTGGGTCATTGTCACGAAGGTGAGTTTATCATGCCAATAAAGTTAAGATCCCACTGCATAAAGGGTTAATCAAATAAAATATGTTGTAAGGGCAGTGAAGCTAAATGTTCTTTTCTAACAAAGAAAGAACATTTTTTACTCTTCCTAATCCATTCAAAACATTCCTTGAATACAGTAGGCCAATAATAACCAGCTTTCATAATTTTTAAGCCTGTGGTACGTGATGAAAAATGACCTCTTATAGGTCCTTTATCGAATTATGACAATATTTTCTGAATTTTATCATAGTCAACACACCGCAACAAGATTCCATTTATATCTCTTTTGTACAACACACTATCAATAAAGATATAAGGTATAACTTTTAATTTGAAATATCTTCGTTTATTTTTGTCCATACCTTTCGAATAGGTGCCATGATGTAGATAGTTAACCAAATCAGTCATCCATCTTGATTCCTAAATCTCGTGAATAAGCTTAGGCTGCTGATTTCTAGTTGAACCATGATTTTTGATTGTTAATACACAATTTCAACATGTTGTTTTGAATTGTCTGGTTCTGTAGCTTGTTGTTTTTCCATATCATCAATTATATGTTCACATAAGCCTTTCCCTCAAACTATCTTACCAACCCAGGTATCAACATAATATTCCATGACCTTTGTTATCTATTTTTCTCTTTTCTCATTCAATTTTTTATTTAGCAAGAAAGAATTCACACTTGGATGAGAAATAAGAACATGGATTTTATTGTTCGAAAGCATGTACTTGAAATTATTTAGTCCTCTGACTATTGAAAGTAATTATTTTACAAGGAATGTGTACTTTGTTTCGTAATCATACAACCTCTATCCAAAGAAAGTAATAGGCTACTCAATTTTTTCATCATTGACCTGAGTTAATATAGCTGAGATTGTTTGAGCTCCTGTAAGTGCATACATTGTAAATTATTTATCGAAATTTAGATTTGGATGAGTAGGAGCTTGAGAGATATCTGCTTTGATTGATTCAAATCCTTCTCTCCGTTCACTGGTCCAAGAGAAATTTTTCTCTTTCTTTACCAAAGCTATCAATGGTTTAACCAATGCTACAAAATCTAGAACAAATCTTCTAACAAAGTTGATTTTTCCAAGAAAACTTTGTAATGCCTTCTTATGATTAGGAAATGATAGCTATGATATGGCTTCGATTCTTAAAGGATCAATTGCTAATCCTTTCTTAGAAACAATATGACCAAGTAATTTACCTTGATGTACTGAAAAGATAGACTTAAGTGGATTCAAATATATCCCAAATTGTCTGCATAACTGAAAGGTCTCCCTTAGATGTATTAGATGTTCTTATGAATTTTTGAGAATACAGTAATGTCATCTAAATAAATTAGGATGTATTTATTTAATAAGCTACAGAAATCCATGTCCATTTCACGTTGAAACATTGCACCAACATTTGAAAGACTAAAAGGCATCCTTTTGTAAGCATAAGTACCCCACTTGGTGGTAAAATCTGTTTTATACCTATCTTCTTCTCAGAACTAAAATATGATTATATCCACTATAACCGTCTAGAAGAGATAATCTATCTGCACCAAAAACTGTTCTTAAAATCTGATCCATATTTGGGAGTGGGTAATGATCTTTTAATGAAGATTTATTAAGATCTATAAAATCTACACATAGTCTGATTTCACCATTCTTCTTCGTAACAGGAACAAGATTGGCTACCCAACTTGAATGCTTAACTAGAAAGATAATACCTGATTTAAATCAACTTAGATAATTCTTTCCTCATTAGAGGCTCTATTTTGGGATTTACAAGCCTCTGTCTTCTATCTAACAAGTTTAGAATTTGGCTGCAATTTGATAGTATGCTAAGCTAGGATCAAAACCTTTTAGGTCTTGGTATTTCCAAGTGAAAAAACATATTTAAATTCCTTGGAAAGATTAATAAATGACTTTTTTTCTGTTAAGGAACATACCTTTCCAAGAAACAACTTTTTCTCTTCGTCAACCAATATCTTTTCATAATTATCAACATGGGTTGACATTCTGAGTATTGACCTTCCTTAACTAATCATCAGTGCTGACGATGTCTTCTAATGTAGCTAGACCTCGAGGCAGTTTATTTTTCTTTAACTGAACAATTGGGTCACCTTATAAATGTTGTAATTTATCTTGATTAATTGTAGAAAACTCAACTTCTTGCTATAAAAACTTGCATATTTGATCATCAGTTTCAAAAACTTACCAATTTGAATCATTATTACGTATCAAGGGCCTGACAATTAGCTTTATATGAAGTTGGAATTTTGCTATTTTCAATTTGTTCCGGCATTTCAAAACTAGCACCAACTGTTGCAAGTCTATTTGTATGCTTGTTTTTAGCTCTAGGAATGGACTGAATATTAATAGCATTGAAATATTCCATTAGGTATGAAACTCTATGTTTATAAGACTTCATTAATAGATTCTTACAAACATTGGAATTTCTTACTTGATTGATAAGCAACTCAGAATCAGAAAAAATATATAGCATTCTAATACCTCTCTCTCTGGCCCAAACCAAGCCATGAATTAATGATTCATACTCAGCTACATTACAAGTGCATGAAAATTGGAGACTCAAAGATGAAAAATACCTTTCATTTGTTGGGGAAGTAGAGCATCAAACCTGCTCCATGTCCTTTCTTTTTCTTAGCTCCATCGAAATGAAGCTTCCAAATCCCTTCTGCAGAATCTTCTGTTTTGGACAACAAGGGAAGTGGTGTATTTTCCTCATGCATACAATACACACCAAACAGGTGTTCTTCAACTTCCTTAGAAGGATCATGAGCATGTTCTTCCACTATCTTTTCATTCATAAACATGTTAGAAAGACCATCTAATGCTGAAATCTTGAGCTACCTCATCAAATTCAGACTGATCTAAGGCGGAATAATTAGCCACCGCATTTGGAGAGTAAGGTTCAATGCAAAATATGGCCAATGGTTCTGAATTGATAGTAACTTTGACACCATAATGTGTTGTGAAAAATAAGGACCAATCTGAAGAGAGATAACCTCCTATCTTTGCTATGAAGTCTCTAGATAAACATAAAGCAAAAGTATGGAGGTAAATCTACAATGGTAACATCTTCTACAATAGTAACATTTGGGCAAGCATGTAATGTTACTGCTAAATTTCTGATTACACCAACTGTATTAGTTACAGTTTTATCAAGCTATAAAACACTCTTTTCTATAGGCTCATACTGCAGATCTATTTTTTTGCAATTACTTTTGGCATAACTGTGCTACTTGTGCTACTGTCCACAACATGTAATTATGAACTAGATGTTCTCCAATAATAAGTGATAAATAAAATGGTGGTGGTTTATTGATGTCATGAGCATTCAAAACTTTCTAAACCATCCACTTAAATTCTTTAATGTGGTCTTGTTCAAATATTCCAAGGACCATGTTTTCCTTCTGAACTTCCTTTTCTACTGTTTTTGAAGAAATCTGCAGCTTAGCTAGTTCATGAGAAAGTAAATGTTGTTGTTTTGAAATACTTACAGCATCCCTCATCTGAGATGTTAATGTTATGATTTTTCATTACATCAAAAATGTTAAAAGAAGCAACAATTTTAGAGACAGAATCAACTGCCTTAGGGTAGGCCCTAGAAAAAACTGATTTTGCTTCATCTACCTTTGATATAAGAGGTATAAACAATATTCCTAGGATCAAGCTGTAGCTATCTCTATTGATGGCCTTTATCAACTGGAAAAATTGCTGTTTTTTAGGAACAACAGGATTGTTAGCTGAATTTTTGGGACTGTAGATGTTGTCTTATCAGTGACAATTAGGTAGAATATGCCTATTTTTTTGTTTTTGACTTTCAACAGCTTTTACTTGAGCCGTAGTAATGACTGCAATGAAATCCTCCTCATTGAAACTGACTAAATTTTATTCCGGTGCTTTCTGAACATGAGTTTATTTCTGCCCACTCTCCATTTAAGGCATGAACAATGCTTCATATTGAGGTTATGCAACAAGATTTAGATTCAGAAAAGAATTTGGGTAACTTCGGTTGAATGAGGTTGATTGCAAGGTTGGCACCACTCTTCTATAGTCATGTTAATTGGGACTAAAGTCTTAGATGAAATAGGAGCCTTTGGGTCAAATTACCTTTGCTGGGAAAGCTACCTATAATTTTGATTCTGTTGGTAAGGCTACCTATTTTGATGATTCTAGTTGATTATTGTTGATAAGGAGCCTGATAGGGTCTACTAGGTAATGCAAGCCTATTCAAAATTGAATTGAGCTTATTTCCCATAGTCTACAAAGATTTAAATACATCATCTGATGGGGATACAACAACATGTTATATGATTGTAATAGGCTAAGGAACAGGTGTTAAATCTGCAAAAAAATGCATTAAAGGCCTTGGTGCTAATTTTCCAGCTTGAATAAGACTATTTTTGTCTTAGATGGTGATATCATAGGATACTAGGAGTGTCTTCTCCTCCCATTGACTAGAATCAGAGTTGAGATATCATTGTTTAATGCCCTAAGATAATAAAGGAAATCGTGATCAGCTTGAGGCTTGACACTTGCTGGAATTCTTTCCCAAGTTTTGGAAAAACATATATTGAAACTAGACATAAATTCATTAGGAGCTCTTTTAATAGGAAAATAGACTGTTTTATGAGAGATAAATGATCTGAATTATCCTGAAATTGTTTTAGCAATTTATCACCTAAGTCATCCCAAGTTCTTATGCATCCAATCTCTAGATTTCTATACCATTGCAATGCTTGTCCTTTAAGAGATGTAGCTAAATGTATTCAGACTACATCCTCATGAGTAATATTATGAACTACACATAAGGTTACAACATCTTTGATATGTGCTCTATAGGTTTTACCTGATTTTCACCCTAGTGAATGTTGGAAAACTTTTCAAGGAAGCATTAGGGATGTCATGGTAAACTGGGATTGCTAATGGGTTGCCATTAGTAAAGGTCTCAAAATTCCTTGGTAGTTGAATAGCCAGTTGAAAAACTGGGATATTAATAGAGAAATTTATACACGGTGAAGGAATATCAGGAGGAGGATAAGGTAAAGTATTACCAACTCTTCTCCTTATAGTAGAATTTAAAGGTAAAGAAACAAACTTAGGAGGAATTCTTCTGTACCGATGATCTTGTAATCACTTTAGGCATGGAACATGCTACAATACTGGTCTAAAATCAGCTTTACGAAATCGCTAAAAGATCTTAAAATCTTTAGAATAAATTGTTGCAGCTTGCTCCCAAAAGTAACTTTTTATTTACTATAAATCTACTGTAGATCTAATGTAGAATTCGTAACTTGCATGTATATCTGATTCGTTGTCCCATCAGGCATGCCAAAAATTGTTATCTCTCGAAAGTGCACCTTGTAGAGAGATGGCTGCTGGTTTTCTAAACTTGAAAAACTTGATCTCTCTCTTTCGTAGATACAATGAAAACACCTCAGGTTTGTGGGTATACCTATTTTGAGGCGAGTCTCTAGTATCAAGGCCGGTTCCTTATTGATGTATCCTGAATTAATTTATACAGTTTTAAGGGGAAAATATGACTGTAAAATAATTAAAACTAAGGTGATACACCAAATTTGTATGAAGGCTTTGACTCAGTATATGCACAATTGATATGTGATAGGATTATTGATGCACGAACCAACAATTTTTCTACATAATGTTAAGGGAAAAACACTTCGAGGTATTGAGGTAGAGTATCACAACAATAGTGCTAAGCTAAACATGCACATTTAATATCATGCAGAAATTATTGAATTTTACAACAGGGTAAGATGATTAATCAAGGAGTTTGTATTCACAAGACTAATAGAAAAATACAAAATACTACAAATGATTGGGAAGGTAGAAAATACTTCAAACTCAGAAGGTAAAATTGGCAAGAATTACTTCAGCACTCATATATCCAAAAAAGTCCTCCTTTGTGCTTTGTTAAAGCACACAATATATAACAAAATAAAAGTTTCACCCCCTTCCTAAAAATAGTATAAGGCTTGTACTTTCCCATGCATCTTATTTTTATACTTTATTTAATAATAGATCAAGGAATACAAATAGAGCATGTAATTACAAATAAGCATTAATAGCCTTGATTACAATACAATTAAACTAAAGTTGATTGTCCTATTTTTAAGAAAAAAAAGGTGAATAATTTGCTAATAATAAGGCTTGCTTGCATAGTCAAGTCTCTTTCCATGGGTGTACTTTGTGAATTTGTCTTCTTGTGAAGCATGCAAAAAATCAACACTCTATTTGTGAGTAAATAATTACAATTGTAATACTTGCAATATTAATCCAAACCATCCGTGCAGACCACCTATCCATGTGTTGACATGTTCTTGATGTTGCTTCTAATGGTCACAAGGGTGACATACTGCAAATCAACTTTAATATGCTTAAAGTGGGGGCCATCTTCTGCATCTACTTGGTTTGGCCACCTTGGTGGACTTAACAATATATAAGGTCAACCAATTTTTTTTTTTACAATGTGTATGCCATATTATAATACTTACCACCTTTTGATTAATGAAAAACATGCATGGTATAGTGGTTAGATTTTGTATATAGTTTAAAAATCCACTTTTTCGGTGATCATTGTTGGAATGATTTTTTCAGCACTTTTCAATGTTGGAGTATGTGCTATAGTTGATTGACTTTGAATTCAATATTCAAATGAATAATTGATTAATGACATGGGCTGGCCCCTTCTCCATGATCAGTCGACCCCTAGCACGTTGTGGAACATATGATATTTTAAATTTAACCCTAATTAGGGTTTTCCATGGGCTTGACATGTATATGCATTTCAACTTTGAGTTGAGTTGGCCTCGATGATAGATGTCATTGATCTCTATACTTTTGGATTTATGATCGTCAATTCTATAACTTGGAGTTTTGGGTTTTGACCATGGTTGATTTAATGTGATTGAGTGACAATAACTTCAAGCTTTATCTTTGCATTGATTTTATAATCGTCCATATTATGAGACTTTTGAGTCTTTTGCATGATGTGATCTTTAGTCATTGGTTTTTAATGGGAATCTACCTTGCATTTTTATGATGCGAGGAAGCCCTTGTGGTTTATGCTCGGCCATTTGATCACTATCCTATCTTATCACAAAGCATCAATTTTGAACCCGTGGGGTTAGGGTTTATCAGGTATTGCATTGAAATTCTGTCTCTTTTTTGTTTTGTTGACCTTTGATGTCCCGCATTATTGATCAATCTTTGAACCTTGATTGTCCTAACTCAATATGAGTTAGGTTAAACTGATGGACGTGGGTGAGTTTTAAAATGCCTGAGCTTCTATCATTTTTGGTCTGAACAATATTTTTGGCTTTCTCATAGAGAGTTGCCGAAGCTCATGGTAAATTTTGTGTAGACCACCATTTCTGATCTTTGAAGATCAGTCTTCTTGCATATTTTGAGTCTCTGTAAGTTTGTCTGACCTGAGTAACTCTTGCTTGAGAGTTCTGGAAGTGCTCAAATCTTCACATTTTTTATGATTTTTTGTGCGAGATCTTTGGAGGATTTTGTCGTTTTCAAGAGTTCAAGCTTTCTGTGGTTTATTTGAGCTCAGAGTTGATTTCACCATTCCAGGGTTTTGTACAAACGATTTATGTGGTTTAAGTTTTTCTCTCATTGTGATCTTTAATGTTAGAATCTTTCTTGGAGGTTATGAGATCTTTCTATACCTTATTGATTCTCATCAATGGAGGTCACCATTTTATAGGTTTGAGCTTAGTTAAATAGCATTGTGAATCTTTTATGCATATGGATATTTTGTCTTTCGCTCTGTTAGATGAATTTTTGAGCAAGTATTCGGTCCTCCATTCTTTACCAGTTGTCTTCTGTTCTTAGAGCTCGGATTTTCTGAATTTTTTTTAAAATCACTTCATATCCTCTTAGTCTTGGCAAACATGATGTTGAAGACCATTCGAGCTTCGAAATGTGCCAATGGTAATCACTTGTTTGATGAGATAAGGTAAGTCTGGACCTCCTAAGCATCAATATTGATTTATCACTACATATTTCAACTTCACAACATCTGATGATCATTTCTATTCTTTCATTTTCCATGTGATTTTTTAGTGTACCTTGATATCTGGTCAAAAATCCATTTCGGGTCCTTCATTTTATGGTACCCTAATCTTTGACCATTGTTGGTGGGTTCTGTGTTCTAAAAACTTTGGCTCCAATTGGTAAGTTCTTAATCAATCATTGTGCTCTGAATTTCGAAGTTTTGGAAACCCTAGAATTTAAATATTCTCAATAATGTGCGCAAATAATATTGAATGATTTCTCTTTATATGTACCTTATATGAATCTCAAAATTTGATTTCCAAAGTAGCTTCTTTTCTTATATAAACCTGTGGTCTGAAAACCACTTCACATAGTTTCTTTTAGAACTTTTTACTTCTATTCGGCAATGTAATCACTGTGTTTGAATACTTGTGTTTTAGGATTTGTGATCTTAGTGCTGTATTTTCAATGCTTAACCAACTTTTGTTAATTTGGTTCTAAAATGAGGATATGTGGATAACTCTTTTTTTCTATTTATGCATTTTTCTCACTTTCTTAGATTCATAGTCCTCTTAAGCTAAACATGGACTTTAGATGCTTCATTTTCACTATTTTATTCATAAATAGGACTCCCAGTATGCATGTTATCTTCTTGTAGTTGTTATCACCGAATCACAGCACCCTTGTGTTTATACAAGTGCATATACTTGAACTCACGGTGTGATTGGATAACATGGGTACTATCTCCAAGTTGTGGGACTTGCTACTTGAGATAGACCTCCAGACAAAGCTGGTTCTTGCTCCTAAACTACCTGCCACAATCTACTCTAATGCAGGATAAACTAACTGTTCTAATCTAAATTTCCAAGGTACCAGGGAGAGAGAATGCATAAAATGAAAGCCTACACTAAAGCGGTGATACACCAGAAAAGGAGGGTGTGAGAGTAGTCTCTAAATGTGTGAAATACAGAAGCAAAGTACACACTAGAAGAGGTGATGACAGTTCTCCATAATCTAGCAAAATGCATTCACAACAATATTCCAAGCATACACAATGATAATGGATCCCTGCAAGAGCATAATAATGGACACAATATTCTTTTAGAAAGATTAAAGGGGTAAGAAGAATGCAAGAAAACACAACAGGGGAAGATACATCCACAAATTGATATTTTATTGCTTCATGATATGCACAGTTCAATCTATTACAAGATAAGGGCCTGGATCGCCATGCAAGGAGTCCACTAAAAGGGCCTGTAACACACTGGCTTCCTAAAGAAATTTTGGTAGAGCTTTGCTACCCAAAAACTCTCCCTTTTACAATGAGCCCAACACTCTAATTTATAGAAAAATGAGAAGGAAAAGAGAAGGGAAAATGGAAATCCCGAAATCTATCCTTCAACCACCTGTAAGAGGTATTAAATAGAGTGAAATGATTTTACATTACTTGCAAAAGGCTCCCCATACTATCCCATGTGCTGCAGCAGAGAAAGAATGATGACCATGCCTCTTAATTGCACTCTCAACTACCAAATAAAACACTGTTATGAACCTGGCCACATTTTCTTAAGAATCTCAATCAATTTATCATCAAATATCAGAATTTCTTGATTACTGTGCATCGGGCTCGGAGCCATGATTCCAACGGTACCAATTTTGTGTGATTTTATTGAGAAATGAAAAATTTATGGCCTTCTGAGTGCGGACAGCTATTTTGGGTTTGGCAGGTGTTTTCTGCAATTTGATGGGAATGAGCATTAACTGACTAGAGATGAATATATTTCTCTTATTTAAATATATATACCCTCATCAAAAATAATAAATCTAGTCTTTGTGGTGTAGAGGATGTCATGCTCGTTCCAGAAAGTCCAATTTTATGAAAATCGGAGCTCGGAGTCAAAAGTTATGGCCGTTTGAAGTTTCCGGACCAAACATTGACTTTTCTTCCTTGCTGTCAGCCGCTTTGGCTTTCCGCGTCCCACGTGTCCCTTTGGCCTGGATGTCCCAGTACGAAAGTCCTCATTTTATCCAAACTGGTCGGTTCGCGTCCGCCGCATACTCTTATCCCGCTTGTCCGGACTACTTGGGACAAATTCTTTCCGATTCGCCCGGTTCGGCCGGTTCGCGTACTTTTGTCCCAACTGTTTCGGTACGAAAGTTCTCATTTCAGCTGATCCGGCTGGTTCATGTACTTCGCGTACCTTCAGCACAACTGTTCCGGGCTGCCTTAAGTCTTTTCGACCGACTCGCATCCTCCGTGTACTAACTGCCCAAATGTCCCAGACTCCCTGTTTCAACAGTTAGTCAATTTTTTCCATTTTTTCGGCCAGTTTGGATTTCCGCGTCCCGACGTCCCACTTGTTCCAAATGCTGAGCAGACCTCCTGGCAGCCTTTTGGCCGGTTCGCGCCCAGATGTCCCTCATGTCCTGACTGTTGCGAGGACTAGGACTTAGCCATTTTTAATGATTTTTTTTGGCCCGAGCTTGTTATTTCTTGGGGGTGAATTTTGGATAACAATTTTGGTGACTCAGCAGGGTCATCTGCCTGCTAGATGAAGAACAGCCAGCTGCTTGTAGCAATCCATTGGGCATGGAGTCTATTTGATAACCTCTCAGCTGATCTTAAATTTGAAAACTTGTGTCCTCGAGCCATTGAAACATTCGTTGAGCTGGTTTTCCTATGGCTGCAATTCTTTTCCAGGAGCTTGATGAACTGCAAACATGCACATACTAGAAGCAATAGGACATGTGCACAAGCACTTAGGGAAATAAAAACTACTCTAACAGCAGTACAATGTGCATAAGCACTTAGAGGAATGAAAATTCTAAATTAATATTTACAAGGGTGAAAATCTATCTTTCTAGTAGCAACGTTTGAGATAGATCCCATTGACCGGAATCTACAATTCTTCACCATCCAACTTAGCCAGTCGGAAAGCATTGCTACCTTTACATTCAATGATCATGTATGGGCCACTCCAGATGGCATCAAACTTGGAGTGCTTTCCCAGTTTTGCACAATCAACATCCCACTTTAGTACCAAATCTCCAGTTTGTAATATCCCGGCCTTAGCTTTCTTGTCAAAACTCTTTTTGACCAATGCTTTATCCTTTTCTATGGTCTGCATTACGTGCTCTCTTGTCTCTTCTAATTCCATCAGCTCTGCATACCTAATTTCCATAGGTTCAAACTCAGCTAGTTCCAACTGTTTCATGAGCTCCAACGCTAGCAACTCAAGTGATATAGGTAGAATTGCTTCTTTCCCGTACACAAGCTTGTATGGAGAGCTTCCTGTAGACATCTTAGACGTGATCCTGTCAGCCCATAGAGCTGATTTGAGCTTTGAGTGCCAAGTCCTTTGATTTTCATCCAAAGTCCTTCTGATGATTCTTAGTAGATTCTTGTTTGTAGACTCGGCTTGACCATTACCTTGAGGGTAATAGTTCGATGAAGTGCTGAGATACACACAATTCTTGACAGCCCATTCAGTGATCTTTGTGCCAAGAAATTCCAATGCATTGTATGATATGATAGTGGCAGGGGCACCAAACCTCATGACTATCCCTTCATAGAAATCTAAGATATTAGATTCATTTGCCTCCTTGAGTGTCATTGCTTCGGTCCACTTGGTGAAATAGTCTGTTGCTGTTAGTATCCACTTGTGGCCCTGACTTGAATTGGGATTGATAACCCCAATGAAGTCCAATCCCCATTGCATGAATGGCTGATCTACTAAATTTGGACGAAGGGGCAGCGCTGCTAACCTTTCTTTTCCTACGAAGAATGCACATTTCCTGCATTTCTTGACCCATGAGTAGCAATCATTGAACACAGTAGGCCATTAGTAACCAGATTTCATGATTTTGAGAGTTGTCACTCGCGGAGCAAAGTGGCCTCCTGCTTCCCCGTCATGGAACTCGTGTAGGATCTTCTCAACTTGACCTGTTCCAATGCATCTTAATAGAACTCCATTGATGTCCCTTTTAAACAAAACTCCATCAACAAGCACATATGGAATGGCTTGTAATCTGAAGTATCTCCTCTTTGCTTTGCTCACTTCTATAGGGCACAAGCCTGTCTGGAGATAATGCACCACGTCTTGAGTCCAACATGGGACGGGTGCATCATCAGCTGGTTGTTCTTGATCATTCTGTAGTAGCAGGACAACATCCTCTTCACTTTTTGACTCGTTTGGTTGTTTGGAAGCGAGCTGCTCACACAGGCCTTTGCCACAAACTAGCTTGGTCACTTTGATTTCAATATCATATTCCATCACCCGACTGATCCAACCTGCTCTCTTCTTGTTTAAATCCTTGTTTAGGAGGAAGTCCTTGACACCAGCATGAGACACCAGCAGTTGAATCTTATTGTTTGAGACCAAATGTCTGAACTTCTTCAAGCTCCTAATGACAGCAAGGACATGCTTTTCAATGAAAGAATACTTTATTTTGTAATCTTCCAAGGTTTGACTGAAGAATGCTATGGGCTGTTCTGAACTTTCTCCATTCAGCTGTGTCAAGATGGCTGAGATTGTATCTAATCCTCCAAACACATACAACATGAAGTCCTTTGAGAAATCTGGGTTGATAAGAGTTGGAGCTTGTGATATTGCATGCTTGATGTTTTCAAAACTCTCTTTGCCTTCTGCTGTCCATTTGAATGCCAGACTCTTCTTCAACATCATGGTTAGAGGCTTCACAAGAGTGGAAAAATTAGGCACAAATATGCGGACAAAGTTTATCCTTCCTAAGAAGCTTTGGAGAGATTTCTTGTGGTGTGGCAATGGAAGCGCTCGGATGGCTTCAACCCTTTCAGGATCAATTGTTAGCCCTTCCCTAGAGACAATGTGGCCCAATAGTTTGCCTTCGTGTGCCAAGAATACACACTTCTTTGGATCCAATGACACGCCGAACCTTCTACACCTCTGAAACACTTGCCTGAGGTGAAAGAGATGGTCTGCTGCATTCTTTGAGAAGACAGTGATATCATCTAGGTATACCAGCACTATATTGTTGATTAAGCCTTTGAATGCCATATCCATAGCTCGCTGAAATGTTGCTCCGGCATTTGACAGTCCAAATGGCATCTTCTTGTAAGCATACGTGCCCCATTTTGTAGTGAACGTCGTTTTGAATTGATCTTCTTCCTTTACCATTATCTGATTATAGCCTGAATATCCATCTAGCAATGAAAACCTTTCTGAACCAGCTACAACCTGCAGTATTTGTTCCATTGATGGAAGCGGATAATGATCTTTGAGTGATGCTCTATTTAGATCGCGAAAGTCCACACACAATCTTATTTCTTCGTTTCTCTTTCTTACCGGCACCAAGTTTGCAACCCAACTTGAGTGTTTGATGGGGAAGATGATACTGGCCTCAATGAGCTTGCCTAACTCTTTTCTCATGAGAGGCTCGATATGAGGATTTACTGGCCTTTGCTTTTGCCTGACAGGCTTGGATTCTGGATCCAACTCAATAGTATGTTGTGCCAAATTTGGGTTGAAACCTCTTAAATCTTTGTAAGTCCAAGCAAAAACATCTAGGAACTCTTGACAAAGTTGAACAAAATCAGATTTCTCTTGTGGAGTACTTACTTTGCCAATTTGCAATGTCTTGCCTTCTTCCACTAAAATAGGCTCTGAATCTTCACCCCTTACTTGAATGTTTGCTTTCTCCTTTCGGAACTGATCATTCGGGTTGAAGATTGACTCCAAGGTTATGAGGCCTTTTGGCAATTTGTTAGTCCTCAGCTGCACCACTTGGTCACCATACTGCTGCTCCAGCTTGTCTTGATTTCTGGCGGAGAACTCAGCTTCTTCTTGTAGGAAATTGACAATTTGCTGATCATTCTCGAAGACTTGCCAACTTGTGTTGTTATCTGGAACAGCTGGTCTCACAACCACTTTGATATGAGGCTGAGTTTTCTCACTTTTGATACTTTCTACAACATCAAACACAGCCCCAATTGCTGCCAGTCTGTCAGCGGCTTCATTCTTTTTTCTTGGGATGGAAATGATGCTAAAAGCTTCAAAATCT
The DNA here is from genome assembly GCA_019776745.2 of Taxus chinensis. Taxonomy (NCBI): domain Eukaryota; kingdom Viridiplantae; phylum Streptophyta; class Pinopsida; order Cupressales; family Taxaceae; genus Taxus; species Taxus chinensis. The sequence continues at coordinate 654,076,488 of CM034152.1, forward strand.
TCAATAAGATCCCATACTCGATTTTTGTAGTTCTTCAACAGATCATTTTTGGCAGCATTTTTTCCTTTGACTTGGTTTATGATCAGCTCACTATCACCAAATACTTGTAAATTCTTGATGCCTTTCTTCCTTGCCCAGTGCAATCCATGAATTAAGGCTTCATACTCAGCTGTGTTGTTTGAATAGGAAAACTGGAAACGGAAGGCTGAGTAATACCTTATACCTTGCGGTGAAATGAGCATAGCTCCTCCTCCTGCACCTTGTCTACTCCTTGACCCATCAAAGAACAATTGCCATACTTCATTCTTGTCTTTATGATCTGGCTTGGTGATGCTAGGGAGAGGTTGATTCTCTTCATGTAAACAATAGACTCCCAGCTCAGATTCTTCTATTTCTTGATAGGGATCAAAAGCATGCACCTTGCTTGCCCATTCATCAAGGGTCAAATCTGGGATGCTTCCAACCTTGGTGTCAGCTTCATCAGTGCTTGGATAATCTTCTTGATCAAACGCTGAACAGTTGGTATTGATCTGGCTTGGAGTGTAAGGCTCAATATGAAAGTTTGCAATAGGTTCAGACCTGATTGTGGCCTTAGTTCCATATCTAGTTCTGAACAACATGTGTGACCAATCCACCGAAAGATAGCCTCCAATCTTAGCAGTGAAGTCTCTTGATAAGCACAATTCAAAGAGTGGTGGCAGGTCTATGACTGACACATTTTGTAACACTATTACGTTGGGACATGCGTGCAATGTGAGGCTCAGACCTTTGATTACTCCAACCGTTGTCACTGCTGTCCCGTCTAATTACACTACTCCTTTGGATATGACTTCATATTGGAGTCCTAGCTGATCAGCTATTTGCTTGGGCATGACTGAGCTGCTTGCTCCCGAATCGATCATGCAATTGTGCACCAACCTATCTCCTATGATCAATGAAACATAAAATGGAGGAGGCTTCAAAATTTTACCTTGCTGTCCTCCGTGATTTCCCTCAGGCTGGGCAGCATTTGTGAGTACCTTCTCTTGCATTTGGACTTGTTGATTTGAATTTGACCAGTCCTTCATGGCAGCTTGTAACAGATCTCTTTGTCTTGGGATAGATAGTGATTCCCACATTGATATGTTTACATTTGTCTTCCTCATCTGATCAATGATGTTGAATGGAGATGAAGTATCCCTCTGCTATCCCTTGGCCTACACATTCATTCCTTGCACATGGGCAGCAGTAGCTGGCATCTGAGTTGGTTTAGGAGCTGGTATGGATCCTCCTTGCATGTTTGGAGCTACAGCTTGTTTGCCAGCGGCTTGTGGAGTGGTAGAAGGTTGTGGATTACTTGAAGCCAATGGATGTTCTTCACCCAAATTTCTCCTCTTTGACCTTGTGTTGGCTGCAACACTTTGAGAGGGTATTTGATTCATACCATAGAAATCTTCAGCCTGCCAATTGACAAGAGTAGTTTCGTTCGGAGATGTTCCTTGCTGAGGTGCCCCTTGCTGTTGGTCTTCTTCGTGGCTGGACTCTTGCGACCCACCAATGGTTTGCACCATTAGAGCCTAATTTAATGCACCATTAAAGCACATTGATTGGTTATGTGGCTGACTGCACGGGAAACACCAATCATATTCTTGGGCCATATTATTTTGGACTGGCACTAAAGCTCTGGATGCAGATGTAACATTGGGATTATAGGGCTGAAATGGTCTGTTGGTAGGAGGCCTTGCTTGATTCTGATTTGCAGCTGGATTGGGTGGTCTTTGAGGTTGATATGGTTGCTTGTTAGGCTGAGCTTGAGGCTGATACGGTCTAGTGCTTTGAGCTTGCTGTCTTTTGATAGTAACCAGCTCATTTCCCAAATTTTGCAATTGTTTCATGACCTCTTGGAGTTCGTTTGAAGCACTAGAGGATGAGGTAGAAGTCTCATTTGAACTTTGATTTCTAGGAGTGGGAATAGGAGCTAGACAGGCGCTTGGCTAGTACTTGGGCTCTCTAAACTTGGATATAATGGCATTGGGGGCCTAGGAGCCAGTTTACAGCTTGAATAAGACAGTTTTCAGCTCTAATGGCAATACTATAAGCAGCAGGTAAGGTTGTGCCTCCCATAGATTGAATTAACATAGAAATATCAGAATTCAAGCTTTAATATAGTATATAAAAGCACCTTTCGCTGGTGGGCCCTGACTAACCACTGGAATCCTATCCCAAGACCTTGGAAATCTGAATTGAAGTCAGTCAGCTGGCTCGTTGAGCTCTCTTGATAGTTTTCAATTGTTCCGAAGAAACAAGTTGTCTCCCTTCTCGCCAAACTTTCATGGAGAACTATGCAACACGATCCAAGTTGGTTGATAGACCACCAACTTCAAGGCTCCTACCCATTGCAATGCCTTCCCCTTTTGAACGATGATGCCATCAGTTTGACAAGCCACACTTCCATTCATTTATCCTCATGGATTGGCATAGGACTTAATCAATGTCTTTGACAATGATCACCAGGAGTGGTATGATTTTTCCTCCAGGAAAAATGGAATATTCGTCATTGCTCAATTGGAACTGATTCTGCTCATTGAGGCAAGTGGGCTGCGGCCATGAATTACAAAGGATTTAGTGGTTGCGGCCATTCTTGATTGGCCTGAGAACCCGGTTGATGCGAGAAAAGGTCTAACCCTACCCAGGGTGAGGTTTAGACAACGTGCTATTAGGTGGAGACCGCCAGATCTTTGCACTCTTCTTGGCACCCTTCTTCTCTGCCCGGAGATTAATGCAATAACAAAAACACTCTTCCTCCCTATTCTTGACCCTGGGCTGTATTTCTTCTCATAATATGCCTAGGATTTGGGACTGTGCAGACTAGTGGATTTATGCCTCTTTCGGAGTCACCCTATTGTGATTTAAAAGAGCTCCTTCAAAGCTGGAACCTTACAACAGTGCACATCAGCTTGCTGTAATGAAAGGAAAGACCTTAGGTCCACCGGGCATGCCAGAACTGTTATTCACAGAATCACAGCACCCCTGTGCATATACCTGAACTCAGTGTGATAGGATGAACATGGTTTATAGCGCCAAGCTGTGGACTTGTCTACTTGAGAATAGACCTCTAGAAAAGCTCGTTTCTTGCTCCTAAACTACCTGCCACAATCTACTCTATGCAGGATAACTCACTATTCTAATCTAAATTTCACGGGACCAGGTGAGAGAATACATAAAATGAAAGCCTACCTAGAGCGGTGGATACCAAAAAGAGGTGGTGAGAGTAATCTCCAAATGTGTGAATACAAGGCAATGCACGACTAGAAAGTGATGGACAGTTCAACCAGTAACTAGAAAAAACATGTCATTCACACCAACAATCATTCCACAACACCCAACAATATTCCAAGCAACACAATGATAATGGTTCCTGCAAGAACCTAATAATAGTACACAATGTTCTTGTATAAAGATAAAAGGGGCAAAAGAATGGCCGAACACATTTAGGGGGAAGCAAATACTCCACAAACTTGTATTCTATTGCTTCCTCCTGGTATGCCCAGTTTCATCTATTCACGATAGGGCCCCTGGCTCACCATGCAAGTAGTCCACTACAGGCCTGCAACTGCAACCAACACTTGACTGCACAAAGCATTTTGGCAGAGCTTTGCTAACCCAAAAACTCTCCACTGCTCCCTTTAACATGGAGCCCAACATTCCAATTTTATAGAAAAATGAGAAGGCAAAAGAGAGGGGAAAATGGAAATCCCGAAATTCTGTCCTTCAAAACCACTTGTAAGAGGCCATAGATAAATAGGAAAAGGTTGTCCATTACTTGTGAAAGGCTCCCCATACGTCCCATTGTGCTGCAGCGATAACGAACGATGAGCATGGTGCCTCGTAAAATCTCACTCCCATCTACCAATAAAACCTGTTCGGAACTGACCACGTTTTCTTAAAACCTAATAAATTTCTAATCAAATATGGAATTTCTGATATTGTGTCGGGCCCCGGCTCGGAACACACGATTCAACGTAACCAATTTTTTGTGCAATTTTCGTTGAGAAATGCAAAGTTAATGGCCCTTCTGAGTGCGGACAGCTATTTGGGCCTAGCAGGGTTTGTTCTGTCATTTGACGGGAATGAGCATACTAAACTTACGGAGGCCGATATAATTCACCTGTATGTAAATAGAATCTACCCTCCTCAAATAAAAATCTAGTTTTTATGTGCAATAGAGGACGTCGTGCTCGTTCCAGAAAGGCCAATTTTGGAAAAGCAGAGATCGGAGGGCGTCAAGTTTGGGCCGTTTAAGTTTCCTTCCCCCCTTCCAGACCAAAGGTTTTGACTTTTTCTTTCTCTTCTTCTCTCGTCGTCTTGTCTCCTCCTCCGCTCCTGTTCTGTCGGCCGCTTCATTCAGATTTTCCCGCGTCCCACGTGCCCTCTGTCCCAATTTATCACGAGTGCTGAAATTCCCTTTCGGCCGAACCGTCCGGTTCGTCGTACTCGCGGCCCCAGATGGTCCCATTTACTTGCAGACGGGTGGACAGAATTTTGTCCCGATTCACACACCTGGGTCGGGTCCGGTTTTCCGGTACTTTTGGGCCCGCGCTCCCTGACTACAAGTTCTCTCATTTCGCTGTCGCCGTTCGCATACTTTTGGCCCCCGCGGTCCCGCTTTCTATTTTCAACAGGTAGGTCAAAATTTGCCAATTTTTTTAAATTTTTTAGCTAGTTTCGGATTTCCACTTCCCCGTGTCCCTTTGAGGCCGAATTTCCCAAAACTGCTGCTGCGTGGACCCCTAGCGACTTTCGGCCGTTCGCGCCCTTTGTCCCAACTGTCCGACTGTTGTGAGGACTAGGACTTAGCCATTTTTCCACAATTTTTTTCTGGGGCCCGAGCTTTTTTTTTTGCAATTTTTTTTTACCTTTCCTCAGAACTTGGCTCTCTTCCTCTTTCTTCTTGGACCAGGAGTTTATAATATGCGGGGACCCTAGAACATGACTTTTCGTTCCGGACTCATATAATTCTTGGGACTAAGCAATTTGATCAGGTTATCAAATTACCTTGAGGGGTGAATTTGGATAAAACTTTCCTTTCTAGTTAACTTCAGCTCTTGAAATTTGATTATTCTTCTGTAGTTGCCAATAAACCTTTATGTCTATCTCCAGTCTCTCTTCTATCTGTAACGCTCTCCACTTTAATTTAGAACATTACGGAAACTTTGGTTACATTTTTCTGGTCTTCCTAGTCGACAGTCTTATACTTGTCAATTTCTTCTGCTACAACTATACCTATGGGGCCCCTGTGACTTTGTATTTGAATTATTCCGCCATTGCGATCTCTTTTTGAGCCCTCTCTCTGTGCTAGATTATGGAGGTGGCCGCCCTTATTGTTTATTCAAGCTCTAAGCTCGGCTTCCGTCTTAATTTAGTTTTCCACACCATCGTTGTAGAGGAGAATAGGGACCTCTCGTACCTCGCAATTGGGTTCTTTTGCTCAGTTTCGAGCTTCTGAACAATATGGTTGGGATTTTGTGTTCCAATGTTGAAAATTTCGGAGCTCTATTTTCATTATTCTTCTTTGGTATCTATGGTCTATTGTATTCTCAAGGTTCCTGAAGCCCATTTCTCCTGCTTTGGGTCCGTCATCATCTGCGTTATGAGGGCGTACGTTTTTTCGATCCTGAGGTTTCATTGGTATGTGGCGTTTCTTAACACTCCGCCTTCAAAAATGATACCTATTGAGGGCAAGTGGGCTGCTCCGGGTGAAATTGACCAAGGGATTTAGTGGTTTGCGCCATTGTCTATTGGCCTGAGAACCCTTGTTTGATGCGAGAAAGGTCTACCAGGTGGAGGTGTAGACAAAGTTCTATTAGGTGGAGACGCAGATCTTTGAGCTCTTCTTCCCCTTCTTTCTCTGCCCGGAGATAGATGCAGATAAACAAACAATCCTTCCTCCCTAGTTCTTGACCTGGTCTGTATTCTTCTCATAAATATGCCAGGATTGGACTGCAGAAACTAGTGGATTATGCCTCTTTCGGAGTCACCCTATGTGTGATTTAAAGCTCCTTCAAAGCTGGAACTTACAACAAGTGCACATCAATCTTGCTGTAATGAAAGTAAAGACCTCTAAGGTCCCACCGGGCATGCCAGAACTGTTATCACCGAATCACAGCACCCCTGTGCATATACCTGAACTCACAGTGTGATTGGATAACATGGGTACTATCTCCAAGCTGTGGGACTTGCTACTTGAGATAGACCTCTAGAAAAAGCTGGTTCTTGCTCCTAAACTACTGCACAATCTACTCTAATGCAGGATAAGCTAACTATTCTAATCTAAATTTCCAAGGGACCAGGGTGAGAGAATACATAAAATGAAAGCCTACACTAGAGCGGTGATACACCAGAAAAGGAGGGTGTGAGAGTAATCTCCAAATGTGTGAAATACAGAGGCAAAGTGCACACTAGAAGAGGTGATGACAGTTCACCATAATCTAGAAAAATGCATTCACAACAATATTCCAAGCATACACAATGATAATGGATTCCTGCAAGAACATAATAATAGACACAATGTTCTTGTAGAAAGATAAAAGGGGCAATAAGAATGCAAGAAAACATAGTAGGGGAAGATACATCCACAAACTTGTATTCTATTGCTTCCTGGTATGCACAGTTCAATCTATTACAAGATAAGGGCCTGGATCACCATGCAAGGAGTCCACTACAAGGGCCTGCAACACACTGACTTCACAAAGCAATTTTGGCAGAGCTTTGCTACCCAAAAACTCTCCCTTTTACAATGAGCCCAACACTCCAATTTATAGAAAAATGAGAAGGAAAAGAGAAGGGAAAATGGAAATCCCGAAATCTGTCCTTCAACCACTTGTAAGAGGCATTAAATTGAGTGAAAAGGTTGTACATTACTTGTGAAAGGCTCCCCATACTGTCCCATGTGCTGCAGCAGAGAAAGAACGATGAGCATGCCTCTTAAATGCACTCCCAGCTACCAAATAAAACACTGTTCTGAACCTGGCCACGTTTTCTTAAAAACCTTAATAAATTTCTAATCAAATATGGAATTTCTTGATTATTGTGTGTCGGGCTCGGAACCACGATTCCAACGGTACCAATTTTGTGCAATTTCGTTGAGAAATGCAAAAGTTATGGCCTTCTGAGTGCGGACAGCTATTTTGGGCCTAGCAGGGGTTTTCTGTCATTTGACGGGAATGAGCATTAACTGACTGGAGCCGAATATAATTCTCTTATTTAAATATATCTACCCTCATTAAAAATAAGAAATCTAGTTTTTATGGCATAGAGGACGTCGTGCTCGTTCCAGAAAGTCCAATTTTGTGAAAATCAGAGATCGGAGTCAAAAGTTATGGCCGTTTGAAGTTTCCAGACCAAATGTTGACTTTTCTTCTTCTCCTTCGGCCGCTTCAGATTTTCGCGTCCCACGTGTCCCTCTGTCCCAATTAGCACAGTGCTGAAATTTCCCATTTCGGCCGAACCGGCCGGTTCGCGTACTCGCGGCCCAGATGTCCCATTTACTTTCAGACTGTTTGGGACAAATTTTCCCGATTCACCTGGTTCGGCCGGTTCGCGTACTTTTGTCCCGCGCGTCCCTGACTAAAAGTTCTCATTTCGGCTGATCTGGCCGGTTCGCATACTTTTGGCCCGCGCGTCCCGGACTTTCTTTTTCAACAGTTAGTCAAAATTTTCCAATTTTTTTAAATTTTTTAGCTAGTTCGGATTTCCACGTCCCGCGTGTCCCTTTGGCCCGAATGTCCCAAATGCTGCGTGGACCGCCTAGCGGCCTTTCGGCCGGTTCGCGCCCTTTTGTCCCAACTGTCCCGACTGTTGTGAGGACTAGGACTTAGCCATTTTTCACAATTTTTTCTGGCCCGAGCCTTTTTTTGCAATTTTTTTTACCTTTCCTCAGAACTTGCTCTCTTCTTCTTGGACAGGGGAGTTAGAAAAAAATATGAGGGGACCCTAGAAACATGACTTTTCGTCCGGACTCAATATAATTGCTTGGGACTAAAGAATTTGATGCATGTTATCAAAATTACCTTGAGGGGTGAATTTTGGATAACACTTTCTTTCTAGTTAACTTCAGCTTCTTGAAATTTGATTATTCTTCTGTAGTTGCAAAATAAAACATTTATTTCTATCTTCCAGTCTCTCTTCTATACTGTAACTTCTTCCACTTTAGAACAATTACGGAAACTTTGAGTTACATTCTTTCTTCCTTTCGACATGTACTTATGACTTGTCAATTTCTTCTTGGCTACAACCTATACCTATGGGGCCCCTGTGACTTTGTATTTGGAATATTTCAGCCATTCTTTCTCTTTTTTGAGCTCTCTGTGCGAGATTATGAAGGTGGCCGCCATTATTGTTTATTCAAGCTCGGCTTTCCTCTTGAATATTAGTTCCATCGTTGTAGAGGATGAATAAGGGACCTCTCGTACCTCTGCATTGGGTTCTTTTGCTCAGTTTCGAGCTCCTGAACAATATGGTTTGGGATGTTGTTGCCAAGGTTGAAAATTTCGAGCTCTATTTTCATTATTCTTTGGTATCTATGGTCTATTGTAGTTCTGCAAGGTTTCTGAAGCTCATTTCTTCTTTGGTCTTGCATCACTGCTTGATGAGGTCGGTAAGTTTTTCGATCCTTGAGTTTTCATTGGTATTTGGTTCTTAACACTTCGACTTCAAAAATGATACCTATTTTCTTTTGCATTTCTTTGTGTGATCTCTTGGATGACTTTGGTCATTTTCAAGTTGAACTCATTCTGGGTTTAGTCCTTTTAGTCTTGAGCTCAATGATTATTCAAGGGTTTTCTCAACTTCGATTTAACCAGTAAGTTTTACTTCTTTCTCTGAATTGGTACCCATTAATGGATTCACTATTAAAACTAGGATCTGTACTTTTCTTTCTATACTGCAATTTGAAGGTGATTGATCTTAAAAGAATGTTAACTTCTTCAATACTTGAATACTTTTCAATTCGGATGTGCGTGTAGTTTGACTTAAAGATTTTCTATCTAAGCCTATGTTCTGAATAATAAATGGATATTCTTATTTGCTCAAACATGTCAGATCTGAATGTTTACTGCTATGGGTATTCAGACTCCTCCATTTCTTTTAATTTTGCAATCTGTTCTTGAGGCTAATAATATTTTATGAAAAAAAATTAAATCCACTTCATATAATCTTCGTTTTGCATTTTATGATTTCATTCAACCATTAATATTCACGTGGTCTATAATCTATTCATTTCATGAAATCACTATGAGTTTTGTAAGCAAATTCCTTTTGACGGTTTCACTAATCATTTTTCTTTTCATTAATTTGGTTCATTGGGGCTTGAGGAAGACATTATTTTTACTGTAACTTCTCTTGTGCACCTTGAATTTTTGCTTTTAATAACTTAGATTTCGGTATTCCTCCTTTGATATGGATATTTAACCCGTTCTCTCGCCTGAAGATGGAAGTTATGTGTTTTGAAACTGTAGATGACTTCTATCTTTGTAACAGTAAATAATGCATTCAATTTGATCTCTGAAGCTATTACTTGTAGTATTTTGTGTAGTTGATACTTGATTAATTTAAATATTGTAGTTATAGAATGTTTTACTTGTAAGATTCATCTTTCAACTTCATCTCTCTTTAGTTGTTTAAGCTTATAATGAATGCTCCAAAATCCTTCAGTTTGTTGACTGAAAGTATAGTTCCCTTTCTTTTCTGGTTAAACACTGTGTTTGATCTTTATTACAACTTTCTATGTATGCTAGAAAATTTGAAATGTTGACTTTTCATGGCGAAGCCGTGGCAAATTTTTTTCAGAATATTGTCTTCATTCTTTTTTCCGCTGTAGTAGTTGTATTTTTTGATTAAGAAAACAAAAATAACACCTTTTGTTGAAGCTGATTTGGTAATTGAAAGATGAAACATTATAACTCTTCATTCCTGGTCATGTAATGCTTTTGTGCATTTCTGTATCACTTTACTTAATTTACATAGTCCTCTTAAAACATGTAATAGTTGAAAACAACATGATGAAAAGTTGTAAATGTCCATTTTACATGGCGAAACCCAGTCTAAATTTTCCCAGAATCCTCTTTTCATTCCGTTTCAGTTGTAATCCTTTCTTTCTAGTTAACTTCAGCTTCTTGAAATTTGATTCTTCTTCTACAGTTACAAACTAAAACATGTATTCTTTCTTCCAGTCTCTCTTCTGTACTGTAACTTATTCCACTTTAGAACAATTACTAAAACTTTGAGTTACATTCTTTCTTCCTTCTAGCATGTATTTATGACTTGTCAATTTCTTCTTAGCTACAACCTATACCTGTGGGGCCCCTGTGACTTTGTATCTAGAATATTTCCAGCCATTATTTCTCTTTTTTGAGCTCTCTATGCGAGATTATGAAGGTGGCCACCATTATTGTTTCTTCAAGCTCGACTTTCCTCTTGAATATTATTTCCATCGTTGTAGAGGATGAATAAGGGACCTCCCATACCTCTGCATTGGGTTCTTTTGCTCTGTTTCGAGCTCTTGAACAATATGCTTTGGGATGTTTTCGCCAAGGTTGAAACTTTCGAGCTCTATTTTCGTCATTCTTTGGCATCTATGGTCTATTGAAGTTCTGCAAGGTTTCTGAAGCTCAGTTCTTCTTTGGTCTTGCATCACCGCTTGATGAGGTCGGTAAGTTTTCGGATCCTTGAGTTTTCACTGGTATTTGGTTCTTACCACTTTGACTTCAACAATGATACCCGTTTTCTTTTGCATTCCTTTGTGTGATCTCTTGGATGAATTTGGTCGTTTATGAGTTGAACTAATTTCGGGTTTAGTCCTTTTAGTCCCGAGCTCAATGATATTTCAAGGGTTGTCTCCACTTCAATTTAACCAGTAAGTTTTACTTCTTTCTCTAATTTGGTAGCCATTAATGGGTCCGCGATTAAATCCAAGTTTTTTACGTTTCTCTCTATACTGCAATTTGAAGGTGATTGACCTTAAAAGAATGTTAACTTCAGAAATACTTGAATACTTTTCAATTCGGATGTGCGTGCAGTTTGACTTAAATATTTTCTGTCTGAGCATGTGTTCTGAATAATAAATGGATATTCTTATTTTCTTAAACATGTCAGATCTGAATGTTTACTTTTATGGGTATTTAGAATCCTCCATTTCTTTTAATTTTGCAATATGTTCTTGAGGCTAATAATATTTTATGAAAAAAATTAAAATCCACTTCATAAAATCTTAGTTTTGCATTTTATGATTTCATTCAACCATTAATATTCACCTGGTCTGTAATCTATTCGTTTCATGAAATCACTCTGAGTTTTGTAAGCTAATTCCTTTTGACGGTTTCACTAATCATTTTTATTTTCATTGATTTGGTTCATCGGGGCTTGAGGAAGACATTCTTTTTACTGTAACTTCTCTTGTGTACCTCGAATTGTTGGTTTTAATAACTTAGATTCTGGTATTCCTCCTTTGATATGGATATTTACCCCGTTCTTTCACCTGAAGACGGAGGTTATGTGTTCTGAAACTGTAGATGACTTCTATCTTTGTAACTGTAAATACTGCATTCAATTTGATTTCTGAAGCTATTACTTGTAGTATTTTGTGTAGTTGATACTTGATTAATTTAAAGACTGTACTTATAGAATTATGTACTTGTAAGATTCATCTTGCAACTTCATCTCTCTTTAGCTGTTTATGCTTATAATGAATGCTCCAAAATCCTTCAGTTTGATGACTGAAAGTATAGTTCCTTTTCTTTTATGCTTAAACGTTGTGTTTGATCTTTATTACAACTTTCTATGTATGCTGGAAAATTTGAAATGTTGACGGAATTTTTTTTTAGAATATTGTCTTCATTCTTTTTTCAGCTGTAGTAGTTGTATTTTCTGATTCAGAAAACAAAAATAACACCTTTTGTTGAAGCTGATTTGGTAATTGAAAGATGAAACATTATAACTCTTCATTCCTGGTCATGTAATGCTTTTTTACATTTCTGTATCACTTTACTTAATTTACATAGTCCTCTTAAAACATGTAATAGTTGAAAAGAACATGATGAAAAGTTGTAAATGTCCATTTTACATGGCGAAACCCAGTCTAAATTTTCCCAGAATCCTCTTTTCATTCCGTTTCAATTGTAATCCTTTCTTTCTAGTTAACTTCAGCTTCTTGAAATTTGATTCTTCTTCTTTAGTTGCAAACTAAAACATGTATTTCTATCTTCTAGTCTCTCTTCTGTACTGTAACTTCGTCCACTTCAGAATGATTACTGAAACTTTGAGTTACATTCTTTCTTCCTTCTGACATGTACTTATGACTTGTCAATTTCTTCTTGGCTACAACCTATACCTGCACACTAAGGTAAATAGTTAGAAAATACTTGGGCTTTTTAGCCTCTCTTATGTCCATGTTCTTCCTTTCTTTTATCTTTCTTCTTTCTGAGTAAGTAGAGCATGTATGTAGTTTGATATTCAAGTAAATTACATTTCCTATTATTAGAGATTCATATGCACGAATTAGGACAGTATAGGAATATGAATTGATCCCTGAGCTCGTAACTGATAGTTATCCTTTTCTTCTTTTCAGGAGATGAAGAAGAAGCTAGAAATGGAGATGTTTTCAATCAAAGAAAGAAACCCCAAGGAAATTATGGGTTCACTCATACTCCTTTGCTTTCTCTTTCATACATGTGTACCTTTTATTTTAGTAGTTTTACTTTACTTTTTAGTTACATCACATGGCTTGTGTGGGGAACATTTGGAAATTTCTTATGAATAAAACATTGAATTATGTAGATGAGTTGTATATTTATTTCTACATTTCAACTTTTTGTATGGATTGTATGATGAACTAAACAACTCAGTCATATAATTGAATGTCTTAAACATGAAGGAAAGAACATTAATGAGAACCTGTAACATTCAGTAATGAACTCTGATTTATGTAATCTGCTCTTATGTTTGCTGTCCCAAAACTCAACACTTCACCTACTTTGTAATTCAGTGTCTTCACCAAGACAACACAGCTGTCCTTCGGGGCCTTTGTGTTCTTTTGCTGAAGGTATCATGAAATTGTAGACTATGCGATCTGTTACATTTTGTAACAACACACATAGCTGTAGATTTCACTTAGTCATTAATTAATTCAGTAGTAACTTATAACATCAAAACTTCCTTAGCTTAGGTATACTTCACCAATGCCTTTCATCGTAATGATGAAGTTTTGAGTTGCCCATTTTTGCATAAGTTCAAAAATTGTCAACAGAAACCTTATACCTTTCCATGTTTGGTACCCAAACAGGTCCCTCATGTGATACATTGTCTGAGAAGGATTTTCTAAGCTTCATATAATTTGAGAAACTGAATGATCCATTCGACACCAAGGTCACATCATTGGAGCTTAATTTCAAGATGCCCCAAACCTCTAGCTTCTTTAGGTCTACAACATATGTCTCACAAAATTATATGGAACCATTAATAGCCTTGTATGTTTGCCCATAAAAAGTATTCGAGAAAATTTTCAAGTTTAGTGTAAGCTGATTTGGAGGGATCCCAAAAAGAGTAATAGTAGACATGCGTATTAGCTAAAAATTTAGAGTAGATATGAAATTTCCTTGCAAGAGAGAGGGGTTTGAAAACATAGTATGTGATTTTTTTTCCACATGTTGGACATTGATGATTTCACTGTGTGTGTCTTTTTACAATTGGATTTTTCTGTAAATCTTGATTGATAATATCTCGCTGACTATAAGATTTCATGATTTTGTTTTCTGTCTCTGTGATGGATGATTTTTGCGACATACCTGAATTGTGCATATTTCATCTATATGATAGTTATTGGTGTAAATCAGGGGCCCCATTTCTCAGTCAATCTTGTAGTCCTATAGACTATGTTTTCAAAATATTTATTTGTAAGTACTTAGTAAATTTAGGAGTCTTTTGTGGGAGAAAAACAGCCCATGGGATCTGAAATTTTCTTTCTTGATAAATCTTTTCAGGAGACTCTATCTATAATTATCATTATTTAGTAATGCTGAAAATTTAGGAAATACATATCTAACGCAGGGACGATAAACATTTATCCACGCTCTACATAAGCCTCTGATAATATCCCTCCTAAAATGTAGCTGTTGCCAGTTTTATTTAAAAAAATGTTTTAACGCCTAATTTTCTAAGTTTCATATCTATCAGTTTAAAAAGAAAATGTGTTTCGCAATTTCCTAACACGGACTTGTTTCAAATAATTTGCAGCATCTGAAGAAACTTTATATGCTTGCAAAAACTTACAAAATTTACGTATGGACTTGGAGAAACTCGTAAAGTTGGTGGATCTCCATGACATCATGCATTTGAGGAAATAGAAAGAAGATGGAGAAGGCACATTTAATAGAAATGACACTAGGGAGAGTGATCGATTACATTTGAGGGATGGGAATTTTGCCCAACTACATCTTTCACGAACCATTTATGTTTCCCAAATTCTAATTTCTTGGTAGTGGGAAAATTCATGTTTATTATAGATTCCAGAAAAGGAAATTACAGCCTCTTATTTTCAGAGTCTCACGATGCGGGAGCGATATTGCAGCAGATTTGGCTTTCGGCACGAGTGTTTTAATCCCTCGATACGATGCCCAGTGCCAAAGCTCATAAACTTTCTCTGGGTCTGCTAAAACCTCTTCTTCTGATTGACATTGTATTCTCTCTAGGATGTTCTTCCACCCATCTGGATAATGATTCTTTTTGCAAATAGAAAATTATTGAAACACCATCTTCATTCTCTTACTAAAGCACATTTTTCGAAAAGAGAACCTCCTCCATGTAATATGGCGTCAGAACACTGGATGATAACATATGACGAACTTCGGGTGCATTAGGTATATCCATAAACAAGGAGTTTTTAAAGAAGGCAATATGACGCTGAGCTTCCAATTTCACAGGGTCATCCATATCTGATTCCTTGACAGTCAGCAATAAGTGAAGCTTCTTGATCTGTTCCATCCAAGTATCACTTGCTGGAAAATTCCACTGCACTAGAGGATGCAAATAATTGTGACTTATTTTGACCTGTGGTTCCATAATCCTGCCTTGAATGTGAATCATGGCTTGGATCTAAATAACCTTCCCCATCTTCAATCATATCCCAAGTGACCACCTCCAACATGTCTTGAAGCAGAATAATAGTATGAGATTTATTCTCATCATTTTTCAACAAAAGTTCTATAAGGTCCACAAACTTTGTGTACAATAAGTAAAGCTCCTTCATCTTGAATTTCTTCAGCAGGGTACCATCAGCAATACTCGCTTCCACTTTCTCAAAAATTTCACTAATCACACGCTCCTCCTGTTTATCAACAACAATTATTTTGAGAATGTGTCTAAATGACTGATAGCATTCTTCAACCGCATGCTTCATGTAATCAGCCGCCTGTATTCCTTTTTTTTCAGATCTTCATAACCCCCTTTAAAAATCCTAGGTCATGTGTGATGTTATAGGTATCTTGTTAACAAACAAGAATGGTGGCCATTGGGTATTAGATAACTCACGATCTGAGGAATAAGGAACACGTAATAGATCCATCTCCTTGCAATGTTTTGTACACGCTGCAATTATCCCATTACTGCTAAACTTACAACGTTGACACGGTTTCAACGTGGTTATTAACTCTAGATTGCAGGTAAAATGAAAAGGTCAGAAGGTCCTCCAGGCTTCCCATGTGCCTTGTTAGGGAGGACCATGTCTTCCCACTGCTGCACGCCGACAGAAATGGCCCTCCTTCAACACTCCAAGCCTCCCATTACTCCCCCAACAACAACTCACCCACCAGCACTTCACTTCACCTGTGCATCCCATTATCATTTTTTTTTTCCATTATTAATTTTCTTCTTGTTTTTTTTTTTATTAATTTTAAATTTGGGCACTACACACCCACGCATACCCACACATGTGAATTTTAGTTATAACTCAAGTATACATTTATGTTGATTTAAGGATATAAGAAACAATTTAATTAAATAATTAATTTATGTGACATAATATTAGTTGAATATATCTATGTACCATAGATTAACTATATTTATATTTATATGAAAATATTAGTCCATAGTTAAAAGGAGAGTAGAATTAACAAAAAAAACTGTGAAAATACAAACTAAATGCATTTAAATAAAGAAAACTGTGGAATCCAAATCTCTTTGAAATGAATTGAAAATTTTCATCAATGATGATTGGATGAATATTGATAGGAGGGGAATACTAAGATTGCCCTACATGTTGCAAATAATAACCACGTTAAAAATTCATAATTTCTCTCAATATTAAAAGAATGTAGTTCCCTTCTCATACATTTTTAGTGCAAAATACAACCCATATTAAAAGAGAAGGCAATAAAGTAGCCGATCATTTTGAGAACCTTGGGGTGGCCCTTACCTCTAACACTAGAAAACAATCCTTTGTCGCCCGACCCTAGTCACTTTAAAAACATTGCTAAAAGCTTTAATTACCAAAGATTTATAAAATCATACAAACAAGTGCTAAATGAATTTTCATCATGCATTGGAATTCGGACATCGTTAAACCAAACATAACAAATTCGTCAATAATGTATGTAAAACAACTCGAATTAAGTTCAAGAATCAGGTTCGAACAAATCCGGGAGATGTTTTGATCCCTTGCTATGGAGGAAACAAAAAAAGGCCAAAATATCGGTGTAAATTATAAATAAATGGGAATCACCTCTTCAAAAAAAGACTTTTAATTTGGATGCAATTGTAGTAGCACTTAGCATTGCAGATGAGGAGTGCATTGGGGATCCTTTTGTTATTGTATTTAAATAGTAATAATACTTATGTTCACGACTTCTAAATATTATTTTATAATAGACAGGTGACAGTCCTTGTTTTTCTACAAATCAAATAAAATATTAGTAAAATACTTTTGGCTTGAACATGTACATGAGCCCTATCTAGCAGTGAGAAAAAAATCCAAATTTTGTGTATGAGTATATACTCATTAAATTATGTAAGGATTTTGATAACATAATAATATTTGATAGGAAATGAGCATCATGAAAATTTAATAAATTTAAGGTATCATTTCTGCCACAAATTTAAAACAAATGAATAAATAATACAATATCACTAATTTCTTAAAAATGTTGAAAATTATAGGGAAAAAAATTAACCAATCACGTGACAAATAAAATAAAATATAATCTTAGAAATGTGAATACTTTTTTTATTATATATATGAACAAGAGATACAACATTGATCATATTTGAGACGGTTGAGAAGATCCCCATTTTTTAGACGACCAAGAGGTTTGAGGAGGATTTATTTAAAGAAAATAGCTTTTGTTTTAAATTCAATGGATTCTTTCCTAATAACTTAATTTTCTATAATAATAGTTTACTAGCAATATCATCCATAGGTGATTGTGGAAGGCAGGTACATATTAATTGTGAAAAACAACTAATATAGATACTTTAGACAGGTACATATTATCATTGATTATTAATTGATTGTGGAAGGCAGGTACATATTATCAATTCTCATATCAAGTTCTATGAAAATAAAGGAGGCATAAGATCCTATTAAAGCATATTGGATTGCCTTGACAGTTTCATTTGCTTTGGAAATAAATGTAGCACCATACCAAAATCAAGATACATTATATGAAACACGTCTAAATTGGATATATAAAAGACACGTGTATCAGTTCCTTCTCTTTAGCATTGGGATTGATATTTTCCATCTTTAAAGAAATCTTCATTAGTGACTCAGTCTGTCAGTGAAGAATGAGGGACCAACCTGTTACATGTAGCGACTATATTCTTACCTAATCTTCCATACTCCTGACCCAAGTACGTCTCAAACATATACCGCTTTAAAACACTCTTTACGAAGGTCAGAGGAATGATGTACTACAAGAAAGCCTTAGAGCTTTAATCTTTTTTTTTGGATAGGTATGGCAAAAACACAAGAAATTCTGGATGGCTACAAAGCGCAGGAGTCGTTACAAGACGAGCAAAAAAGGAAGCCAGCGATCATTGTGGGTACATTTGCAGGGAGTTGCAGACCTAGTATTTTCATACGTGGTGTCTTGTCAGTTGTATGGTATACATAAGAGATCTGGTGATATTAGTGCTGAAGACATTTTGAACCTTATGGTGACATACCCATCTCTTCGTGTAGCTTACATTGATGAAATAGAATCGATAGAAAAAGCGAAAAATCACAGAAAGTTTATTACTCAGTTCTTGCAAAGGCAGTAAATCAGCTGGATCGGGGTATGCACAAAATGGGTTTGTTGAAGAGTCTGTATGGAATGCTCCTATTACGTAAGCTTCATTTTTTATTGTTTTTAACCCATGGCGGCTATGTATTTGGATGTGTGGGAATTACCTTGGCTGTGAGGTAGTTGTTTATTTGCTTGTTGGTTACTTGGGGGTTTGGAGATGGAATGGGTGAATGAATTTGCTCGGTGTTTGAAGAGCACAAATGAATCTGCAGCTAATTTTATTCATATAAAAATTTCCCCCTTTCGAAGAGGATAACCATCTTATTGCAACTCATGTTCCCTTGTCAAAACATTAGCGCGAAGTGGGCTTTGGGCAGATGACTTGGTCTCACGGACTACGGTCATTGTGGGGGATTCTCAAATCATTTTGCAGAATGGGTATTGAAGAGTTGGAGAAAATTCAAATGACAGAATTGTGGATGCGTGAAAACTGCTTGACGAAATGCCTATTAGAGATGCAGAACCAAATCTTGCAACTTTGACTAGCTTCAGTGCGCAAGCATGGTTCATCTCACCTTGTCCATCATAATTCTCGTACTTTAGTTTTCCAATTGCAGAGTAATAAATTTAAAAACCTTTGGTTTATCATACATTCGACTATTTTATATAAACTTGTTTTGGCAAAACGGTAAAATGGCATCTCATACTTATGTAACCCGAATAACACTTGGTAGTCAAGTGCAAACTTAAACCCTCATTCGGACATGATTTGGAAAAATTCGTAACCATATTAGATAGTTGTGACACCCTTTTATTGACACGCTAAGTTTGTTCCCTCGTAAACCCACCAACTGTTCCATTTTAAAAGCTAGTAAATCATGATATTCATAGACCTACAAAGCAACCTTTTGAAACCCAAAAAGGGAATCTAAAGTCTCATTCGTGTTCCTTGTTATGAGGAGAATTGTCTCAAACTTTAAGTTCGACCCCAATCGACCGTTTATACTCTCTTTGTCGCTCCTCTAGGAGCCCTGTTACCTTATTTGCACTTTTAGGAAGTTGTTAAAATTGAAAAGTTGGGTTTCGTACCAGCTCATCATTTGAACCCTAGACAACGAAATGCTTATCCGCCTTCGCAAACCTCTAGTATTTTTACTAGAAAATTACTTGTAACCTTCAGTTTGGGAAAAAAAAACTCTTCTTGATAGTTTGGGAAAGGAATTTTGTAGGCCTATGGTCGTAGTTTGACTAGGTCAAACTGGACCAATTATGACCGGTGGCTCTAGAAAATCTGTCACCATTTGAAAACCGTTTTCCGGTTTTGAGTCCCGTCAACTCTGGTGAATTCTCCATATATATGGGAGCTTGTAGGAAATTTCTCGTTGCACGTTAGTCTATCGAACAATATTTTTGGACGTGGCTTTCTAATCCCTCAAGCTAACTTTAGATCGTTTACAACTGGGTCAATTACGACCGTTAGCCTCAGAAAACTGGCCGCCAATTGTAAACCGTTCACCAGTTCTGAATTCTGTCAGTTCATGTGAATGCTTGGTGTATAATAGGACACGTAAAAACTTACTCATGGTGTGTTTTTTCACCGGAGGACAACGTTTGAAAGTTGTTTCTTAACCTCCGAGACTATATTGAATGTTTTTGCAACTAGAAGGAAAATGTAAAGAAAGAAAGTTGTAGGACCCCGTCGGGTTACCAAACCCCCATGGAAACTTTGTTGACACTTATAACTAACTATTTGAAACTCTATCATGTGACTTCTTGTGCGAAATTAAACTTTTGGAAAAATAGTGCTTCTCTCTCTCCCTATCTCTTTATCGCTCCTTAGTTAAGAAATGAAGTGAAATGAAATGAAATAAATATGTCTCTAACCCTCTTCTTTCAAATGTAGATTATTATAATTAGTATGTAAATGAGAAACTAAAAACGTTAATTATGGTAGATATAGGTGGATGCCATGTCAACAATTTATCACTGATTTCATGCTCACATGGTTTTGCAGGACGCAAGTACAATGGCGTAACGACGTGGTTGTAATTCAATGTGGATTATTTTCATTTATGTATGTTAATGAAAAAAATGTATATATGCATTGCTATGTTACATTAAGGACTTGCTATTGGAAATTGGTAATGTGTATGAGTTGCTAGTTTTAAGGGTGCTTGGGAAATGTGCTTTTAATTATAGGTGTTCTTTGATTTAGATTTACATATGGTAAAAGGGGATTGGATATATATGTTAGGTGAAATTGTAGATGATAATTCAACATTTTGTGAACTATTAAAGGTTTATTATTGAAGTTTTGTAATAATTTTAAGATGCTAGTGTTTAAGGGAAATGTTCATCTAAACATGGGTGTTATTTTGATCCCCAAATTTGTATTGTAAAAGTTGAATATATATGTTACATGAAATCGAATTTAATAGCTTATAATGCAATTCCAGTGTGCAATTGATGATCAAATAATTGGTGTGTTGTGTTTCTTACCCTGGAAATGTAATAAAGAGATCTAAACGAAACAGTCAACCCTAGTATAAAACTCGCATATAACTACCCTTTTCTGTGTGATTTATTTTAGTATAGAAACAAAAAATTGGAATGAACTTATATCTTTGCACTTGATAACATCTCCTAGCTTAAGTAAATAAGAGCCCAATTTTGAGTTGTTGTCATAGCCTGTATGCTTAGCAACATCGTCGTGAACCCAATGATTAGGATGACATGGTCAAACATTATCTAGAGTATGTGGTTCTATTTTAGTATTGATAATCTTGTGGTAGTTAAGGAGAATGTGTTCTCTTAACGTAGTACTCCTTGGGAACCAATATTAAACATAGTGTAAAACCCACTTGTATTGACACACATGTTAAGTGAATGGTGTGGGGTGGCAAGAACTACCGACTAACCTTGGAAGTCACCTTTAAGAATTGGAATCATAAGTGATGCTCCAGAAACCTAATCTTGAAACAAAAAAAGAGTGTGTTTTCGTGTTAAGTGCTTTCGAATCCTTAACTAATTGTAGGAGCATAACTCTAGTGTAATTCTAATTGATGCTTGGCCTTGAGAAGCGTAGGCATGAGATGTTATCCCTCTTGTAAATTGAAACAACATCTTCCTTGCAACGTGGTTTAACCCTCTTGTTGTGAATAAAGAACCTATTTCATATGATGATTATTGTGTACTAAATTCACTATAAATTTATAAATGAGTAATAGAAATGAGACCCTAAATCCTTGAACACAAAAAATAGTGAAATTCACATCCTTTGGTCTTACTCTCATTCTGTTCTGTAACGGAGGTATGATAAAAGATCAAGATGCATGCCCTTGGAAGTGAATCCTTGGGATGAGACCTCATATCCATGTGTGTATGTAAATAACCTTGTGTGTAAATAAATATCATGTTAATGAATGAACGAATTAAACAGGTAATTGAAATATTTTAGATGATCCTTATTGAACGAGATATACTGTAAGTTAAATGTTAAATTGTATAAATGAAATCTAGCAAAAAGGAAAGGAAATGTATGCTTCACACATTATGAGCCTTTCTAGAACTTAATTCAAATACTGAAACATGATTGTAATAAATGTGTAATCCTAAAAATATTGTGTCGTGGAAAGACCCTATCTCTATGTTTGTATTGTGGTTGTATCATTATGTTGTTCTTTGTCATTTAAACACAAAAAAAGGATCTTGTTGTGCATCACGTGTCTTCATGATATCTATGTGGGTTATTGTTTGTGCAAATGTATCTTTTATTGTGCGTTGTCCTAAGTGATCCCCTGTAGTGTCGTGTGAACTACAATTTGAGTAAAAAAAAATTATTCCTATATTTTTACTGTTGTATTCGTGTGTGTAAAATTTGGGCATTATAGGGTGCAATGTATACATCAATAATGAGGAGAAAAGGAGAAAAATTTAACAAGGAAGTAGGGTGATGAAGGAGAAAATAGAGGTCCAAAAGAATTATAGAAGGAAAATGCTTGGAGGGAAATTATGCGAACTTGTTCCCTTTTTCGGAAGTGCTTGAACTACATGGAGGAGAAAGGTGGTTCAAGGCACACATTACTGAGGAAACATAATATAAAGATAAATTTGAAATAAATTCATATTTGTTTAATATTCACAATGCTTAAAAAATTCATTGATAGAAATTTTATTGGCAACATATAAATACACAAAGTGACATTGTTATTATTATTTTCTCCTTTATCAATGGAATTAGAAGTTATGTCTATCTTCCTCATGGTCGAGCATTTATCCTAGGAGCTTAAAACCTAATTGAAGAATTATTTGTTGTGTGAAATAAAACAATAAGGAGATTTTGAAAAATATTTACATGATTTATTGATTTTAGGTTACTTTTAGATCTCATGATTCTGGCTATCCATCGGGAAAAGAAGTTCCATTTTTTCAAGGAATTAAAAAATAGAAGGAAAAAAAATTCATGAGTGAAAGGCTAGAGAAATTGTTCCTTGGACTATCATATTATTTTTTCATTATTTTTAAATGTCATGTGAAAATAATATCATAAATTTCTTAACATTTTCATGACGCCCATTTTATATCAAATATCAATATGTTATCAATATCCTTACATAATTTAATAAGTATTAGTCATATACAACTCTGGGACAAAAGGATTTTTTTTAAAATAAGCCTCACTTTACATGTTTTAAGCCAAAAATATTTTACTAATATATATTTTTTATCCTTAAAAAAAAAATGTGTCATCCCTCTGTTATAATATAATATTCAAAATTATTGAATAATTCAAGAGTATTAGTTATATTAAACAAAAGAGAGCTAAAATCATACAAAAAATAAGATTTACAAGAAGCCCTCTAATTGATTCATTACAAGAGCTAGATACCATTATATAAGGCTCCCAAATGCACTCCCCATCTTTAATGATACTTTCTACTAGAAATGAAACCAAATTAGAAGTCTCAAAATGTTTAAGAGGTGATTCCCAGTTATCCATAGATTGCATTGATCTTTTGGCATTTTATAGTACCCTATGTAGCAAGGGATTAGATAAGATCCTAGAATTAGTCTAACATAATTCCAAAACTCAATTTGAGTTTTTCTACATCCACTATTGATGAATTCATTATGGTGGGTTGAACTCTCCTCACAACCTAATGTGAGTCATGATGATTTAATTCATTTAGCACTCATTTATATGATTTTCTAATTCCTTGGTAATTAACAACTTATAGCAATGTAGATAAAGTGATTAGGGTAGGGTGACCAAGGATAGTTTGATAGTGTTGGAGTTAAGGGCCACCCAAAAGGTTTACAAAATGATTGGCTATTTTATTACCGTCTCTCTTTACACGGGTTATATTATGCATTAAAAGTGATATGAGAAGGGAATTACATTTGTTTAAGATTGCGAGAAAGTTTGAATTATTGATGTGATTATTATTTACAATATCTAGGATGATCTTAATATACCCATCTATATCAATATTAATCTAGTCACATTGATGATATACTCTCCAATTGGGCTTCAAACAAATTTTTTAGTACACTTCCCAAGTGCCTCACAAAAAAATATATTTTAAACAATATTAAATCTCATTATAATTCTATATTTAATTATTTTTTTTCGTTAAATTTTTTAACTCAACATAAATGTATAGTTGACTTATAACTAGAAATCACATGTGAGTGTGGAAATGGATATGTCGGTAAGGAGGAACAAAGGATAAATACTACATGAGGGAGTAGGATGATAAAAGATGAGATAGAGGTCCATGCGAATTAAAGGGGAAGGAAAATTGTTGGAGGGAAAGAAGGCAAACCTCTTCTTTTTATTGTAAGTGAAAACTGCTTAAAGGATAAAGGTGGTGTAAGACACATATTATTGAGGAAACATACTATGGGAGATATATTAAATAAAGAGATTCATATTTTGTTCAATGTTCATATTCCTTAATCTAATTTTTCCGTTGATAGGAATGTTATTATCAACATATAAATAAATGAATTAAAAAAAATTCATATTATTTTCTCCTTTCGACTTGGGTGGAAATTAAGGCTAATACTCATCTTCCTCTGGGCCGAGAAATTTTCCTATGAGCTTAAAACTTAGTAGTTTTTTTCTATTTGAAAACAAAATAATAAGAGGATTTAAAGAATATTTTTTTATTAAGGTTAAATGAGTTTTTTGAAAGGGACTATACCCTTGTACAACAGCGCTCAAACATTAGATTGACAATTCAGAATTACAAAGAGAGAGATATAGCGATAAAGCCCAACAACAGAGAAGAATCTGCCAAGATCACAGCGAAAGACCAGGAAACAATGCAACTAAAAAATAACTACTCTATAGCAGCACCATTGGCCAAAAGCCTAGATGTAGTGATGATAACATAAAAAGGACAAGATTCATGCCTTGTCTGAAATAGAAAAGGGTTTAGATCCCTTCTTTTTCCTATCCACTACCTTCCATTCCTCATTTCCTTCTTCCATTGAGATTGGAATAACAACTGCAATTGATTTGATAGGGATATGGCCCACAGCAAGGAGTGTCGAATCTATCGATAAATCCATCTTCTGAGGAGAGGGAGCTTTCTTCTCAAGAGTTTTCTCATCTTGCATGAGTTCTACAATCGGGTTGGTATGGGGGTTGATTGTTAGATGTTCAGGATAGGGAATCCTTCCACCAGGAAGGTTTGATATTTTGTTTGGAATATTCACAATCCTCTGAAATATGACCAATTTGAAACAACGTCGACATCTGAAAGCAAGACCTTTGTAGTCCAATCTCTGCACCCATGATTCTATCCCCAATCTTGTAGATTGATTTCTGCTGGTAAATCTTGAGAGGTATCAAGATCTACCAGGATTCGAGTAGAAGTAGTATGTACCTGAACAGAGGTCTAATCATCAACTTTTACACATGATCCAAGAGCATCACCTATGGCAAGCATAACACGATCTATTCCAGAGATGATAGTGGGAGCCCTGAGCAAACGAACCCAAACAGGGTAGGAAAGGTCTTAGTGGTATTAATCCTTTATTGATTGTCCTTTTATTACTTGATTGGACTTAATCTATTGTTATTTTCCTTTCTTTAAATGAGCTTCAAAATATTTTATACAAAGATCTCAGGCTCTTTTTTTTTCTTTGATTATTATTATCGTTTGAACATGGATCAAAACCATATAATAGGGTTAGGACCGTATATATGGTCTTAACCCCATTGTACAGTCTTGTCCCCCCTTTATTTTCTGACTATTTTATCTGTATGGGTCCATTTGCCCCTATTTTATCTTTCATTTTATATATTTTGGGTGGGCATTTTCTTGCCGGTAAAATATTAATCTCAAAGCAAGAAACTCGTGCGTGCAGTGCGTGGTGTGTGTGAATGTGTGTGTGTGTGTGCGCGTGCACGCGTGTGTGTGTTCCAGAAGTATAGTGGAAGGTTCCTCCAGTGCCCAGGATCTAGTGTTATCCCAGATCACTCGACGAAATAATATGACGTTCACCTATATCACCTAAGTGACTCCTTATATACCTATTTCACCTTCAATAGCTTGTATCTCTTCCTTGAAATTGTTGTTCTATTTTCATGAATGAATAGCTGATTTGAAACATTCCTTGTATATCTAGATATTGAACATTTTCGTGCCTATCTTATCAACCTATTATAAATTTATTAAAATCAATTAGGTTTGATACATTTTGGTGAACTCACGAACTGATCGAATCCTTAACCTAGTTTAGATATTTCCCAAGTTTTCATAGGATAGGCTTGTTGACTAAAATTTAAAAAAAACCCCAAAACCCTAGTGTTGTCTTAGGGTGTAGCAGTGTTTGGTTTATGTGTATTTTTTGCTTGTGTGTGATCATGGCTTGTTTTCAAGATTTATAGAGGCGTAGTGGTTACAATTCCTCTAACTAGGTCCATACCACTTAAAAAGAATTTAACTTGAATTTAATGTTTATTTAATCGACATATGAAAATTTTGCTTCTTACTTAGAAGAGGGGATCAAATAAATGTACTTCCAGTTATATTTGGTATAGACAATTAAGTTTGGAGACCATTTTTCTAAGAAATGTTATTTCAAGTCCAATGGAGTGGTTTACTTAGCCAGATTGAGGCCATCTACAAGAAAATTACTAGAAATTTTGTGATGAATGTCATGTGTTCATTAATCAAGATAAACCCTTGAAAGGTTAAGTTATGGGGCAAATTAGCAATAAACACTTCGAAATTGTGTAACGAAAGTAGATTAAAACAATCTAAAATAAATAATATATCCAAAATAAATGCCTATGTCCAAATCCTTCATCACATTTATAAAATATACACACTATTATTACATTAAAACCTTCTTTAAAATTCAAGCATTTAATTGTCTATATTATATTAAAACAAAATTATTTAAATTTTATAATATTTTGTTAATAAATTTAACCATATAGTTTATTCTCCAATATTTTAAGTTAAAACTGGAACCATCTGAAAGTATTAAGCATGGCATGCAAGTGAAAGATTTTCGTAAGTATTTGTAAACTCTTTCGAAGTATTATCGAATAGACATGCAAGTAAAGCATTGTTATAGATTTTAAGGTGGGAGAAACAATTACAGGAAGGAAGGCGGCATATGCAACTTACAGAGGTATCCATTTGAATACGCCAATGGAGCTCCCTGAAGAAATAATAAGAGAAGTGCTCTTGCGAGTTCCATACGAATATGATCGCAAGATGAAACACGTATCCAAAAAGCTGGAGACATTTGATTAATTGTGCGCGCTTCCATGAACAGAGACTGCAGTTGGGGATGATCCCTCAGAAGAAGCTTACCTGTTTCATGGCGGATCGTGAAGCGCACCATATGTACTAGTGGTCGCTTCCAAAAGGAGCAAGATTACGCCGATGTGGATTTGTTTGGAGAGTTATCTTCTGGTGTAGTGTGTATTTTTTGATTAGGTCTGTAACGCATTGGGATTAGAGTGGAAGCTGGTGGATACTTGTTACCAATTTTGCTCCTAAATCTGATTTGATTCCCAAGTTACTAGGCCAAACACAAGATGCTAGTTTCAAACAGTATAGTGGTTATATCATCATAAGTGAACACGATGGCAGAGCCTTGTTTTACTACTTTTTAGAGGTAGAAAACAATCCTATATCAAGTCCATTGACCCTATGGTCTAATGGAGGTTATGGGTCATTCATGGAACATGGTCCTTTCAAGCCCATTGATGGAGGCCTTCTGGAACAAAACAAGTACTCTTGGAACAAAGGTGATTTTCATCAAGTTGTAGTACATTTTATTGCCCCTTATAAGGTCAACGTGGAGCAGAATTCTATCCACAATGTTTTTTGATATTTATAGGAATTTTTTTGGATCATTAACCTGGCACAGTTCAAGGTGAACTAATGTAGGGTGAGTCCTCCTAGTTGGCTGGGAAATTCTATCTACAATGTTTTGGAGATGATGTCAAACAAGGAAATTTATGGTGCACTTGTCAACTGGGTCGTAGTTCACTGGTAAAGTTATTTATGTTGCTATCAATACGATGTTTTGAAGGTGGTGTTAAACAAAAAAAATAGTATCCTTATCAGTTGGGCCTCAGTTCACTATTTAGGTTATTTATGATGTTATTCAACCCACCAATGGTCCAGTTTTTTGGAATATGGATGTGGGAGATGGTTTAGTTAGTTGTAATTTGGGGGTTGCATTTCATTTGATATTATTATGACAAATTTTAATTTTTTTAATTTCATTTGTGTTGTCTGAGAAATGCCATTAACTATGAACAAACAATAATAGGAGTGGGAAATCCATATTGATGATTCATATCCATAAAAGCTATATTTTTTTTTAAACTCGGCATTGGTTTTCAACTATTCCTTGTCTCCCTATCAGCATGCCCATAGAACCTATGGGATCATTGCTAGTCCTAACATTCTGCCAATATGACTTAAATTACAGCCGTTAGAAGTCATATCATACTCAATTACCATAGTCTGTGTGAAGAAAAACAACTATTGCACTGTTATAGGCAATCTGGTAACAATTTTTACTATCTCCTGAGTACCACTGGTTTTATTGTAAAATCAGATCCAGCGATTTGCTATACAAGGTACTTAGCTTATATGTTATGTTGTTGGAGTTTGAGCTGACCATAACAATATAACTCCACCTGAAAACAATTACACAAGTACCGGGGTTGTCTCATCATCATCATCATCATCATGGCAATCACTCCCACCTTACCACTGAATTCCAGATATCTTGTGGCCCCTTAGATTGATTTATTCTAGAATTTGGGTTATGTTAAAACACATTAATAGCAATGTCTAATCTAAAACGACTTCAAACTTAATAAAATCTTGATCTGATTTTCTTAGGGCCCAATGATACCACCTATTAATCTTAGATCTGTTCGAGATTTTCAATTGACAAATAAGAGTATGCATCAAATGCATCGTTCCTAGTAACATTCTTAGTACAAGAAAAAAATATATGTTGCCCCTCTCAGCACAAATTTACAAACTACAACAGTCTGCTTGCATTCTTTGAAAATATTCAACTATTTGAACATATTTTATTATGATTTAATGATTGAAGAAATGTTACCAATTATTCCTCTGAAAATTAAAACTAAAGAGTCTGCAGTTGGTGCTTTTTCCTTGTCATTTTTGTAACTGAAAAATTTATTGCTCAAGTGAAGAATATGAATACAGAGTTTCAAATTGCATTTTCCATGGTAAAAGAAATGGCCTCATGAGAAAATAAGAGAAATATGGAAACACCATTTCTCTGCAATTAAACCTACATTTCCATCTTTCAACTTCTTGAAGGCTTTGCCATGAGCTTAGCTCAGGTCCTCACATTGGCAATACTTTCAACTCGAAGGATAAAATATGCAACATGTACTTTCACAAGTCTCCATCTTCTGCAGACTCTGGACCGTGGGCTAGCTCTGGATCATGGGCTAACTTTGGATGATGGGCTGACTCCAGATCATGATCAGAGGGAACTATGCCTCTTGGGATTCCAAATAGAGTAATAAACATTTCCCTATGGCAATGCAGACCAAACAATCATGACTATGTCGTCATGGATCCTTCTCCTCCCCCATTGATGACCAACAATCACACCCACATCTTTTATATTCAAACATGGTGTGGATACTCATCGAATATACATCTAGAAGATCCCATTTTCACACCCAAAAACTATAACCCCCTTTGCTAAAATCAAGAAATTGGTTGTCATAAAAAGATTATTAATCCCCACCATCAAGATAATGCCTCCATAATTCTTGAATGAACATACCTCCGCAACACCTACATAGTCACACACAAACACTCTTACCCCCCTTGCATTCACATCACCATCTTCCAGAACTCTCTGATAATGGAAACCCAATCCAATCCCTCATTATGTTGTAGCCCTCATTGAGTATACCTTCACACCACTCACATATTCACACACCCAAAAACATTATACCTTCATAAGACTTTTTCCTGTACCAATCATCAACATTCACAACCAGGTAAGGTTACTACAAGTTTTACGTTTGGAAATCTCAAATCTTTAATTGACTATCCTAGATTCTATCAGATCTACACATGCATATGGATCCTTGACCGAAAGACCAAACTGGAACCCATAAGTACCACCTAAAGTATGTATTATGGAACGGGTAGCAAGCCTAAAAGGACAAGATTTTAAGCCCATATTTGCATAATTTTAGGAAAAAACAACATAAATTCTAGTTAGTAGAGAAATTATGGGGCACATATGCCTCCCATGATGTCACATGTAATTAGAATAGAGCTTGTTTTTTTAGTAATTATAAAGTATGCTTTCCCAGTGCCATAAACGTGTATTGATATTACTGCATTAAATTGATAGGCTGTTGATGTCCCAATTTCGCAAACAATAATAAACAATATGTAGTATGTAGATGTGTAAATCCAAAGATCAATCGGGGAAGGGGCTCTACGTTTGAGATTGTGCATGATATAGCATATGACATCAAATTCATGGTCACAAAGTTATAATTTTTTTACGCTAAGATGAACTGTAATTTTAATAATAGCTAGCAGTTTCATACGATGTATATAACAGCCAAACCAATGTAGCACCAAGCATTATAAGAAATAGAAAAAATTAAGTAGAATCTTGCACAATGCAACATGCATGGTAATAACCAGAAAGTGCCTAGCCAAATGGATAGCACCCAAGTTTTTCCCTAGGCAGAGGGCGAATTAGAAAAAATCCCACTTTTTGGTATGTTTTGTACCTTTATAAAATGAACTTTCATTGATTTTCTAAAGGTAATAGCCACAAAACCGTACACATTCATGAAAAACCATGAACTAACAGTGTATGAATACATGTATATTAAAAAAAAAAACAAAAAATACAAATTCGTATGTTTTTTCTAGAATGTCCCCCAGTGGTTTTTTTAAATGAAAAGTTATTTTTTCAACCATGAAATTTAGATATATGTTCAACATTTGAATTTTTCATGTCAAATTTTTCTATTTTTTTTATTTATAGTTTTTTTAAAAAAATTAATTATATAGCAGTACATATGTCTATGGATTTTATATCGAAACTGAATTCTTTTTTTGTAAGAAGAAGACTTAAACAAAGTGTAAGTTTAATTTTTTCAAAAAAATTTGATATAATTTTCTATTTTTTAAATTGGGTTGATAGGAATCTTTCCTAAAATACCATATGTTAGCAAAAAAATAAAAATTAAATAGTAAAAAAAAAAATTAAAAAGAAAATTATATGTTTAGAAAGATGATAAAATTCATAATTTTGCTAGTTCAACCCTAATGAATGGCACCTAGCATAAAATCATCCTCCAAATGGATTTGGTGCCAAAATGTGACACATAGCTGGGTTTCGCGCGAAGGGCGGTTCGTGTGAAAGGGGTGTTCGCACAAACACCCCTATCCCGCCCAACCTCTTACTCAGACACAAACGTGCTTTGACCTGGGATGTGAGATAAGGCGTCTGCAAAGAGGGTACTCTCTTACTGCAAGGTTGTGGCGGACACATACTAGCCACGGGAAAAAAGGAGCTCTACAATGCAATGAACCAAAAAAGTGGCCCGAAAAGCCCAATAACCCTATACATTGAGCACAAAAAAAGGTACTTCACCTATATAATTTATTAATTTCCCCTTAAATTGTGCTTAATTAATGAATGCTAGTTTCCTAGCTACCCAAATATCATAAGAACGATGGAGATGCAAGGTAGTACATATATTGCCATGCGGGAAATCAAGGAAAGGTATTGCTGTTATAAGCAAGCTATAGCTGAATCGCACCTTTAAATCTAAATTTCCTAATTCTTTCCCACTCGACACATATATCTATGGAACATCTGCTTTTATAAGATGTGATCCAATTCGATATACTAGCCAACTTCTCAGTCACCCCACCACTCGATAAGGTTACTACAAGTTGTTTGCATGGAAATCTCAAAGCTTTAATTGCCTACCCTAGATTCTATCAAATCTACACATGCATATGCAACTACTTCAAAAATGTAAACTAATAATCCAAAGGGAGAAGCTTCCCTCAGCCTAATCTCCTTAGCACAATACCCGTTCTTTTAATTGCTTCAATATAATCTAATCTAGATTGCATTGTTTGCTTCAAAGATACAACCTCCAATCTTCCTGTCATTTTGGCAACAACTACTCTTCTTGAGGGTATCTTTGCACACACAAAACACTTAGCTTTACTGTTGCAAATCTTACGTAAGCCAATTTTCTCATTACATTATTGTTTCACTTTATTCTCTACCCTCACCTATTCTTTTATCGCTTCGGTTTTTTATCTTCATTCCTCTTCCAATCCAGGCTATTTTTGTAAGTTGTATTTCCTGCCTTTCACCTACCCTTGTGTTTGTAATGATTAACAACGCACTAAATGATTTGGATTCGCTTGCGATAAATTTATAAATACGTTTGAAAAATAAGACCTACGGAATTCCACTTTAACACAGTCATACAAATGTCCTTACTTCGATTTCGGCTTTCAAATCTGTAGGCAGCTGGAGCCATAAGCCTGAAGGACATTGTATTTTGTTTGACATGATGTAGTGACAGAGCATGTTGTTGGTTGTAAGTTGTATTTCCTGCCCTTCACCTACTCTTGCGTTTGTAATGATTAACAACGCACTAAATGATTTGGATCTGACAAAATTCCTCTATTCTTTATGTTTTGATGGATGTCCATACCCTGTTCCAAATTTCCCATTTTGGCACAGGCTGGGAGTATGTTGGTAAATGTAAACTGATCAGGTTGAAGACCTATTTGTTGCATATGGTGAAATAGTGTGACTACCTTGTGAGGATAACCATGTCTTCTGTATGCTGCAATAATTGTATTCCATGAGAAACTGTCTCATTCTTTCACTTGGTTAAACTCTTTATGGGCATCTGAACATTGTATTTTGTTTGACATGATGCAGCGACATAGCAGGTTTTCGGGCACATATGCCTCCCATGATGTCACATGTAATTAGAATAGAGCTTGTTTTTTAGTAATTAGTTGTCACAAGAATTTCTAGAGAACGTTGTAGATTTAGGAAAGGAGAGGAAAAATCTAATTTAGAAGATGGAATTTGTTTCCCAGTTTGTAAATTCAGAAGCAACTGTGAATAAAAGAGGTGAGCATTTATATTTGTGTACATTGTGCATGTCAGGTCTGAAGGAAGAGCCTTTTGTTATGCACACATCCACAAGTTTGGTTTTTTGTAATGAAATATGGAAATATTTCTCTTAGTATCAACTATAGCAGCCATGTTTGTGAAAAAATCCAAAATATGAGAGATCCTAGAAAATGGGAATTCTGTTTTAGCAAATAAGTTGGGGGAAAAAAGGAAAAATGGATCCATGATATTATTTTCCGAAAATACCCCAAAGTATGCAGAACTTCCTTCATATAGGTATTTTTTATTTAAGGTTTAAGTTAATCAAGATTAGAAGGAGAATTGGTCAATAGTGACATGTTCTCTTTGGAAAAAAGGACCATTTTATTCATACAACCCAAAAAGAGGGAAAGGCATTGAAAAAAAATCAATTTGGAAGTTTTTCACCACTATGGAATCATTGCATTGATACACAAGATTTAGTAATTTTTTTGGCAAAAAATTGAAATTTGCAGTCTAGAGTGTGGGCAATGAATTCACGATATGAGAAAACCTAATCATCCACTACAGTTAGTGTTGACCTATTTCAAATTTAGTACAAAAATAAAAAAACCAATGTGTTCTCTCTTTTAGTGTGTTGTTGGCATTTAGATGGTCCTCCTCATGTGGCTCATTTCATTAATGCACATGTTTAATTGTCAAGTTCTAGACAAGGCTCAACTAATTTAAACAATATTATCATCCCGTCAGTGAAAAAATTGAACTAGGTGATATGCCTTTGTCTCCTATTGACTCAAATGCTCAAATGTGAATTATTCCATAAAAATAAAAATTCTTGTTGTTTGAGTCCCAATCAGTGTTCAAATTGTATCTTGATGGTGTATCCCTGTCAGTGTCATCATATGCATGGTGATCATCTTAAACCTAATGCCTATATTACTTGCAGCTCAATTGATTCTTTTTTTGTCTACGACCTGATATTCCCTTTCTTGCAAGAAACATTAAACACTAAAAAAGCACAATATAGTTTACCAGAGCCTTATCTTTTAAGATTAATATTAATGTAGCAAAAAGTTCAATGTTTTATAGAATATGATAATCAAAATAGTATAACTATGTTCTTAATTGTAATATTTTGTCTTTTTAGCTAAGAAAACTAAAATAAGAGAATTTATAGTACCATCACTGAAAGGAGTACTCTAAATTTACATCTGAAGTCAGATTGGTACCTATAAACCATCATCATCTGGGAATTATAGTGTTACCATGGAAACTCTAAGGCTGGTAGGAGGCAGATCCATAAAACTTGGTAACATTGTCCACATTTCCCCTGAAGAAAATTAACAAGGATGTGATGTTGTTTACAAAACCTTTAGTGACTATATGCAAAAGTGTGTATAAAACCTCATCCACTGGAATGTAGTTGTGGTTTCTTATCATATCCAACTTCATGGTTTAATGTGGTTATAATTCTCAAGATCAATCTTGGCTTGTTGCAATAAAAAACCATAAAAGTGCTACAAATTGAAATCCTCTTTAACTTCCTTGTGGAGCTGCTTCATTTCTTTCGCTCCTTCCATAGTAACTTAATGATTTGCATGTTGCTTGGCATTCGGTTATGAAAATATAGGTTTTTTTTTTTTGTCATATGCACAACCTTTCATCCTCCAATGCCTTTAAGATTGGGACTAATGAGCCTAGGGAATGTGACTTTGTTATTTGTGGTTCTAGATAGGCGTTAGTCATTGCTTCTGCATATTTCCTCCTTTGTTCCCGAGAGCTCTGTTTTTCTTCAGGAGTACAGCTGTGTGTTTTTGGGGTAGTTCCTCCCACTAATTTTGAAACAAGTAAAGGCTAGATATCTAAAATAAGAGTAAACAAAGAAAAGTCAGAATAGATAGGTAACTGAAAGTTAGCAACTGAATGCAAAGGACATATAAAAAGTATAGATACCATGTTCCCCAATTGATGGCCATGATCCGACCCATCCTGGTTGAGATATGGAAGGAAAAAATGCCCTTTTGGACTTTAGTTGGAGCCATTCACATTGTTGTGATTTTATTTTAATCTTTAAATTCACATTTTGTGAGGGAAGGGAAATAGCAGTCAATGCATTTAGCTTCCATGTTTGAATCCTGATTAAACTGATGTATTCTTTTAAACCCCTTTAGGATGCCTTGGGGGTTATATTGATTCCTTTATTAACACTACAAATGACATTGTTGCTAGGTTCCCTCCTCTCATCCCTGCACAATTCAGAGATAATTCTAATTGTATCAGAGTTCAGATCTCTTCATAAGTTCGAGCACCTCTCTTCTTGGGAGCCATTGGAATCTCTTTGCTAGTCTAAATTGAACATATCCTGTAATGATGGCATTCCATAAGGCCACATATCTTGGAGGCATTTTGTCAAACAGTTCACGTAAATTGTTAATCCTTCCACATTTTGCATACATGTCTACAGGGAATCTGCAACTACATCATCTGACAAAAGTATATTCTCTATTATGCTTTGGTGGATGACCTTACCCTGTTTCAAAGCTCCTATTTTGGCACAGGAAGCGAGTATGCTGATGTTACAACATGAGGGGAT
The DNA here is from genome assembly GCA_019776745.2 of Taxus chinensis. Lineage (NCBI taxonomy): Eukaryota > Viridiplantae > Streptophyta > Pinopsida > Cupressales > Taxaceae > Taxus > Taxus chinensis. The sequence continues at coordinate 654,111,996 of CM034152.1, forward strand.
AAAGCTCTGAATGTTTTCTATGTGACAGATACTTCAGGAAATCTTGTACACATGAAGATTGTTGAAGCTTTGAGAAAAGAGATTGGGCATACAATTTTCCAAGATAAATGGATAGGACGTCGATGGTACAGGTTTACAACCCAGATCAAGTTCATACCCAGGTCTCTAGGATGCAGACAAAATAATGGCAGGCTATGTTACTGAAGAGAAAAAAAATATTTAGAGAAACCAGGGCTAAAAAACAGGGAAGAAGACAAACCTTTTTGGGCGCTGCACAGGAAGATTCGAGACAGGAGCGGCAGGAGACTGGCGAGGCAGAAAACAATGTGTTGGGGAGGTCGGTGTGTAGGGCATCAACATGCGGGTAAGAAGTAAATAGGTGCGACAGGAGGAGTAGCAAAGCAGGTTAGGTAGGAGGTGGGAACCAAGCATGACAAGGTTTAAGGGGACTGGGCGACAGATGGCTGCACCATGACAGGATCCGTTGTATAGCCCCACGTCGACGAAGCAGGTGAAGCTGCACACTATCATCGTTGGAGACCAAGTTCACTATAGCCACACCTCCGGCGTAATTAAGGATATCAACCACCATGTTTCCATGTGGAGGATAAATCTCAACATAGAAAGAAACATATGGTGGCCATGTGGGGAATAAATCTCAACATAGAAATAAACATGTTCCTAATCAATATTTTTCCTCTACATCTGATCTTCAAATTTGAGTTCAAACTTGTTTAGAAATACATTGGTAAATTTAGTTTCAATACACAATCTAGAGAATGATATTACAGATTGAGAAAATTCTGAAACTAGCAATCGCATGTGTATAATGCAGTGTGAACACCGAACGGTATATGTTATTTGATTTAGAGGAATAGTTATTATTTTTGTAGTTGATGTTGATAAGGAGTGTGATTGATAGTGTAAGTGTAGGAATATAGATGAAGCAAATTAATTTTAAGAAAGATGAAAAAATAATTTGAAAAAGTATATGGATTGAATTCTACCAAATTTGAAACTCTAAAATATAAGGATTTGACATGAATCGGTAACCATGGTTTCACGTGTCTTCTATAAAGAAATATTTACCTATAAAACCAATGATCTAATATTGAAGAGATTGGCAGTGGTAGGGATAATTTTAGCGGTGAATATTCGTAATATGGCGAAAAATTCATTTTTTGAAAATTTGAAAAGGTGAATTATTCGGAGTGGGTTGGTGTCCTGTTCACCTAAAATATATAGTATATTTTTTCTGGGGGGTCGGCTTCGCCTTCATTTGAAAACATCTCCTATAAAAACCTAGCTGATTCGCCAGGTAGTATACCTCAAGTAGCTTAACAAATTACCAATACTGTGAAATTTGAACTTGCATACCCTTAAGCACCAGAGATTCAGATTACTGTTACCCTGTGATTGTTGACGCGCGACAACAACTGTACTAATGTATGACAAAGGAAGTGTTAATGCGCGACAGAGGAAGTGTTGACGCGCGACAGAGGAAGTGTTGACATGCGATAGAGGAAGTGTTGACGCGCGACTTGGGTAGTGGTGACGCGCGACAGCGGAAGTGTTGACGCGTGACAGAGGAAGTGTTGACGCGTGACATGGGCAGTGGTGACGTGCGACATGGGCAGTGGTGACGCGTGACATGGGCAGTGGTGACGCGTGACATGGGCAGTGGTGACGCGTGACAGAGGAGGTGTTGACACGCGACAAGGGCAGTGTTGATGCGCGACAGTATATTCAGACAGTGGACGCGTGACAGGAAATGGGTTGTTGACGCGCGACAGGAAATGGGTTGTTGACGTTATGACAGGAAATGGGTTGTTGAAGCGAGACAAGTGCAGAGTTGACACGTGACAAAGACCTCAGACATGGAGATTTTTGAGGAGAAAGCAGAGGTCAGAGGCTGCAGACGTGCGACAGGAGATTTTGCTGTCGTGCGTCAAGAAAATGCAGTAAAGCGCGTCAACAGACCTTAGTGACGCACGTCAACAACCTTGTTGACATGCGTCATTGAGGTATGTTGATGCGTGTCACTGAGGGTGCTGATTTTCTTGACGCGCGACAGCAAAATCTCCTGTCGTGCGTCTGCAGGCTTCTGTCGCACCACTTGACAATCATGCGAAATTTTTTCATACAAACCCCAAAAAATTCACCTTCCTATGAAACTAGTTCTGGGGATATTCGCCAGGTATTCTCCACCTCTGATTTCCAAGAGGTCTCTTAAAATGAACCCTGGGGCAGCGGATAATGCCATTTGTAGAGTTCACCAATAGAATGCTTACCAAACAATGACAAGCACATATATTAAACTTGTTTTTAAAGTAAGAGAGCTATAATTAATGTGGAACGAAATCACCTCATAGAGGTATACCATTGTATAAATAGCTTGTAGATTAGTGGACTTCATAGATATAACAAGAAGGTCAAAATTAATAAGAAATTGAATATGTAGGACTATGAGTTCCAATGGATCACCCTTACCAATAGAGAGCTAACAATGGTTAGTGTGTTTCCAATGGTTGCAACAGAGGGATTGTGAAAGAATAAGACAATTTTCTGTTTACTAAAATGTGTTGTAATCGTCTATGGTAGATTCAACTCACTCCTAGAACCTGTCATTGCAAAGATTCCTTGCTTGGTGATTGTAGTTTCATTAATTTTTCCTTGTTATAGTGGTCTTTTGGAAATGCATCTAAAAGAGATTCTTGTATGTTGTCTTTTCATGTCCCGTGTGTATGTTTTATGGAAGGTTTGAATCAATTCTTTTGCAAAGTGCCTATTTGGAAATGCCTATTAGTTGAACCGTCAACCTTGATGATTAGACGTCATAGGTTTGAGGCCCAAGTTAGGGCAGCTAAGGAGAAAACTACTCATAGAGCTATATCCTCAATGATAAGTGAGGCGCTCTCTCAATTCCTAACCCTCAAATTCTACATTGGGTATTTTTACAAATAGGAAGAAAATGTAGATGCTAGAAAATTTAATGACGAGACACCTACCAGATGCCTTTAAGGTTCTATGTGTCAAACAAAACAAAAGCATGAACCCTACCCCCTTACCATGTCATGTGATGAATGAAAACATGGTTTAATGAATTCCTAGTAGTTTTACAAGGAAACCAACTCAAGATTGGGAAGAATTGCCTCATGTAAAGGAGTAGTTAAAAATAGTGAATCACTTCATTATGGAATGTCCAACTAACAATGACATTCAGGTCAAGTATAGGGAAACCCTGAACATTGATTCCCACATTAGAACTCTTTGAAGATCCAAACATAAAGCATCTAATAGAGTTTCTGATCTAAATTATTACAAAGAGAGCCAACCTTCATAAGGAATATGTAAGATCTATGGTGTTATATACTGTTGGGTATGGTGGAAGTATTAGGGAAACCCTAAATGTTGATTCCCATATTAGAACCCTTTGAAGAGCCAAAGATAAAGGATCTAAGAGAGTTTATGATCTAAATCATTACAAAGAGAACCAATAAAAAAATCCAAACTAATTTCTCAAGAAGTTGGGATGATGTTACAAAAGGAAAGAAAGAAATATGTCATAATAATGTCAACAGATGACCAATGTACATCAAGGTGTTTCCAAATTAAATCTATTCAGTACATGAAGCAAGTCCAGTCTATTTTTTCACTGAGCAGAAATAATTTTCCATTAAAATGGAACTATCATGTGACATAAATACAGTGGGAGCTTGTTACATTTCATGACTTACTAATTGCATTCTGTATCAGAAAATATGGATTGTAATATATTCCTTAAGTAGAAGTTTCTATGATGTGCCACTTGAAATAGATCAAAATTGTTAGGCTCTCAAACAATGGCTCATATCTCTCCACATATAAGAATTCTATTGTTAATAAAAATAAAAAACTAATATCATTGAGGATAAACCATTATCCAAGTAGCGTTGTTGCAGAAATCAAAGCTACCAAATGGAAATACATTTTGATGTTTGAAATGAGCAATCACGTCATATTACATAAAAATACTACCAAATGGTGAAGAAACATGTAATTTCAATCGCATTTATGAAAGCGGATGCAATACAATGAGTCATGTACGCAGGACCAGTCATCTAAAAATGAATGAATAATAATACATTCACCAGACCTTCTGACTATTATCGTGATGCTTATTACCTCGCTGGAAGTGCTGATCTTTTTGTTGGTCGGCGTGTTTGGATACATTCAAAGGCTGCACAGTTTGAAGGAAATCCAACACCAGAAGCTGATGTGCAGATAAAAAATCCTGAGCGACAGCAAGGGCTTCAATTTCTTCAAAATGCCCGACATAAAACAATCAATGCAAAATTTCTCTGACTCAAATCTCATCGGTGAGGGAGGGTTCGGGATGGTGTACAAAGGGACGCTTTCTAAAAGAAGTGAAATAACCGTTAAGCGGCTCATAGATTTTAGCAAGTGATCCGACGAGGAATTCAACACGAGGTGTAAGTTATCATAACCACCAAACACCATTACATTAAAAAAATGTCCAAATGGACGTCAAATTTAACCTAAGCACAAAAACATCTAGAAGTTCCTTTCCCACAAGGGAACACCTTTGGCGTAAGTAATTAAAATGATCCAAATTATATATATATATATATATATATTTGATTGATAAACACTTTTGACCGAAGCTATGAACCGGAGAGGAAAGGGCCCCCACGCAACAGAGAAGGAAGAACAAGAAAGGGGAAGAAGAGGAAGAAAAGGAGAGAAGGTTCAAGCTGAAAGAGGAAGAAAAGGGAGTGGAAAAGAGTGAAGAGCAGGGAAACACCAAGAACCTGAAAGTGGAATAGATCAAAGAGAAACGAAAAGAGCACCAAAACTCCCAAATAGATCCAACGCGGAACAAGTACCAGTCCGCCCAACAACCAAAGAGCAATGGAAACAAACCCACCATCCCACGATCATGAAAGAAAAGATCCCAACAATAGTAACCAACTTGGTGACTGCCTAGAACCGACTATAGCCAACACCATCAACGAACACGGTAAGAAGCAGTCCCGAGCTCTGAGCCACCCGCACACGAAGCCACCGCTGGACACGACAACCAACTATTAAAAGGCTATGTGCACCAGCCCATTAGCAGAGGGAAAAGACTAACCTCTACTAACCAAATAAGGCAGCGATTTCTTTCTGACACGAATTCTGGGGAACTAGGACAAGCAACCTCTAGACAGGTAAACCAAGGAGGGCAGGACCCCATCTGCCTAGGAAGAAACCAGATCCCATTTGGTGCACTGCCCCACTGTCAAAAGAGACCCCAGCCGCCAAAACGAGCAGGAAGAGACCCTACCAAGGATCAGGCTTAAGGGACACCGCAACGGCCATGCCATCAGGGAAGAAGAGCCTTTAGACAACAAGGAAGAACACTCCATAGAGTCGAATGAAACCAAGGCCCCCCCTTGAAAGGTAAAAAAGTCAGGGGCTAGAGCCGGAATAGGTACCAAAGGCAGAAGCGAATCTGGTGCTCAGACAGTAACCCCCACCACCGAAAGAACCCTCGAAAACGTCGAAGCTCTAAGAGGTAGTGGCTTGTCCTCCATTGCCGGAGGTGGACAATGGAAACGAGAGTGAAGCTTGACGAAGGTAGACACCAGACTAACAATTGGAAAGGGAGCAAGAGAAACAGAGCCATGAAAACCCTTGATGGTAGACAAAAAGGCCTTCACATCCTGGCACACGATGAACCCAGCAAGACGGAAGGCTTCCTCCAAAATCCCCTTAGCCAAGCTCACCTCGAGTGACACAAAGCATGTGAGCAACGCTTCCAAGCAACATTCCGCAAGGCTCAAACAAAGAGCGTCAAGTTGAGCTACCACACAAACATTCTGAACTAGTTCCCAACGCAATTCACCAGAAATGCCGCAAGCAAGCGAGGCTTGCTTGATCCAGAACCCTAGCTCTGCCCTCTCCTCGAGCTTCATCCTCCCCCATTAATTTCCATCCAAATAATATATTTTATGTCTATAGTTTACAATTTTTAAGAATAGAGATACAACTTTGTCTGTAGTGTACAATTTTTAAGAATAGAAATACAACTTTAAGATCCCTTGAAAATTAACTCGTGTAAATACTTCTAAAAATAATAAGTTTTTTTACGCTTGTACTTGCTATATATATTGTGTAGTGTTGTATTAAATAATAAAAAAGCATACCTTTAATGAACAATAAACAACAGTTATAATACTAAGGTTTTAGATTTTTTTGTTTTTCCTATATTTTAAATTATTAAAAGTTGAAATATTGGATGTTTAATATAGTGAGTAGGAAAAAAACTACATGACATTTGGTAACTATGGTTAAAAGCAATGAGCATTGTTGTTATAGGAAAAAAAACACATATTATAGACAAAGCAACACAATCTGAAAGTGAAATCGATCCAGCAGGAGCAAAGAACAATCCAAAACATCAATAAACTAAAATAAGTCGGCTTCTTCTTAAAAGAAAATACACATAATTGAAACTCAATTAAAAGGAAGGGTTATAGAAGAAAAAAGAAAAGGTTTAGCAGAAAATGTACCACATCTAAGATTCTTGAATTTCATGGTGGAATTCGAAGGCGGTGTGAAAGCCCCACTACTGTTAGTGTTACACTCATTCTTAGGTGTGTTCCTTGGCCTTCCATGCTTCCTTTTCTCACCATTTTTTGGTGTTGGTGTTGCACTCCCCACTGGTCAAAAGAAATTCTTTCATTACATTCAAAGTCATCCTGCCGTTATCCTGCAGAATTTGTGTGTGCATTTGGGGGTTGCTGTTGCTGAAAAAAAAATTGTCCTGCACAAGGGTTATAATTATGGTGGATAATATTGTGAGTATGATGGGGAAAGAGTAGGAGGAGAATGACCTAGGCAAGGGTACATATGTTGAAGTTTCAACTGATCCTGAGAGTGAAGAAAATCATTCATATAGTCGTCAGGAATTTTCATACTCTGCACATCATCATCCTTCTCCTACTGACCATTAAAAAACTATGAAGTTTACATTTTGCTGCTGCATGGCTATTGCAAGGAATATTCACATTCTTCTGTTGCTGCTGCTAAATAAAAATCATGTGACTACTGACAATTAAAAATCTGACGAATTCGAAGAGGAGTCACCACCTATCTCTTGTTCTTCCATATAGCTTCTTAATATTTTTCAGCGTCTCAGATTGTGTTCATATTTAATCTTGGCTTCGAGGAAAATTCAGGGTCAATTGAATGGGGGGAGTTAATGGTGGAAGGGTGTTTTAAATATATTAATCCATTTCGTCTATGATTTCTTCACTTTTCTTTAGCTTTTTTTGAAACACCTGACAACTACATTGAACGTCCGATTGGCTGCAGATACCATAAGAGCTGCAGATGTTCGAAAGCCTACACAGATCTGTGAAGAAGTCCACCAAAATTGTTTTCTACGGTCAAGATCCAATCACAAATATAACATATATAGCATGCAACTGCAAAATGAAAACGAAGACAAACAAAAAAATGCTCGGATGCCCATCAAAATAGTCAACACGGGCGTCAAGTTTAATTTCCTTGGAAAAATGTCCAAACAGACGTCAAATTTAGCACAGTTGTAGAAACATGTCAGAAAGAGCCTTTCCCATAGGGGGAGCGCCTTCGGCGTAATTATCCACCTTGTTTAGTGACTATAAGATCCATATCACTAGCAATCGCAAATGAGCAATGCGATGTAAACGCTGAAGGGGGTTGTAGTTGAGGAGTAATATGTGGAAAGGGGAAGGTGAGAAAGAAGCAAAGCTACGTTACTTAAGGTATTCGATTTGTCGATTATATGGAGTAAGTGAAAGTAGAAAGAAATTAAAGCGTTGTATGTAGGGTGGCAGAATTGTGTGTGGTAATGTGGAATAGGAGTAACCATTTCCAATAGTTGTTTGTATAGTAGATACATATTACATCTAACACTATACCAGAGAACACACTTCATGATAAAAAGCTAAATAAATTATTTTCAAACATCAACGATGAAGCGATACATTGTGAAGGAAAAATCCATAGTGTAGATATAATTGAGTTTTTGTCAAACTGAAAACATTGGCTGGTGAAAAGAGAAAAAAGATATGCACGACAGTAAATGGTAAAGATGACAGATAGAAACTATTTAAAATTTTCACCATTTTTTTTTATCATAATTGCAATTGAGTCATTACTCTTTATTGATTCTAAAAAAGGTGTATACAAAATAGAATTAAACTTTGATGTGTGGAAGCTAACATTATGAACAAAAAAAATTCTCCCATATATAACGATAGTCTAAAGCCATACCACCATTGAACTATGAGACCAGAAGTTGAAACGAGGTTGCACCAAACTGACATGACTGGTTACAAGAAAGCTCAATTATTTATATTGGCAATGAGTCTCTTCACTAACACATTATGTATAACCAAACAATGAACAAATGGAGTAGTGTGGAATATACCCTAACAAGATGTAAAATGGAAAATTCACATATATTAAAATTCTGTCGGGGCCTGGGGATGGGAATCTTTGCTATATTGGAGGAGAAACCAGAGTGGTGGCAGTGAGAAAAAATGCCAACGAGAAAAAATGCCAGCTTTCAAGGTTTTTTAAATTTTTGTTTTGTTTTTTGTGAGCTATTTGTCGATGTGTTTTTGAGTTGTAGATAACATTGCTGATAAAATGAGCATTCAATGTTTTTTTGAGTTATAATAATTTATATAGTGGTACTAAGTGGTACTAGAACAACGATACATTGATGCGGTCAACGGATTATTAGTACCTTTAAAGCCCCTTCAGCCCAAATTTTGTGATCACTCATTTTCTACTGATCCAAACTGGCCTACAAAAATTGGATGTCGGCTGCTCAGCATCATCGACAGCTCATTCAATTTCTGGGTCAGCTCAAATATTTCAAACAGACCATCCTCATTTCCCACACCTGCTCCTGTTCCACGGTATGCCGGTGCTCAGTGATTATGATGGTATTTATTCTGATGTTTCCAAAAAAACAAAAACGTCCCCAAAAACTATTAAAAAGCAAAAACGTCTAGACAGGTGTCAAACTGTCAAATTTAAGATAGTCATAGAAACATCTGCAAGGGCCTTTCCCATAGGGGAATGCCTTTGGTGTAATTACAAGGGTGGGTTTGGGAACTTAATGCACACATGTGAAGATGCGGTAGACTCCATAAAGGGGTTAAAAGATGGAAACTAGGGTTTTATACACAGACCTTTTTCTACGAAAAACTATGGACCTGCATGGAGGACGATATATTCATTACAAAATATCAATTCATAATAAAGAACAGACAGACAAGGATGAATGTAGATATTTTATTAAAATTAAATGGACTTATAAATGTTAAAAAACATTTTCTTATAGAATCTGTAACACACCAAAATTACCAACACAAGGACAACACAGTGGAATACAGGATAACTTTTTTTTTGACTTACTTGAAGATAATACGACACTACACAAGTTCTCTAGGAAATACAATCCACTAAAGACATGCTTTCCCACAACACGGACCCACATTGGTTACAGATAAAACATGAGGCACACACTAAGGACACAATGGTTCATCTAAAGTATGCAGTCTTACAACAAGGTCTTCCCACAGAAGGTTTCTTTAGATTCTTGTTTTAGCTGTAAGTGTTTTTACATTCTTTACTTTTCGCAGAGGAATCACGATAGGAGAATCTGAAAGTCATGTCTCCTTTGAAGAATTTTCCCCTACCTTGATAATGTTAAATTACAGTGTAAACCAATTATAGAATAGCAAGAGGTTATTTCATTTACTTGATTAACTTATTCATTTGTGAGGAGGCAGTTAATTTCTCAAGGCTCTTAACTTTATCAATCTGTTTTCGATGTTGTGCTTTTGAACATATATGTTTTACCTTTTCAAGCAGTCAATTTTATTTTATTCTATTTTATTCCAGTACATGACTGTCTAACTCTTGGATTCATCATTAAGATCTTATTAGTTGTTAATAAGATTTCATTGGGGTCAAGAGTCTAATCAGAAAAATTAAAGGTTTCACTTGGGCTTCACTTGTAAGAGATAGAAATAAGTATATTGTTTACATTTTCAACGGGTAAGACAGATCAAAGAGTTTCTTAGGCAAGTTCCTTCTATTTATTGTAATCTTGTTATCTTCCAAGAATTTAATCATTGATTTCACCTTAAAACCGTTCTAAGGACTCACCACAATAAGAGATTGTTGATTTGTTTACGCGGGATCACAAGGTATATTTGTTTCTCTTGTTTTCTTTTTTTTCCAGGTTCAAAAACATAGTCCTCTACCAAACGACACAAGACCAAGGTAACTAGAGCAATGCAAGATGATTCAAGTTTGGATAATTAGAATTAGGTTTAATAATTCAAGGATAAATCATATTCTGAAAAGTGAAAATTCAACAAAGGATACGCATGTCAAAACAAGTTCATTTAATCTTATTGACGATAATATTTCTCAAATTGACTTTCAAACGATAACAACAACCTCGATGAGAACAATACAAAATTATAACACAATGCCTTCTAGATAGTCTCCACAATTTCCATACCAATGCTGTAAAGCAAAAGAAAAACATTCGTACAAACAGCAGTTCCTAAGAAGGATGGAATCCACTTTCTACACATGTTTCTTTTTCTCTCTCTTTATTTTTTTTCTTTTCTACTCAGGAAATCCTCCTGCACAATTGTTAGCACATGTCAGTTCGCAAGAACTGAGCACGATAAAAGCTATAACATTAAGACAATATGTTGTTATCTAACTGTTTCAAGGAAGGAGAAAAACACCGTTGATTATGAAAAATAATCTAAGAGTCTAAACAAGAGCAATTAAAGAGTTGTCCAATAGCATAAAATGTCTGAATAAAAGGGGACGACACAACTCTATTTAATTATCATTTTCTCATTGGAGCAGTTAATAAACATCATAGTGAATTTCACTCATATCATAATAATGACCGTCATTTTAACAAGATAACATTTCGAAACAAAAACAATTACAAGAAGAGAATTAATTTCAAACGTGATATGTCCCTATTTGTTTAAGTTAGTTCACCAAGCCAAGGACTCACTATGTCATTGGAAGATCCCAAACAATCAATCGACATGAGAACATCTAAACCAACATGACTTATTAATATTAAGATGATGTGCCTATAACAGTTAATTTTATGTCAGCACAGAATAAATAAATTGGAAAGAAAAGGGATGAGACGCACAAATGACCCCGTATGGGCCACGTCCTATTCTAACAATCCTTCTATTAAACTTTCTTCTAATCAAGAGAATGTCTTAAGAAAAAAGACAAACTTTGACAAGACCAAACATAACCATTATAAATCTTACAGGAGGGTTACTCAATCATTCACAAGAACACAACACAAGATACATAGCTTCCAAAGGATCTATCGTCAACAACAAGTCAACTTTAACCTTTTTGGTCAACACATAACCATTCTACTACAATGACAGCAAGGAGGTTGTATCACAATGATCATCACAGAAACCAGTCAACCAATGAGTTTCCAAACACACCAAAACTCTAAGTCATAGGAGAATGAAATTTAAGCATCTTTACGAAGCAAAAAGTAGAGTAATTTCTTACGCATAAAACCAACATCCCAATTTTAAGATTTGAAAACTTCCTCACTAATGATCAAGTAGATCTCGTATCCTCCAACATGTGTGAAACAAAATCAAGGTAAGAAAGAGTATTTCCTCTAACATTTTAAGCTATCCAAAAGAAATGTGAGTATCGTCAAAAGAAAACATTCCATAGGTTCAGCTACATTCCTCAAAACATACAACAGTCACTAAGGGAGAGAAGGGGGTTCCAAAGGCAACAATCTCCAAATGGTGAACATGAATTGATAACAATTATGAAAATCAAACATGACACTCGAAGAATATAAGTATTTCTTCGAGCGATTCAAAACAAAATAACAAAAGCAACTAACCTAGTTGAAAGTAAATATCAACTTGGCTCAATTCAAAAGTCAGTCAAGCTAAGCACACACCAAGCCAACCGGGAAGGGTTACTAGAACCTAAAACAACTGAAAGAAAAGGATAGAGACAGGAATAGCATCATTCACCTATACACAATGCACTCGCAGTACTCAATCACCAATTTACAAAAAAAACCCAACATAGACCAGAACTACAGATCTCGAGCCGAAACAAGAATAAGAACATAACAGGGACTATAAAGTTGAGTCCAACGACAATGTTTGGTAAAACATTCAAATCGTGAGACCAACACCTAAAACTCGAGAATTTTCATTACAAGACCCCCGCCTCTTTTGTTTTATTAGTCTTAAGAACAAAGTTCACCCAAATAATATTTATTAAAACCCAGAAAACAATATAAGGGCTTCAACCAACGCAATCATTTCTAACGCCAAAACAAGTACAAACGAGCCAGGAAAGTGGAAACCAAACAATATACCATCACACGAGACATTAATATGAAGAGTAGAGTTATTTAGTGATTCAATTAAATAACAGCATAAGAATTAATGGTATAGAGAATATCGTGCCTGATTAAGATCCCGCAGTCGATAACAAGATGGACGGGGCCTGCAACAGCAACCGAAGCCTAAATCCATTTTCTTCAAGCTCGTTGGGCGCCCAAACATCGAACATCTTCATGTTGGCACAGGTAGGAGTTCACAGCCAGGGTGGGTGGTCTAAAATACTTGCCATCATTCTCCCAACACCGCTCCAAGATCAGCCCTAGAACTTCTGTAGGCCCCATTTTTGGCAAATGAACTTAATCCTTCGTCATACATCCAAACACCTCCACCATCTCCATATGCATCTGATTGTTTCTAATTTGGACCTCCTAACCTTGGTGTTCTCATGTTAGGAGCAGCCCTAGTTTGAGACAAAGCAAAAGAAGATGGCTTTACAACCAAAAACAATCTCTTGGTACAGACTCCAAGTATTTTGCGGCAAGCTTTCTGACCCAAGATCTTGGGGAAAAGGGTAGAAATAGGAGAGCTCTTTTGAAACAATTTTGGAGTTCTCCCGATGCATTCATGTGCCATGGAGGCTATGCAACACAGAATTTGCTGATCTCTATCAAGACTTAACCTTGTTAACAAAATCTCAAATGCTTACTGGAACGGCCCTCCAGTGAATATTGGGAGCTTAAACCATTTTTGCAAAGCTCCAGCTAGTAAGGCACAATTATACTTGCAGTTATCAGGAGCTAGAACATTCTCAACGAATTTACTGAAAACAAAAGCTTTCACAAAATACCCTGCCTGGCATGTGGCACAGATTTTGAAGACCCCTTTTTTTTTCTTTTCACTCAAAGACCACATTAGCACTTCAAATTTGTGTCATAACCAATGTGGTTTTACTGCTATCTATCTTCAATGCAGAAACAAGTTTGTTCATAAATGTTGTTCCATATAACCTGGTATTCTACCAAAAAAAACCGTGTCCAAAGCCCGTGAGAAATTTGGGAAACTGAAATGAAATTGCAGAGTCCATCAGAGGTGTGTGGAGATAGAGAAATTTCACAAAAATGCAAGTAAACGTGACAGCATCAGGCGGTGGTCCCGTATGACGCTTCTGAGAATGTTTAGACAGATTTTGAAAATCGAAGTCCAGCCGACCACGGATCAAGGACCCTCACTGTCCAAGGTCGATTTTGGAGAAACAACTAAGTACAAGATCTGGATCTGAAAAAATATCCTGCTACCTTCATCTCCCAAGACATTTTCTCCAACATGCGTAGATCCCCTGTGCCTGTGGGTGCGATCTGTCACCTCTAGAATGCAACAAAAATTCCATTGCGCAGAACTAGGAGACTGACTCTTTACGCAAACTCTGGAATTGAATGGTTCTGAAGAACTTGGCGGAATGGCCTTATAAAACCTTTGACCACATGTGCACCAAGCCACATATTATGCGTCCTTATAGGTTTCCCATTGCTTCTTGCATAGACTTTGTTTCCTGCAACTATAAGATCTACATACCACATATTTGGCATCGTATACCATAAAACAGAACCCCCTATCTCAGCGTCCTTATTTCCTTCCTTACCAACACTTCCCTGTTCTAGATATGGGTCAACAACATCTTATTGTTGGGCTATCTACACTTCCTCTCATCGACGTGCTTGAATGCCAAAAAACTCTAGCCAACGTATGAGTCAGAGCAGAAATTTGCACAGACTGTGATCATAGATGGAAATACTGCAGAGAAAGTTGAGTCGCTGCAAGAAAATTTTAGAGAACGCTGAGCTAGAGCAGGTAAAAAGGCAAACACAGCGAAGAAAAATTAATAAAATCCGATTGAAAGCTTAGCGGCTAGCGCCAGAGAAAAATAAATGCAGGCTGTAGCAGGTGAAAAGGAGTGCAAAAATTCCTGCACAAACACCAACCCTCCACGCAGCAGACAACAAGAAAATCAGGGAAAGATTTGCAAGTCAGACAAAATAAATGAAGTACATCCACCAGCCAGAAGACTCCAACTCATCAAGAATTTAATGTCTCCATCCTCCACGCAGTCAGAAGATAATGCTGACCGAGACAGGTAGGTTGGGGCATTACATAATCCATCAAATCTACAAATAAATCCATGTTTTTTTGTATAAATTCTTTTAATTGATAGCCTCTTGACAATTCTCCAAGTTGAGGATTTTTGTGAACACATCTACTATAAATAGGCGGTAGGAACCCACATGTGGTAATTAGCTATATACGATGAAATACTTTCCTTAGTACTACATTAGGGCATGAACGGATCTCCAAAAGTGCACTCAAGAAAAAGAAAATGGATCTAATAGTGAGATCCAAAATGTGAGAAAGAAAATTCTCTACATAATTGAATCCAAAATAATTCTATTCATTACTACAGTCTGAAGAAGCTAATCTTAGAACCAAATTTTGGTTTTTTTGTTTAATACTCTTCTCTTTAGATGATAACATTTTTCGATACACTCACCCATGATTAAGAAGGTTGTCCATCCAGAATCCAATAATAACTATTGTTATATTATAGATGTACACACATGATACATATTGCTGACTCTAACACTATATAAATTCAATCCAATGCTTGGCAATGCATGTAGATGACATGTATATATTATCAGCTATGGTTGGATAGGTGTTTCTCTAGAAATGTATGGATAGGTTTGGGAGCTCAAACCATATGATAGAAGATGTGATAAAAGTTTAAAGAGGGATCAAAATATAGAAACTAAGGTCTCATACATATACTCATACATTATATCACATGAACAATGAGACCTCTATGTTCTATTGCAAAACATCACTCCGCAATAAAGAAACACTAGTGCAATGATAAATTGCATATTTATTTAGAATGTAAGGGATTGAATATGGGAGCCACTTGTAAAGCATATTGAGGTTTTAGGAAAGAATCCATTGAATCTACAAATAAATCATCTTCGATGGCCTCTTGACTATGTCAAAGATTAGGATCTTCCTTATCACGACCTCTAGTTTGGGAATTGGTGGTGATAAGGGATCAAATAGGTGCCTTTAACAGTAATCTAGGGAACCAATGAATTTTTAAGTCTATGTAGGAAAACTGTGTATAGGAAGAACGTAGAGAAGGATTGGAAATCGACAGATAATGATCCATCAAGAGAGGGTCATGAACACAATGTCTAAAAGCTAGGGATGGAAGAAAATGACCCATTGAGGGTGGGTTATGAACAATCCATTGAGATATATGAACAAAGGAGAGGAATTTTGAGAGACCCACAAATGGAATCTGGATGGACAAGAAGCCACATCAAGCCTAGTAAATTGAAAAATATGTTGTCGTCGTTAAGAAGAGAAATTGTAAGAGGCTCAAGGGTTAATGGATAAGAAGCCACATTGAGCCTGCAAAATTCAATAATATTTCATCGTCAAGCCGAAGAAGAGGAATTGAGAAAGGCCTACAAATTGATTGATAAGGAGCGACATCAAGCATAGGAAATTAAAACTATGTTATCGCCAACACATTGCAAACCCTACATTGACATCATGGATATAAATTTTTGATTTAAAATAACTCTTAATTTTATTTTAAAGCAATTCTAATTTAAAATAATAAATTATTTTAGAGTTTAGGGAGGAGCAGTGGTAAAGTACTGGAACATTACGAGATGTCAATAAAATAGTTGAACTTGAAATTGATGTTTATTCAATCATCATACGGAAATTTTACTTTTTACTTAGAAGAGGAGATTGAAAAAAATGTGATATCTTTAGTATACATTGGAGTTTGGAAACCTTTCTTCTCAAAAATATTTGTTCAAGTCCAACTATAAAAAATTCAGTGGATTTTGTTTTTAAGAATGTCATGTGCTTGTTAATCAAGGTAGAAGCTTTGAATAGGTTATATTATGTAGAAAACAATTGATAAACACTTCAAGATCGTTATTATCGATGATTTTTAAATAAATAAATTATGCACACATGCATCTGTATATATATGAACACACATACACACACAAGAAATCGGAAAAGTGATGGAAAAATTATATACCAAAATTATCTTTATTTGAGTTGTTATCACAACTCTCCCCTTCATTATCTTATACTAATATATATTTAAAGATGTATGAGAGTTATTTTCAACTATTCTTATATTAGTTCTTTGTTAACAAAGCACATTATATGTATATAATTATCTTTATTGCGAGACAATTCACCCTTAATTATCTCACACTAATATATATTTCAATATGTATGAGAGTTGTTCTCAATTACTCATCTAACGATATATATTATTCTTTCACATGTTTTAATATAATAACACATTAACATGTGTTGACACTAATAAATCTTTATAAAACTATCATTATAGAAAATTAAGTCATTAGGAAAGAATCCATTGAATCTAAAACTAAATCTATTTTATTTGAAGAAATTATCCTCAATGGCGGCCTCTTGATTGTATCAAAGATGGGGATCTACTAAACCATCTCAAATATGTAGCTTTAGCAACACCCTAGACTACTAACAGATTTCCAAGAGTCTATGTAGGAAATTGTTATATCGGTAGAACCCCACATAAATATTAACAATCAAAAGTGTGGAAAAAGAAAATATGTTAACATAGAAAAAATGCAGTACCACGAGAGTTAAAAGTATAATGTCGAAAACTTAAGGATGATGGAAAATGACCTATTAAGGAACGATTATGAAGAACCCATTGAGAGAGGAACTACAAAGGGTTCATTAACTAGGTAATATCCTAGCACGTTCATTCATATTAAGGTGATTAAAATTGATAAAAGTAAACTTAAATTATTTTTTATTTTTATTATCTTATTAGTAAATTTAACTTTACAGTTTATTCTCCAATATTTAATGTTAAACTTGAAGTATTTGTAAACTGGTTGACACTATTATCGAATAGGCATGCAAGTAAAAGATTCTAATAAGTATTTGTATCTATCGAATATGCATGCAAGTAAAACATTGTTAAAGATTTAATTGCAGGAAAGAGTGGGAGATTCTTCCTTGCATTGAAAGAGTAAGTGGTTGTTTCTAAGGAGTCGTGAGTCATAAAATTAATAAGTTTTTTGTTGCCAAGTATTCTGACTGCAACCGAGTATGCCCATATGATCTAAAAACTGGACCTGTGAAATTATATGATCCAGTATCACGACGAGTGGAAGTGTTTAATCCAGGAACACGGCGAGTGGAAGTGTACGATCCAGAAAGAGGGGTATGGACCATTTCCGACGATTTCACCTTGATGACAGAATGTTCAAAAATACCTAAATTTGGGTACAACCTTCCCTTTCCATGTGTTCCTAGTTCTTATAGCATAGCTTTGACATTTTCATAGTTTTTTTTAATGATGTTTATTTCCTATCATAAATGGCTTCATGAGATGATATCATAAATTTATTAATTTTTTATGATGCTTATTTCCTATCAAATATTATTATGTTATCAACATCTTCATATCATTTTATGAGTATACATCTCTTGGGAATTTTTTTATTTTTTATTTCTCACTTTTAAATAGGGGTCACTTTACATGTTCAAGCCACAAGTATTTTACTAAAATATATATTTTTAAATTAGTAAAAAACTAAGGGCCATCACACAACAATTATAATATAATACTCGGAAGTCCTGAAGAAATCATGAACTTATAAGTATTATTACTAATAAACAAGAGAGAAAAACAAGATTTAAGAGCTAGATACCAAAACAAAAGGCTCCTGAATGCACTCCTTATCTTCAATGATAACTGCTACTAAAATTGTAGCAAAATTACAATCCTCAAATTATGAATACGTGATTCTCATTTTGTTATAGATTGAATTGATATTTTGTCCTTTTAATGTTTCCTCCATAGAAAGGGATTAAAGAATCTCCCAAAATTAGTCGAACTTGATTCCCAAACTCAATTCGATTTATTCATGATGATTGGTTTAATGATGCCCAAAGACCAATGCAAGTAATGATGACAATGCATTTAGCAATCGTTTGTATGATTTTCTAAATCTTTAGTAGTTAAAGCTTTTAACAATGTTTATAAAGTCATTAGGGTCAAGTGACCAAGGATAGTTTCCTAGTGTTGGGTTTAAGGGCCGCCCCAAGGTTCTTAAAATGATTGGATAATTTAATGCCTTCTCTCTTTATAAAGGTTACCTTGTGCACTTAAAATGATACTATAAGGGAATTACATTCGTTAAAGATTGAGAGAGACTCTGAATTTAGCTTCGACATAGTTGATTTCATGCCAATTTTATTATCATGATTATTTAAATCTATTGGAAAAGGAAGTAATAATATTCTCAGGTATTCAACAATATAAGGAAACAAATTCACTTGAAAAAGGCCAGAGAAATTTCTCCTTGGAATATAATTTACAAGAATCCTGACATGCATGGTAGGAAGTATGCAAAACATGAATGGATTTTAAGGGAATAAAATAGGTGAATCCAAGGGAGATGTTCAACCTAATTTAATCCCCCCAAAACTCAAATTCCTCCTCTACAATCTATGTTCATCTTCTTTACTCTAGTAGGTCACATATGGACTATGTGTCACGTAGACGAACCACTCAAATGAGGTAGGGGGCGTGGACTACATAAAGGAAACATGGTAAAAGCTCTTGATATTGATAAAAAATTTCATACCCTATTTATCATAATTATTCCTTCCAACCATAAATAAAAAAAATAGATTCAATATTATTAAGGCTATGCATGATACCAACTTTCATTGAAATATGAAATCCAAATTTTCTTGGAGTGATTTCATTTAGGTAGTTGAATTATTTTTATGAATTAAATCTAATTGCAGAGTCACTAATGACATAAATGATATACAAATAATAAAGTACAGTAATGACACAAGAAAACGAAGATGTAAAGAATGAAACCCTAAGTAAGGAAGAGAGATATGAGTACTTAGTTGATTTCCAAATGAACAAGAAGTGATCTAGATAGGTGACACTGATGGAAAAACAACAAACATCGTTGTCAATGGTCACTGTAAAATCTGGAACTTGAGAATAATGTTGGATAGGGGTGCCTAGTGTTGGACAGGGGCACCTAGGCATTGGTGACTATTGTTGGGCGCTAGTGATTGCACAGAAGCTCAAAATTTATTTTCTATAGTGTCGCAAGGTATTATCTATTATCCCCTATTGATTACATAATTTTCACACTATGATCATTGAAGGTACCTATAACCTGCAAAAGAGAAGTTCAAGTTCAGAAGCCCACAAACCACATCAAACCTAAAAATAAAAATATAGAATAGGGATTGAGATTGACCCTGATGGTCATCCTGAGAGTGAACTTATGACTAAGTGTTGCACTACATCTCATACTTAATGTATTTATGTGTGTGTGTGTGTGTGTGCAAAAATGATGCCTTAGGATGCCCTTATGCAAGTTGCACCTGATAGCGGACTGTATCTAGAATGTAACAATGTAATTGAATGTGTGGATGAAATTCAATGAAATTCCCCTTCCTATGATATGTATGTAGAGTTGATACAATAATTATCCCTTGAATGAACACTAGATGAATTCCTTAGAGTGCTTTAGGTGCCTTTTGAATGCAAGCTTAGGTGATGACAGTAATGTTTTGTGTTTGGTCCTTGATTTTTAACACATAAATATGTATTTATATGATTCCATTGTTTGAATTTCATAATTGACAACTGGAAGGCCAACCCATAAGTGAAAAATATGCCCAAGAGATAAAAGAGACCCAAAAGTAGAAAGTATGGCTAGAAAAGCTTAATGGAACATAGAGGGGACAAGAGCAGCTGGGCGTTGCTTTCCTAGATGGGTATTGGTGTCTGAAGTCATGAAATATAAATAAGTAAAGTTCTGACTGAGCTGTACGGTGTCTAAGACAAAATATAAATCAAGAGACAAATAAAAGAGGCCAAATATAGTCGTCAATTACTATTTTTCTTTCTTATGAATCATTTAAATACTAATATGATTTTAAGAGCTAGAAATGTACCGAAGTTTGTGATTTTGTGTCTACATTTTCCCCTACTTTATGTTGTTTAGTGAATACTCGATAACATAAAGTAGATAATAGATGTGTACCTTATGATCTTGTAGAGCATACGGTGAATAGCGTGTTGAGTGGACAAGTGATGTGTGGAAGGATGAAAATTGAAGCATGGGGACTAGGAAATGAAAGTAACCTTAACGGTGAAGCCTATACGTTGCTTGTACCTATTGTTTTGCTTGTATTTTTTTTTTAAGGTTGCTTCTTGTTGCATATTAAGGATGTACTAAAAAAACAAGAGCGAAAGAGTAGTCAAAGTCATGTATATGAAAAAATTGAGAAAAGTATGCAAAATTTTGTAAAAGCTTTTACAAAGTAGTAGTAAAGGAAAGTGTGCACCTGATTTAAAAGAGTGTAAAAATTAGAAAAGTGTCCTAAAATGATGTGAAAAGTGATTTTTTTGGTGACCTCACGCCGATGGAATTTTTTTTGGGTTATATCATCCCAACTGCGAGTGTTTTAGGTGATCTCAAGCAAAGTACGAGTGTTTTAGCTGATCTTAGGCCAAAGAGCAAGTGTTGGGAAAAGAGGTATAGTGTTACTCTCCATCCATGAATCTAACCTATAATCACCACTATAGATGGTGCATCCTAATTTATTTCCTATTGTTCCTTTTTTCCTAATTATTCTGAATTAGTTTCGAGTTGTACCGATTGAAGGAGACAAAATGTATTCTATAAATGAAGGACTTCGCCTGTAATTGTAGAACTGATTTGAAGGATTCTATGAACTATGATTATATGAGAATATTTCTATGTGTGCCCCTAGGACATTAGTTCCCAGAGGAGGACACAGGAACTCATGTGTCACTGTCTGATTCTAGGTGCTGGTGTTTGTGTTGTGTTTGAGGTCCAAGTCAGTTTCTGAACTGTTTTATGATTGTGTTTCTATTATGTTTTTATATAGTACTTTGTTGTGTTGTAGCTCTTAGTTATATTAGGGGCAATTTCTTCACCCAATGTATTCCCCCCTCATTTGGGGTGCATGCCACATCGGTAGGTTAATATGTCCCAAAAGGGAGGACCTGATGCTGAACTGAAGGGGATACCTATAGGGGTAGCCTGAATGTGTATGATAGAAACCAAGGAATATGCAAAAAAAGTGGCTAGGAATATGTGTTAGTATAAAAATTATCAAGCATCCAATGAAAGATAATTCAATAAGCGAGTGTGTAAACAAAGTGGACCATGAAAATAGGGTTTCAAATGTGGGACATTTCTCACAATGTCTCAAGAAAATCAGGGCCGAAGAAGGTATAAGATAACAAAAAAAGATCAAGTAATACATAGGGCATATCCCATAGATAATAACATGACATGAAAAAATAATTTTGAAGAGTGTATCCGATAAACATGGTGTATATAGTCTTGTAAACAAAAGAATTGCACAATAAACACCCGCTACCATGTTAGAAAGATAAAAATTGTGTCAAGACATGTATGTATCTATGGAAATTAGTGTGCTATTAAAAATAACAAGTAGTAAATGATGAAACAATAACACCTGTGATGTGTGAGAGTAATAAAGGTAGATGCCCCTAGAAGCCTTGGTGGGACTAGAAAAGGATAGCTCGTGTTGAGAATCATTATAGCGTGTGAAAATCTATAAGAGATCCACATTCACTCCAAAATATCAAGTGAATGCACATGTGTGTATATAGAAAGATAATTACACAACGGGTATCTAACTATCATAGTAAGAAAATTGCATCATGTAAGTAGTATAAACAAGTAAGAGTAAGTGTAACCAAAATATGCAAATGCAATGTATGAGTGTGATGGAATGATATGCACTGTGTGAATGTGATAGGAGCAGTGTGACCCCCAACGGATGTGCATGGGATGAGGTTAATTTATAAGAACCTTAAACTGTCAAGAATGAACCATAGAACAAGAGTGTGTCATTAGGTTACAATGTGTGTGTTGTGCGAATAGATGCTAGAAATATGTATCATGAAGCAAAAGTGTGAATTGTGTAGATGATGTGAGGTTCATTTTAGAACTATAACCTCAATAATCAAGTATGAACCATGGAACTAGAGTTCATCATAGGGAAATGAAGATACAGTGTGTGTATCAAATGGTTTGAAAATGCATATAAAAATGAGTCATGAAGCATGGAGTGTTAAAGGTGATAGTATATTACAAAGAAAAATTGTAGGAATGGAAGGGGGAAGTGTGATTCCCTCAAGTGTATGATGTAAACAAAGATCTTGAGAAAATCATCAGGAAAATTATCAATGTTAGGGTCGTAACTGATAGGATCTAGATTATAGACTTAGTAGGTAATAGTGTCGGGTTGAACATATAAAGAGCATGTGCGACATTAATTGTACATACCTATAGCATATTATTCATCAATAAAAGGAGGTTGAGGAAAATCATGTGCATACCATCGATTTATATTTTGAGTAAAGCCCAAGGATGAGTCTTTGCATACAGAAACACAGTCAAAAGGAATCAAAAATTAGATTTTAGTATGATTGGGATCCATCCTGCCACCAATGTAATCAAGCCAAGATTGTCCAAGTGTGAGTGGAGATAAACAAGAAATGAGTGAAAAGAAAAGTGATAAATGAAAGAATCAGAGGCCATAGGGAGTAGAAAAAAATATAAATCCATGATATGGGTGAGGCAAGTGAGGCGGGGGGAGGAGATCAGAAAGGGTGAATCCTAGGCATGCTAATTCATCATGCGTGCAAATAGTCTTAGAGAAAGCAAGCTCAAGTGGAATATGAGGCCAATAAAAATTAGGAATGAATCTCATAGAGTGCATGTGAAGGGATCATGGTGCTGCAAAGAGTGAATTTGGGGAGATGCAGTTGATGATAAGATGTCTAATGTATGTCCATACCTTGAAAAATTATCATGTCATTAGTGGAAGGAGGAGGCCTCTTGAATTGATATTCACTAGGGCCAATAGTAAAAAAAGTATCCTGGAATTAGGATTCATATAATTCAATAGGAGTAAAGTTAAGATTACACATTATGTCATCATTAATATCTATGACATCACCCTAATCATCGGATTCATCAGTGGTAAAATTATCTTATTGGATAACAGTATCAAGGATATTAGTAGGGATGGAGCTAGATGTAGAAGTGAGAGGAGTCATGACAGGTGAAGTAATAGCCATAGGGGTAGACATAGTGGGTGATAGGATATTAGTAGAATGAGTAGGAATGGATGGAATGCATGTAGAGTTAAGAGGAGCAGGAGCACTAAACTAACTGGCATCATATGTACTAATATTGCAATATGGAATAAGATGTGATGGAGGAATGGGCATGGCGGTGATGGGGTTTATACGATAAAAATTGAAGGGGTCAGGGTAAAAAACAATGTTATGTTCATAGTCATCATGTAGGAATTTATCACACCTACGCATTATGGAGGGAACAACATGCATTACATGAATCCATAGTCTACCAAGTAAGAAATTGAAGTGGAATAAGGCATCGATAACAAAGAATACAATAGAAATAATTTTACACCCAAATTGTGGAGGTAAGGTGATAATGCCAATGTATATATGAGTAGTGGAATCATATCTGCTGATGAATTGAGGGGATTTATTAATTAAATCATCGGTAATGCCTATTTTCTTGAGGAAGGAGAGAACATATAGATTTATAACAGATCCATTATCAATGAGTACACACTTAATACAGATAGCGCAATAGTAATAGAAAAAAGAAAAGGTGAAAAGGATTGTTAGTAGCAAAGGGATGGATATCCTCATCACTAAAAGATATAACATGTGGTGGATTTTGTAGGGATTTAATGAGGTGAGTAAAGGAAATATGTGAATTATGTAATTTAATGTGGATGGAATTAAGGGCAGCTTCTAATGTATGATGACAATTGAGTGCATTACGCAAGAGATCACAAAGAGATATTTTTTCTGGTGTATTATTAAGCTGCTAAATGATGTCATAACCCTTAGAGGTGGTGGCAGGAACTATAGAAATGATAGGTGGTGAGACATATATGGGTGGATCTGTAAGAGGATGAGTGTGGCGGGTGGTGACTACATTAACAATTGGATCAGGCATTGGAGTAATGAAGTGAGGAGGATGTTGAGTAAAAACTTTCATAAAATTAGTAGAAATAGTAGCCATGTCATAAACCTTGGTTCGAGTAAAATAACGATATGAAGGTTGATCCATGAATTCAGAAGAGGGAGATAAATTTCAATGCATTATTAAAAGATAGGGTTTAAGACTAGTTTGGTTCACCGAATGATTTAATTTAATTTGAATTAAATCTAATTTCAGAGCCAGTATTGAAATAAATGATGTAGAAATAATAAATTATAGTAACACAAAAAAACTAAAATGTAAAGTATGAAACCCTAAGAAAGGAAGAGAGGTATGAGTACTTAGTTGATTTCCGAATGAACAAGAAGTGATCTGGGTAGGTGTGACTAATGCACAAACTCAAAACAAAGTCCTCACTAGTCACTATAAAATATGGAACTTCACAATACCTATGGATAGGGGCGCCTGTGTGTTGGTGACTATTCTTAGGCACTGGCGACTGCGCAAAATCTCACAATCTACTTTTTGTTGTGTCACAAGGTATTCATTGTTATCCCATGTTGATCACCAAAGGTACTGTTATCTGTTTAAAGTGCACCTTTGATTGAAGGAAAACTATTTGACTTTGACTTCAATTGGTATAATGGGATCTCCGATGAGTTGTGGGTGCCTCAGACTGAGGAGAACCTCCAGAGTGGGTTTGGTCCCTTGATGATCACCTAAAACTACTAAGAATGATGGGGTTTAGGGTTAGGAATGAAATGCAACTTAACAAAATGTAAAAAAAAGGGTGATACACAAATGTTTTGGGATTTATACATGCACAAAACACACTTAACGATTGTAAAGGACTGATAAAATTCACTAAAATCATTATTTAACAGATTTTAAACTCATTAAAGGTGTTAAATCACACTTGGATGACATACAAAAATTACGAAACAACTTAATGGAGGCATCACAATTTTGTTAGCAATCAAAGGAACATAATAATTCAATGAAACACACAAAATAACTATTATAATACAATTCACAGAGCTCAAAATTAGAGGAAAATATAATATTTATTACTCAAAAAGGTGCACTAGTACAATATTTTGGATCACAAGTTTGCAGAAATAATAACAGGCCTCTCCCTTACACAACAATAAACAAGGTATTAATAATAAAGGTTACACTCCTTTCACTTCAAAAATAGCCAACCTCGCCGAAAAATAGCCAAGCTAATTGAAGATAAATCCAATATTAGAATTACATACATAATTAATACAATAATAACAAGGCTAAAAATATCCTGCATGGTCTCCAAGGTTGAAATAAGCATCCATGGGAAATTATACATCCTGGTCAAACTCTTAGATAACTCTACCTTGTATGACTAAGTAAGATGTATGGATCCCTTTTTGGAGATTAAGGTATTTTTGGAGATTACAAGGTAAAAAATAACTTTGTTTGTATTGTTCAAAAAGGATATTTTCATCCATTTTCATCCTCTGGGTGAAAATGGAAAATTGGGAGCTTGTATGTAAGCAGTTGTCAAGAGGCCCACGGGCCAATATGGAGAATGCAGGTGGGTCTTAGTGTTTTAGGGGCATCATCAAGTTCTCTAGGGAGGTTGGAAGCCATCGGAGGATTTTTTTCCTCTTCTGGGTTTTCGTGAAGCTCAAGACTCATTTAGACAGAAAAGTAGGCAGTGGGGCCCACTTATAGGGAAAAAATGGAAAAACCTGATGCAAATGTTCAAGCCCCCCCAAAACATTTTCACACATCCCTTAGAGCACTAAAAAATACAAAAAATGAAAAGATCCAAAGGGAGTTGTAAAATTTTAAAGAATTCCCTTAGTCCTTCTAGCCAGCTCACCGAGCTAGTGGGTGAGTTGGCTCCAAGATTAGTGAGTTGGGCTGGCATCGATCTAGTTTTGTGTCACCAATGGAGGAATTGAGCTACTTTCAAAGACCCCCAAGTGAGTTATTTTATTAGTCGAGCTAAAGTGTAGGAGAGGTAAAGATTTTTGAAATATGACAATCCCGCGGAAGGGAGGTCGATGGAGTGTATTGAGTAAGCTCGTGCATAGATGTCCATACCGAGCTCATCAAATTCATCCATGGTGGTGCGGAAAAGTTTCGAGTTTAAGAAGGTTGAACTAGCTAAGACAGGGGTGGCAAGATGGCATGGAGAGACGCAAGGTGTTGCAGAAGGTCTAGGATACTGGCTCATGCACGGGGGCAACATTGCAAGACTCGTCGAGTTCACATGTTGCAATCCACTGAGCTATTTGGAGTTTTCGTGGGGAAGCACATCATAAATAATGGCAAGTTGAGCTCGAGACATAAAGTGCAAGGACGTGCAAGGAAGACCATTATAATATAGAGAAGGAAACTTGGTGCCTATGCATGGAGTTGGTTTGAACAAAATGCGGCTCAAGAAGGTGAAGGAATTAGAAAAAATAATGAAATTCAGGAGTTGGCTTGCTGAGCCTTGGGCTGAGTTCCATGCGTAAAAGGATGTAGGTACATCAAATAATCGAATCTCGGAAGGCCCACAACTCAGGCATTGTGTTCCTCTATGATTTTCTTTCAACGCAATTCAAGGTGGATTCGGAGTGAGTTTCGGGCCCAAGGTGTTGGACCGAGCCAACATCTAGTACCCATGGACGAGGGAGGAGATACATAACACTACGATGGGATGATGAGGAGTTCTATGAGATCATTGAGCTCACCAGTGAGATAACTTAGGAATGCACGTTAGTGTAAGAATTAGTGTAATTGGAATAACCGAGTTGGAGTGGGACTCGAGCCGGTTGGGATCGTAGAGACCGAAATAGCCGATCAACTAAGGTAGCTCAACACTATAGATGGGAGTTACTTTGTGCTTCCAAGGTGAGATGGTAGAACATGGGAGGGTTTTGTGGAGAAGGATCGATGTGGCTGCATTTTTTGTGGAAGGTTGAAATGGAATAGGTCACGACTGAGTGAGTTCCTTGCATGCATACATGACCCGTAACACTAAGCAATACGTTAAGGTAGCTCGTGGAAGCCGCAGAGCTGACAGGTGAAAGGAACGATAAGAAGATTGTTCTAATCCACGATCTCATATGATAATAGCACACCACATTAGATTTGTAAAACAAAAGAGCTAAAATACCATATATGGAAATCCATCATAATCGATAATGCTCAATACATTACAATACAATGACTTGAATTATTCAATAAGAAAGATATACGTATAGGATGATGGAAGTGTAATTACTACCTAAAGCAGTGGTGAAGAAATCCCACTAACTGATACTGGTATTTAAGTTAACTCCATAAGACTAGTACGCTAACTCCATATAACTGAGAAACTAACTCAACATAACCAGTAAGCTAACTCCACACAACTAGTACACTGAAGCATGCTAACACAACAAGTGTAGGGCTAACACAAGTGTAAGAATTGTCCTAATAAATAAATAAAAGGATAAATAATAACCTACACTAACACCCTCACGTAAGCATAGCTTAGGTGGAAAAAAAATAAGGTGGGTCCCGGCAATAAGGCTTGATGGGGTACCCATGTACAATAACTATGAAAATTAAACACCGCAAGGTACCTAAAACTAGTAATAAAAAATTAGAGAGAGAAAAATCCCGCAGCAATATATTCCAAGAAGCTTGGCTCTAAAAACTTGTACAATGCTAAATAATTTTGGTGTGTATGGTGATCTGAATCCACTTCTCGATCATAGAACTAAAAAACAACTGACATTGGGCTTCACTAGAATAGCTCCATGTAAGGAGACTGTCAATGGAGTTATGTCGAAAGTGCAAAAAAAACACCACACATAATTTAATCAATTGCTATAAATAGGTGTGCCATGATCCAAGAATAACCAAGGAAACAAGGCAATGGCACATGATCCAAATAAATAGGAGTGCCACGTTCCAAGAAAAGCCAAGGTAACAAGTAAAGGACATGAAACCCGAAGAAGCTGTATCAACATGTAACAAAGCAAGGACACAAAACCAAAAGAATCAGTATCAATACCACACCCTCCCATACTGCAAAATGGGTAGAGTGACACAACATATCTATATGAGTTTCTAAAATCAACAACTCAAACACTGAAAAACTAACACTGGGATTCACCAGAATAGCTCCCCCACAAGAGAGACTATCAACATGCCAAAAAATAAAGTGTTGAAAATACAGATCCAGAATATGTCAACAAAAAAGAGAGATATAAATGCATATACCCATAGATACAAGAATGCAACACCCAAAATTTGAGGACATCGGGCTCAACCAAAATTGCATCCACAAGTGATTACAACACCCTCCCAAATTTGGCACTTTATAATTGAGTGCGTGTAAACATTAGAATGGGAAAATTTACCTTTTAAATTTTAAATATGTATTTAATAATGTCACCAATACGTAGATCTTGAAAAAATACACAATTTCAAAAAAAAGATCACCTTAATCTGAGCTACAGATCAAAAGTTATGAGCTCTAGAAGGTTTTGCTATTAAAATAATATTTTAATGTTGATCTTTTTTTAAAGCTACATGTGACACCCAAATGTCCAAAGGGTAAAAGAGGGCATCCACACAATATAGGCTTGCAACCAAAGGATAAAACCCTGTGCCCAAAACCTAAATGTCCAGAGGGTAAATCATTGCATTCGGAGGGTACATGTCAATATCCAATGGATAAAAGAATGCACCTGAGAGGGTACAAATCTATGTCCAGTGGATAAAAGATTGCATCCAAAACAAAAATATCCAGAGGGTAAAATAATGCATCCGGAAGGTACATGCTTATATCCAATGGATAAAAGAATGCACCTAGAGGGTACTGATCTGTGTTCAATGGATAAAAGATTGTATCCAAAACTGAAATATCCAGAGGGTAAAAGAATGTATCCGGAAGGTACACACTTATATCCAATGGATAAAAGAATGCACCCAGAGGGTACAAATCTGCGTCCAGTGGATAAAAGATTGCATCCAAAACTGAAATATCTAGAGGGTTAAAAAATGCATCTGGAAGGTACATGCTTATATCAAATGGATAAAAGAATGCACCTAGAGGCTACAGATCTATGTCTAGTGGATAAAATATTACATCCAAAACCAATATATCCAAAGGGTAAATGAATGCATTCGGAAGGTACACAAAGATAAACTTATATCCAATGGATAAAAGAATACATTTGGAAGGTACATTGCTTATATCCAATGGATAAAAGAATACACCCGGAGGGTACAGATCTGCATCCAAATTTGACTATCTCAAAATATGGTCAAGTTTCCAGTTGATTCTAGGTTTTGGCACCTTCCAAATCTAATGCCGCACTCTATTTTGCATAAAAATGCATGCTTCAGAAAAGTGCTAACAAATTATAAATACATGAAAATAATAAACCCTTGCATGCAAAGAAAAACTTACAGATGGATGTCTACATCATCTATAACTCTGATACCATGAAAGGAACGATAAGAAGATTGTTCTAAGCCTTGATCTCAGATGATAATAGCACACCACATTAGATTTGCAAAACAGAAGAGCTAAAATACCATATATGGAAATCCATCATAATCCATAATACTTAATACATTACAATAAAATGACTTGAATTATTCAATAAGAAAGATGTACATATAGGAGGAGGGAAGTGCAATTACTACCTAAATCAGTGGTGAAGAACTTCCTCTAACTGATACTCAGTAGTTAAGTTAACTCCATAATAACTAGTAAGCTAACTCCACATAACTGAGTAGCTAACTCAACACAACTAGTAAGCTAACTCCACACAACTAGTACACCTAAACAAGATAACCCAACAAGTGTAGGGCTAACACAAGTTTAAGAATTATCCTAATAAATAAATAAAAGGATAAATATTAACCTACACTAACAAATAAATAAAATCACATGGGGTTGGACCGAGCCAACCTCTGGTACCCATGGACGAGGGAGGAGTTGCATAACACTATGGTGGGATGATGAGGACGTCGATGAGATCATTGAGCTCACTAGTGAGCTAAGTTAGGAATGTGCGTTAGTGCAGGAATCAGTGCAATTGGAAGAAACGAGATCGAGTGGGACTATGGGCTGGTCTGGGATCATATAGACTGAAATAACCAATCAACTAAGGTAGTATCAACACTGTAGAAGTGGAGTTACTTTGCGCTTCCAAGGTGAGATGGGAGAACATGGGATGGTTTTATGGAGAAGGCTCAATTTGGCTGCAGTTTTTTTGGAAGGTTGAAATGGAACAGGTCACAACCGAGTGAGTTCCTTGCATGCATACGTGACCCGCAACACTAAGAAATGCGTCAGGGTAGCTCGTGGAAGCCACTGAGCTGATAGGATGGATCAATGTAAGAGCTATCACTACATGATGCATACAAGGATACTGAGTTGGAGGTAAATCATTTTGTAGTGTGAAAAAAAAAATAGCTCGGGGATCTGTGGGAAGGTGCCATCTCGATGACCCAGGTGGCGAGTTGTCCCTCAATGCAATGCTTAAACACTTCAACAACCCCCATACAAGAGGTATAAGATGGTGGGCCCCAAAAAGATTATTTTTATGCAATAGGCCATTAAATTATGCAGAAAACATTATGAAAGGAGGGTATATATAAAATCATTTCTCCCGGCTATAATTTTAATAAAAAGTCCCGTGAAGGAGAAGCAAGCTAGGAAAATGTAGAGAGCCGCCCATAATTAGAAGGCCATAACTTTTACATTTCTCAACCAAATCGTGCAAAATTAGACTCGTAAGAATCATGGATCCAAGATCTACACTAATAAATCAAGAAATTTAATATTTGATTCATGTTTTATGGTGAAAATTGTATAAAATGATGCCAATTTTATATAATGACTTTCAGGTGGTTGAAATGGCATTTAATGAGCATGAGAAGCCATTTTCTTTTGCTGCAATTTACAAGGCCATATGGGATGGATTTTTCAGGTTTCCCATCATCATTTGCACTCATTTATGGTAATTTTAAAGTAGGTGGAAGGGGAAATTCAGGATTTACAACTTATCTCTCCTCTCCCACATTTTCTATAAATTGAAGTGCCCTGTCATTTGATGGGGGTTTTCTCTTGTAACAAAGCTATGTCAAAATAGTTTTGAAAAATTAATGTGCTACATGACTTCATTTTAGAATTCTTACATGATGATCCAATCCTTTATTTTGTAATTATATGAACTATGCATATTAATGAAGCAATAAACTTAAATTTGTGGATATCTCTCTTCCATTGTCTATGTTTTTTGCATTCTCTTACCTCTTCATTTCATTTGTGGATGTACCGTATCTATTTTATGCCTCTTGCTAGGCCTATATTTCTGTGTTCTCATGGGAATGGTTGTGATATTTTTTTTAGACTTTGGTGATTGTTTGCGCCCTCTCTAATCTACATTTTCTTCCATTTTCTTATATTGGAGAGATTTCCCACACCGTTATCTCAATGAATCACCTCCTTTATTGTATATTTATTTCATTTTCATGTTATTTCTCTCTCCATGTTCCCTTGGAATTCATAGTTTAGGTGTAGTTAGTAGATTTATCTTCACTAGAGTTAGTTGTTGCATTAGATTAGGAAGAGGAACCAACTTTCTTTGGAGGTCCATCTCAAGTAGCAAGTCCCACAACTTAAGAGATGGTACCCATGTTACTAAGTCACACTACTTACCTTAATACACTTGCATGCTAAGAAATCATAGGGTGTTGTGATTTGGTGATGAAAGTTTTGGCATGTCTGTTGGGGCTACAAGGAAGTCTCCATTTCATTGCAGCAAGATTGATGTTCTCTTGTTGTAAATTCCAGCCTTTAGAGGCTTTGTAGCAACACATATGGCGATTCCAAGGGGCAGATTTCAACTTGTTTTAGCAGTCCATGTTTGGATGGTTCATGAGAAGGATTTAAAGAAAGGTTTAGAACAAAAGAAGAAGGAATATTTGACTACTTATAAATATCTCCATGAAGAGAAAGGAGAGGAATAAGAGTTCAAAGATCTCCATCTCCACTAAATAGAACATTGTCAACACCTCCACCTGGTAGGCCATTTATTCAATCAACTAGAGTTCTCAGACCAATAAAAATGGCTCATCAACTACTATCAAATAATTTTGTCAATTTCACGGGTAGCATCCCACTTCCTCTCAATACACAAAACCTAGTTCTAATGGCAGCATTGAAAAACATCCCATATTTCACTGGGGAAAATCACATAACTCCGATTGATCACATTCATGACATATGCAAATTTTTGTATTATACATGAAGTTGTTGAGATGGATGTGGTAATGAAATTGTTGGATTCTCATTTTAAATTAAAATCTCGACATTGGTTTAGAATCCCAGGGGAAAGATCAATTCATAATTTAGATCAATTATGCATAGCCCTTTGTGGCCAGTTTGGTGAAAAATAGACAACTTATCTCTATTGGAGCAGTTAACCATAATCAAGAGAGCACCAAAAGAGAAAATGGTTGATTTCAAATTTAGGTTCCAAAGAACGTATGATAGGATTCCAATTTCCATCAGACCAACAATTGAAGGTGCTTTTCTCTACTTCCTAAATGCTCTTAATTCTGATATAGCTATGATGATACAATCTATGGGAGGAACAAAATTACCCACAGCTTATGCCATAGATATTAGAGTGGATAATTATTTAATTCAAGATGGTAAACTCACACCTGGGCCATGTTATGCCTTTTTATCTGAAAATGGGGAATCCAAGCTCTAGTCAAGAACCTACATTAGCTCTCATTCCTTCCCTAAAAAATAAGAATTCTAATGAAGTTTGTACTTCTTGTTTTGGTACCTCAAATGAACTCTATGAAGTCATGAAACAAATGTAAAACTTAGGAAATGAGTTGGTAACAATTAGGAGGCAACAAACTCAAAATTTTAGATCATATCAACCTCAATCCCAACCTAATAGACCTCCATATCAACCAAATAGACCACCTACCCAAGCTGCTAACCATAAATAGGGATAACCTTTTTCTAACTTGACATTTCGGCCTTATAATCCTAATACTGCCTCTACATCCAGGGCCTTGGTTCCAACTCAAAACAATATGGAACAAGAGTATGTGAAAGGAACGATAAGAATATTGTTCCAAGCCGCGATCTCAGATGATAATAGAACACCATATTAGATTTACAAAATAGAAGAGCTAAAATACCATCTATGGAAATCCATTATAATCCATAATGCTCAATACATTACAATACAATTACTTGAATTATTCAATAAGAAAGATGTACATATAGGAGGAGGTAAGTGTAACTACTACCTAAATAAGTGGTGAAGAACTCCCACTAACTAATACTAGTAGTTAAGTTAACTCCATAAGACTAGTTAGCTAACTCCACGTAATTGAGAAGCTAACTCAACATAACTAGTAAGCTAACTCCACACAACTAGTACACCTAAGAAAAATAACCCAAGTTTAAGGTTAACACGAGTGTAAGAATTATCCTAATAAATAAATAAAATGATAAATAATATCCTACACTAATACCCTCCCGTAATCATAGCTTAGGTGGGTAGAAAATAAGGTGGGTCCCAGAAACAAAGCCTGATGAGGTACCCATGTACAACAATTGGGAAAAATAGATAGTACCCAAAATGAGTAATATCAAAGTATAGAGAGCAAAATACCACTGCAAGATATCCCAAGAAGCTCGGCTCCAAAAACTCATACAATGTTGAACAAGTTTGGTGTGCACTGTGGTCTGAATCCACTACTTGATCATAGAACTAAAAAAGAACTGACACTGGGATTCACCAGAATAGCTCCATGTAAGGATAATGTCAATGGAGTGATGTCGAAAGTGTAAAAAAAAACACCAAACATAATTTGATCAACTGCTACAAATAGGTGTGCCTTGATCCAAGAACAACCAAGGCAACAAGGCAAGGACACAAGATCCAAATAAATAGGAGTGCCATGATCCAAGAAAAGCCAAGGTAACAAGGTAAGGACACGAAACCTGAAGAAGCAGTATCAATCATAACAAGGAAAGGACACGAAACCCAAAGAATCAGTATCAACACCATACCCTCCCATACTACTAAATGGGTATAGTGACACCACAGATGTGTATGAGTAGCCAAAATCAACTACTCGAATACTGACAAACTAACACTAGGATTCACCAAAATAGCTCCCCAACAAGAGATAATGTCAACATGCCAAAAATGGTGTCGAAAATATAGATCCAAAATATTTCAACAAACAAGAAATATATAAATGCATACACCCAAAACTTGAGGATGTGGGGTTCAACCGAAATTGCGTCCACAAGTGATTACAACACCCTCCCAAATTTGGCACTTTATAATTAAGTGCGTGTAAACATTTCAATGAGAAAAATTAACTTTTAAATTTAAAATATGTGTTTAAAAATGTCACCAATGCGTAGATCTCGAAAAAATACACAATTTCAAAAAAATGATCGCCTTAATCTGAGTTACAGATCAAAAGTTATGAGCTCTAGAAGGTAACGTAAGAATATTGTTCCAAGCTGTGATATTAGATTATAATAGCACACTACATTAGATTTACAAAATATAAGAGATAAAATACCATATATGGAAATCCATCATAATCCATAATGCTCAATACATTACAATACAATGACTTGAATTATTTAATAAGAAATATGTACATATAGGAGGAGGAAAGTGCAACTACTACCTAAATTAGCGGTCAAGAACTCCCACTTACTGATACTAGTAGTTAAGTTAACTTCATAAGACTAGTAAGCTAACTCCACATAATTGAGAAGCTAACTCAACATAACTAGTAAGCTTACTCCACACAACTAGTACACCTAAGCAAGATAACCCAACAAGTGCAGGGCTAATACAAGTGTAAGAATTATCCTAATAAATAAATAAAAAGATAATTAATAACCTACACTAACAGTATGAATGGTGTTTCCCATGTAATCAACCTCACAATCAGACAACATGTTTTAACGGTGTTATGAATCAAGCATTGATGGTGACAATAGTTGGTTTGGATCAAGAAACAAACCAAGAAGAAAATCTGCAGCAAACAACTACATAGGAAGCACCTCAAAGTGATACTACATTGGTGAATTGGAAACCCAAGAATTTATGTAGAATTAATCAGTCCCCTTCTCAAGGTGTGGAAAAAAAACACAAGGTCTAAGAAAAATAATTTAGAGGAAGAAAATTCATCCAATCCAAGTGCTTATCATCCTTCTATCACTCTACAAGGAGTTGGCAATCCAAGTGTAACTCCAAATGTGTAGAGTCATCCCAAACCACCTTCTAGACCAACTCATTTACCCATTGTAACAACTCATGTGCAAGATAAATTTGTGCAAAGTAAAGGGAAGTAGAAATATAGCTCATATCCTTTCAATATCATA
This sequence comes from Taxus chinensis, assembly GCA_019776745.2. Taxonomy (NCBI): domain Eukaryota; kingdom Viridiplantae; phylum Streptophyta; class Pinopsida; order Cupressales; family Taxaceae; genus Taxus; species Taxus chinensis. Next base: position 654,148,013 of record CM034152.1, read on the forward strand.
GAGAAAATGAATGTAAACATCTCAATGTGGGATTCTTTAGCAATCCCGGGACAAAGAGATCTATTACAAGCAGCTTTGACATTGTCATAGTTTTTTTTTTTTTATGATGCTTATTTCCTATCATAAGTGTCTTGAAGAGATGATATCATAAATTTATTAATTTTTTATGTTGCTTATTTCCTATCAAATATTATTATGTTATCAACATATTCATATAATTCTATGAGTATACACCTCTTGGGAAAAAAAAACATGATTTTCTCACTTTTAAATAGGGCTCACTTTACATATTCAAGCCACAAGTATTTTTACGTCTTAAGGATTTACTATGTGAGACGCCACCTAGGGGCTCTGAAATTTTTTCAAAGAATGAGTGGTTGAGATTTCTCCTGCCATATATGTTGAAATCCAATGGTTGCATGCCTTTCCACCCTAATCTTCAGTAATCGTTTTCGTGTCATGCATAACGCCAAGCTCCATGCATCAATGCCATATCTAGCTGCCTCGAGCACGTTCCCGCTAATGTTTCAAGGTGGCCCTTTTCTGCTCCACTCTACTAATCACCAAACCATCACCAAAGTTATGGAAGGAGAGATTTCCATCTAACATGTCATCATCTCCCTTGTGGCCTCCATCCCCTGCAACCATGATCACCACATTGGAACCCAAGTTAACGTTGAATATTTAGCAGTGATTGGATAGTTGATAGACACAAATTTATCTCTCTATGCAGGGCATATTTAACCCGAAATCCTTTCGATATGCATTGCGAAACCATTCTGACAAGGGAAACAAATTCTTCACTTCGGCCCTAGACTTTATCCTCGCGGGACTCCAAGGTATGTTTCAATGTCATTTTAAGGGTTTAGATCTTCCCATAATTTTATAGAATATGATTCATGTTAATCTTCTAAGAGTCTTTCATTGGTAATTGTTAATATGTCCTTAGATTTTAAAAATAGTTATAATAGCAGTGAATATTTAAAATGACATTATTAGAAAAAACAATTGCAGAAAATTAATTCTTACGTTAACATTTTTGAGGACTTATTAAGGCTTTGAGTAAGATCCCAAAGTCTGTGGCTGGGATGAAAATATATCTACTCCTTAGTCAAAGGAGAGATTCTTTTACAATTTAAGACTCTTATATATGATTCATGTTTCTAGGTAGCCCATACAAAAATACATCATCATTTTTTAGTTAAAATGTTTTCCTGAGTCACAATGAATCTATCATGTGGAGGGCCAAACCCTATTACACTAGCACACTTGATGTGTTCTTGTGTAACACCCACATTTTACACACACAAATACAACAGTTAAATACCGGAATAATTTTGTTTTACTTACATTGCTCACTACACAACACCACAAGGGCTCCAAATAGAGAAACTCAATAACGCATAAGAAAGTTACATAAACATGAACTCACTCATATAATAGGATAACATAGGGTACCCATCAACTTCATATTCAATGACATAAACTAGGACAATGACCCAATTACAACAAGAATGTTGGGTAGGCATACTCCACGACATGGCTTCTTTATTTTTATAGTTTACATATTAATTAATTTTGGGTTTCCATTGTATGACCTTATAGTTTTCAAGATAATTAAACGCATAACGTTTAAAATTTCCTACTTTACAATCTTCAATTACTTTACTTTGCAAGGTAAAAGTCTTTAAAGGAGAATGCACTATTAATTCCTTTATCAAATCCCATGAATTATCCATAGACCATTTGTTAATTAAAGTCAATTTTAAGAAACTATGAGTTTCCCAAAAACTCGTTCTTACATTAAAGGTTGTTTCTCATGCTATGGTTGTTTTAGTTCCAAATTTAGTTTGAGTCAATTTAGCATTTACACGGTCATAATTTTTTTTATTTTAGTGGACTCTATACTGGCTCAGATGCCTAATCCCACCAAGAACAATTTTTATCCATTCTTAACAAAATTCAATGCTTAAATCAACCATAAAGGATTCAAGTGAAATTTTGTTCCTAAACCATTATCATGGATACTCTTTTTTTTTTTTTTTTTCATCTCATTTACATTGTTTCTTAGGTCTCTTATTGGCATCACTTTATAACAAAAGGAGTTTAAAAAGTACTTGACTAACATCTTGAAGAAGTACTTGATTGTAAGCATTATGACTACACACGAACCACAAGTGATTTGTTTTCAAGGTATGATCCCATGTTTCCCGCATTTCATGATTCCACATGTGAAATTTATTTTATTCTTAATGTCATAAAAGGGCATAGCAAGGGATTATGGGACCAAGTTTTTTAGTTTTCTGGTTTCTCTTAAGTCAACATCTTTCAAATCAATTTCATTTGCAAAGAGTTGCTTACAATTTTCTACCCACAATTTAACCTCCTAATCAACTAAGGTTTAGTTTAATTCCAATTTGCATTCAGGGTTGTACGCCTTATTATAGATCAGATTAAGGTGTGGAAACATATTTACCCTATAAACCCTCTGTAAAATACCAAGGCGCTATATTGTCACTAGCCAAGGTAACACATTTAGCTATGAGGAACTAAAGACGTCATTAACAAGAGTTTAAGTCATAGTACAACTATTTCACTACCTCCATTTGTGTTGTCTAGATCCCATAAGGAATTCATTCGATGATGAAGTTAATTTCTAGATATAACTTCATAAGACTTGGTAGTCCATTAGGATACTAAGAAAGTGTTAATCTACATACTCCATATATGGTAAGGTTACACTGCATAGTCGTTGCTTCGAACAATGACTCTTAAGGTGACTTCCAAGGCAAGTGTTTGTCACTAAACACAGTGTCAGACCTAAAGAGAACACATTCTCCTTACCACACGCACAGTTACCAATCCTAGAAGGGAACCACATACTCTGGATAAAGTTTGACCATGTCGTTCCTAGTTGACGGGTTCACGAAAATGTCACTAAACATACGAGCTATGATGATAACTCAAACGAGTGATCTTATTTACTTAAGCCATAAGGTGTCATCGAGTGTAGAGATTTAAGTTCATTTTAAGGTTTTGGTTCCTTCTATGTTAAGAAAGATCATGCGAGAAGGGTAGATATGCACAAGTTTTAAACTAAGGTTGACTGTTATAATTAGGTTTCTTTTCTTTATTTGCTAGTTAAATAACATAACACTCTGGAGATTTCATTTTTCACAACCATAAATTTCACAACATATCCAACAAATTTTTTACCATGCATGAATCTAAATTAAAATTGCACCTATGATTAAATGCACATTTCCCAAGGCATCCCTAAAACTATCATCTCATACATATTACCAAATTTTAAATATAATTTTTTTTGTAACATGCCAATATATTATACATAAATATATTTTACAATGAAATATATAGATTACAATAATAAACACTGAATTACACCACGCCTTTTTGCCATCTTACTTCCACCCTGCAAAACCATGTGAGCATGTAATCAATCGATGATCGCTGGCATGCCATCAACCTACATCTAACATAGTTAACATTTTTAGTTTCCATTTACATAATAATAATTTTGCATTCGAAAGGAGAGTGCTAGAGACACATATTTATTTCATTTCATTTCAATTCATTTCTTAACCAAGGAGAGAGAAAGAGATAGGGAAGAGAGAATCCATTAATTTGCCAAAAGTTAAATTTCGCACAAGTCACATGAAAAAGTTTCAAAAAGTTATTTATAAGTGTACAACAGGTTTCCATGGGGGGTTTGGTAACCGGATGGGTGTCCTATAACTTTCTTTTTATGTTTTCCTGCTAGTTGTAAAAATGTTCAACTTAGGCTCGAAGGCTAAGAAACCATTTTCAAACGTTGTCTTTTAATGAGAAAACACACCACGGGTAAGTTTCTATGTGTCCTCCTATACACCAAGAATCTAGAGGCACTAATGGAATTCAAAACTTGCGAACAATTTATGATTGACGGTCAGTTTTCTAAGGCCATCAGTCATAATTGTCCTAGTTGTAAATGATCAAAAGTTAACTCGAGGGCTCAGAAAACTAAGTCCAAAATGATGTTTGATGGAAAAACACGGAACAAGAAATTTCTTAAAAGTTTCTCTATATATGGAGAATTCATCAGAGGCAACGGGACTGAGAACTAGCAATCGAGTTTTAAACGACGACGGTTTTCTAGAGCCACCGGTTGTAATTGGTCCAATTTGGCATAGTCAAACTGCGACCGAGAGGCCTACAAAACCTCTGTTTCAAACTTACCAAGAAATGTGATTTTCCAAAAACCGAAGGTTCTAGGAAATTGTCTAGTAAAAATACAAGAGGTTTGCAAAGACAGATAAGCATTTTGTTGCTCAGGGTTCAAATTGTGCAAGACAAAACGAAACCCAACTTTTCACTTTTAACAACTTCCTATAGTTGCAAATCTGGTGTAACAGGACTCTTAGAAATGAAAAAAAAAGATCACAGACGATCATTCAAGGTCAATCCAAGGATTGAAGTGACTTTTGAAATAACAAGGTATACGAACGGAATCTTAACATCTCCTTTCTAGAGTTAAGATGATTGTTTTACAAATATTTGAAAATCACAATTTATCTATTTAAACAAGGAAATGGTCAACATATTTACAGAGAAGTCAGCTTCAAATTGTCAACAAAAAATAGGTACTGTAGCAATCTAGTTTGGTCAGGAATTTTTCTAGATCATCTCAAAATGAGGGTTTGAGTTCATGCTTGTCTACCAAGTAATACTTGGATTGCGCAAGTTACGATATGATGTCTTATTGTTTTAAAAACAAGTTCATTTAAAACTATCAATTCTATGATATTGCTACAATTTAAAATTTTCTTTTATTGCAAGTGAAAAAATAAATTACGAGAATTATGAAAGATAAGGAGAGATGAACTATGACTTTATTGCAAAAACGAATCATGCCAAGCTGTGGAGCTCGATTCCGCATATGTACCAAATATTTTTCAATAGTTTGCGAGCCTTACTCTTGGATCCCCTCCATTTGATGGTATAACAAGAGATAATAAACCATGTACATGCCTCTCACTACCAGCCTATTTGTGAAGATATTTGTACCAAGAGATGGTTGAGAAGATGCAAGACATTTTGTGGGACATCTTCTCTCTGAATCTTGAACACTTGTTTCAACCCACAGTCCTATCTAATAAACCCATTTTACATACAATCGTAATTAACGCTCTCAACCACATTAATAGCAATTTATAAGTCATGAAATATGTTTCACGAAGAAGAATCACCTTAGAGGTAATCCCACCAAGAGTAGGCCTAACTACACCATAACCCATTGATACAACCAAAATGAGAAGACATGATATGGTTTTCCTCATTGGCCCAAAATTAATCACCCAGAATTTGATTCCCATGGGCCAAATTCCTATGTTGCATTAAAGTTTGCATACTCATAGTACAATAATGTCATTTCAAACATGCCCCACAGAATAATGGGAGTAATGCAATTCTATAACTGCAGAACATGCTTCCAAAATCTAATGTAATGAGAAAACCAAATAACCCCATGCAATAGGTATGCAAGAGACATGAAACCCTAAAATTTCATGAGTGGAACCATCCTACCTAGTAGATAACCCATGGGATTCTCTTTTTTCCAAATTTCATTCCCTCTCCATTACCAAACCCTTAAGGTTTGGCTCATATAAATAATAATAATACAAGTTGATACATTCGTGTCTTCAAAGTTGCAACTGAATGCGGTGAAAAAGTGGTGGAAATTTCATCTCCACTAAACTCAATATTTACAACATTAGGCCAGCTGGGAACTGTGCAACAGATGGGAATTAGATGAATTTACCTTATTTGCACCATTCCATGTTGGCCAGGTCTGGAGTATAGTAAGATGGACTTCTGGCCAACATATGTTGAACCACCAATATTATCTTTGTCAGACGCCTCAAAGACAATAGCCTAGACCAATCCGGTGCAGTGTTCCATTCTTGTGTGGTTGGAAACAACTTTATTTTTTCACCACAAAGTAATATTTTCAAACTTAATATAGGATTTTCCATTTTTGAGTCCCGTGAATCCATATTTGTGATTTTGAGAACCAAGAGAAGAAGCATGCATGTCCTCACTTTCTCCATAGCAGAGATATGCATTTACATTTTACTTGAAAGTGACATGTTTTTAGACATGCACTGAACCTTCAACTCCAACACCCACAAACATAGTCACCATTGTAGGCACCGAAAACAATCCATGGTGAAGCCATCTGGAGAGAGATGAAGAATGAGTTACGACACAAAAAAAAAGTGTTCCAATATAGACTCATAAATAAATCCAAATCAATCATTTTGTATAAAATAGAATAATGAAATATTTGAGTTATAGATTTAACTCTATACGTGGGGGTAAAACTAGAGCTCTATCACTTCTCCCATGGAGGTCATCAGTAAATTTGCAAGGTTTTCTTTAAATAGAGTGTCCACACCATAATGAAAAGTGCATCCTTAACGCTCAATCTTCTTCTTCTTTTGCACACAACACAAAATGATGACTAGAAGATGATTTCTTCTTAGAGACAAATGATCCCGCTTCAGATGCAAATAAAAATATAGATTAAATAAAGTTTGTCATTTTATTAAAAAATTCTACCAGAGGTGTAAGAATAAATCCTTCTGACAAAGGCTTTCCCATCACCATCTATCACTTTCCTAGTCCACATTTGCATAAGTGTCTACCGAGCGCACCTGCAAACTATCCAATTGCTTGTTAAATTATAACGTAGACCAGGGTTTCAACATGGTAAATGCGTCTGGAATTCAAATCAAATGCTTGGATCATTATGTAGGGAAAATTAATGGATCAGAAAGGATGTTCAAGATGGACATTCCTTGAAAACAATCCTCCATACACACAAAATTTCACTTGCCACACGTTACCTCCTCCTCACACGTTTTCATCTCACCCACCAGTTGATGCATATTTGCATGCCTAGTTTTTTTTAAAGTTTATTTTATATTATAATTCCTTTCAGGCGTTACAACTTGAGACTATTTGATTGTGGCATCAATATTCTTTATTGTTGTGTAACTTGTTTCTTTGGATCCATCTATATGGCCTCCTATTTCTAGGTCGTCATATGCCTGTGTGCTCTGAAAATTATTGTGACGGTATTACATATGCATGCACTAAGTGTAAGTATGAATGTGAAGGTCAGTAATTCTGAGTGTATCATTCTCTCATTGATGTCTATGCTTTTATAAAAACATGAAATCTAAACACATGGAAGTACCAAACCAGGCAGTGCAAATGGCATAAAAATAGTAATTGGTATCTTCTAATGGCCATGTTTATGTGATCCATAATCCACTGATAGTTGATAATAGTGCTGTTCAAAAGCAGAGAATACTTGTTATTGCACTGGAATTCCTTAGGCCATTTTGGAAAGACAAAGTAACTAAATCTCTATGCCCATGGCTAAAAATCCATTATATTATTGGTTGCATCCTATCTATGTTCACATCCTCAGGTATGGATTGAAGCCACACACACCATAAAATCACTAAAAGGATAAATAACCTCCCTCATTGATATCTTGCAGAATTCAAAACAAATATAAATCAGGTGGGAGCATTGCATAAAAAATAATGGTTGTGAAATTGGCCTTATTTTTATTTTGAGTCTCGTACCCTCATTTTTTCCATTGCTTTAGCGAAAAAAAATGTATGCTGAGGAAAATAGTTATATATATGGTGAATATGTTTTTTTTTTTTTTTTTTATATATATTGTAAGATTTGCATTATGTACTTGTTTTAATATCATGGCCTTTAACCTTGAATTATCAGTATGGTTTGATGTGTTTTAGCTTAATTTATTTACTCAGCATATTATGTAGTTGATTTTACTTATTTCTCTATGGTTTCAAACTCTGTTTTATAGTGTGGTTGTATCCAAGCTGCAACTAGCTTAAAAATTTCCACTCAACCTAACCTTCTACCCATACTTGACTACCCATGCTTGTATCCAATGTGCAATTATTTTCTGAGCCATTTTTTATTTCGATACAATGTTGATTGCCTTCTTTATCCAATAAAAAATGTTGAAATCGATACAACAGTCCCATAGGAAATTCTTGAAGTTGAAATAATTTGAGAAAATATAATTAAATTTTTTTGATATTCAAAAACAAACATACCCTTGAATTTAATCATTCACATACACCAATTTACGAACCACATTAGATTTTTTTAAAAACACTTGTGCCTGCAAGCCAAAGCATGTACATATTGCCTCACAATAAATTCCATGCCACTATCGATGTAACTATTACACCTGCTGGTGCAATTGCCATTATTGACCCCTTTTGGACAAGAATTTTAAGTGTGGAAGTGGAAAATTGTTTTAATAATGAAGAGAAGTTGGGTTTGTTTGAAATGTACAATGTAGAAGAAGAAAAAAATGCTCTATTTTTATTATTTTTGTGGATGTAAGGGAAACAACTCTGGTTAAGGCAAAAATATGTATTGTCATTTTCTCAATGTAAAAAGAAGTTATAATATATTATAGCAGCAAATCTAATGTTCTCATATGATATGAATTTTTTTTAAATTTCTTTTGTTCATGAGTTTTTTTGTGTATGATAAAGAGCTGAAGTTCTCTTTTTTAAAGAAAAAAAGGATTAACATCCTCTTCCTTTTCCTTCAATGTGATGTTTTGTTTGAGTTTTGTTCCTTCTACTTGTTTTTTCCCCTCTATTTCACTTCCTCATTTTTTCATTCTTACCTCCATCAAACAAACATAAAATGTGCTAAAATATCACCATCCATGTGTCTATTGTTGGCTTGTGCAACTTCTTTAGAATGTTCATCTTCCCTTTTACTTTTGAACTTGTCGTAGACTAATCCATGGGTTGGAATTTTCATCTTTACTTGTTGTGGGTCTATAGCCCTTCCATGCTTATCACCTAGCAAACAAAAGAAAGAAAAAAAAACTTTGCAATGAAATCATCCATACTATATATGTCATGTTCTAGTCTCTGCAAATTAGAACCCTTTAATAGAAATCATACCTACGAGAGAAACAAATTTCTTTGAAAACATGAATAAGGTCTACAACCCATCACACAATGGATGGTATTTCTCTAAATTTTGTTATGTTTGTGGAGCCTATTTTCATGTTAGAGTGTGGTACACCTTCTATGTGTTACACTCGGGTATTTTTACGGCAGTCCCACTCGTCGGTGAGCGGGTCAGGGGGGTTCGGGGGCGAAGCCCCCGAAGAAAATTTTCATGGGTGGTTTATTAACCCATGGGTAATGGGTAACCGTTATGGGCTGTTTTTGGGCCCATGGTTTTTTCGATACCCATTGTTTTATAAAACTGCCTCTTCGGCTACCCATAGGTTTATGGGACGGTTTTGGTTTTTGCCCATTGTTTTGATACCCACGGTTTTGTATCAAACTGCTTAAGTAGTTGTCTATTTATATGGTCTTATGCATATGATAGAGGTATAGGCAAATGTATTACAGATGTGTTTTGAATTCGGTTTTGAATTTTGTAGAGTTTGTTGAGCATAGCTCCAAACGGATCTGGGTATTGTATTGAGAGAGTGAAGGCTTGTAATAAAATCTGAGCAAGTGATTCTTGGTGGACATAGCCCAAATTGGGTGAACCACGTTAAATCTTGTCTCTCTGTGTTGTGTTATTTTTTCTGCACTTTTATTTCAGATCTGTAATAATTTTTGCATATTAGTTTCTACTGTTGTGATTCTGTGAGGGATTATTCCGCATATTTTATCTCTTATTTCCTAACAATTGGTATCAGAGCCTGGTTTGGTTTGCTAAAGTGTTGAATCGCAAGGAAATTTTTTAGCTTGAGTGGGAGCTATGGAAGATGAAGGAAGATCTAGGGTTGATAAATTCAACGGGCAGAATTTCAGTCTTTGGAAGATGCAGATGGAAGATTACCTTTATCAGAAGGATCTTTATACTCCACTGTCTGAGAAGGTGAACAAACCCTTGAGTATGACAGATGCGAAATAGGATTTTTTGGATCAGAAGGCACTTGGAATGATTCGGTTGTGTCTTGCATCTTCGGTATTATTTAATGTTTCGAAGGAAAAGACTACAAAAGATCTAATTGATGCATTAGGGAAGTTATATGAAAAACCCTCTACCTCTAACAAGATATTTTTAATGAAAAAGTTGTTTAATATGAAGATATCTGAGAATAGTTCAGTAGTAGATCATTTAAATAATTTCAATACGGTTATGAATATGCTAGCTTCGGTTACAATAGAATTTGATGAAGAAGTTAGGGATTTATTAATTCTGTGCTCTTTACCTGAGAGTTGGAATAGCCTGGTAATGGCGGTAAGTAACTCGGTTCCAGCTAACTCAAAGTTGAAGTTTGAGGATGTTGTAGGGGTGATTCTAAGCGAGGAAATGCGCAGAAAAATCTCCAGGGAATCTTTTACTTCAGGGAATGCTTTGACAGTGGAAACTAAAGGGAGACAGAAGAATAGAGGAAACCGTGGAAAATCAAAAGATCGGGCAAGGTCAAAATCCAAGAACAAGATTGTATGCTGGAATTGTGGAAAGCCTGGGTATGCAAAGAAGGAATGTTGGGAGCTTCAGGATAAGAAGAAACAATAGGAAGAAAACGAGGAAAATGTGGCATCGGGTAATGTATGTCAGGATGCTTTGATTCTTTCTTTGCATAATATTACTAAATCTTGGGTTTTAGATTCAGGGGATTCTTTTCATGCTACTCCACATAGGCATTATTTTGTTGATTATGTTCAAGGGGATTTTGGGCATGTTTTTCTTGGTGATGATGAGCCTTGCAGTATATTTGGAAAAGGTTCTGTTCAAGTTAAGATGCAGAATGGGAATACATGGCTATTGAAGGATGTCAGACATGTGCCTACATTAAGGAGAAATTTGATATTGGCGGGGCAATTGGGAAGTGATTGTTGTACTGTGATATTTACAGCTAACTCTTGGAAGGTTACTAAGGGTGCTCTTGTGGTGGCAAGAGGTAAGAAGGTTGGAACATTGTATTTAACCACTGATAGTACTAATGATTGTATTCTTGTGGCTTCAGATGCAAATACAACATTATGGCACTATAGGCTTGGTCATATGAGCCATAAGGGCATGGACATCATAAAGAAGAATTTACCTGGATATACAGAAATAGGTTTAGAGTTCTGTGAGGACTGCATATATGGGAAGCAAAAGCGAGTAAGGTTTCTCAAGGTTGGACCTACAAAGAAAGAGAGTAAGTTAGAGATGGTGCATTCTGATGTGTGAGGGCCAGCTCAGGTATCATCTCTTGGGGGTTCAAGTTATTATGTTACTTTTATTGATGATGCAACAAGGAAAGTTTGGGTTTATTGTATTAGAAATAAATCTAATGTATTTGACACTTTTGTTAAATGGAAAGCCTTGGTAGAGAATGAAACAGGTCTTAAGCTAAAATGTCTCAGGTCAGATAATGGAGGGGAGTATTGTAGCAATGAATTTAATGATTATTGTTCTAATAATGGAATCCGAAGGAAAAAGACGGTTCCAGGAACTTTGCAGCAGAATGGGGTATCAGAAAGGATGAATAGAACAATAATGGAACGTGCTAGGAGCATGAGGTTACATGCAGGATTGCCTCTTTATTTTTGGGCAGAAGCGGTGAGCATAGCTTTGTACTTGATAAACAGAGGACCCTCAAGTGCCTTAGATGGAGGCATACCGGAGGAGGCTTGGTACGGTAAGAAAGTTGATTACTCATTTCTTAGAGTCTTTGGATGTGAGGTGTTTTTTCATATTGACAAGGATGATAGGACCAAGCTAGAGGCTAAATCGGAAAAATGCACTTTTATTGGTTATGGTGGTGATGACTTTGGATTTAAATGTTGGAGTATTAAAGACAAGAAAATCATTCGGTCTAGGGATGTGGTATTTAATGAGAAATTCATGTATAAGCAACAGTTGCAAGAAAACAGGGAAGAATCCAAGAAAGAATATGCAGTGGTAGAGGATCTTCCGGATGGGAAAGTGACCCATGAATCAGTTCAGGAACGTACTCAACAGGAACCCCAAACTCCTACAGTGAGGAGGTCTTCTAGGGTAAGAAAAGAACCTGAATGTTTTTTTCCTTCTCTTTATTACTTATTACTCACTGATAGTGGAGAGCCAGAGAGCTTTGATGAAGCAATGCAGGTAGATGCCAATAAGAAGTGGGAGCAAGCCATGGATGAGGAGCATAAGTCTCTCATGGAGAACCAGACTTAGGATTTGGTGAAGCTGCCGGAAGGCAAAAGAGCATTGCAAAATAAGTGGGTGTACAGAGTTAAAGATGAAGAAGGAGGAAAGAAAATATATAAGGCCCGGTTGGTGGTCAAGGGTTTTGCACAGAAACAAGGTATAGATTTTGATGAGATCTTTTCTCCTATAGTAAAAATGACTTCTATTAGAACTGTTCTTGGAATAATGGCAACAGAAGACTTGCACTTAGAACAATTAGATGTAAAGACTACATTTCTCCATGGTGATTTGGAGGAGGAACTATATATGCAGCAACCAGAGAGATATGAAGTCAAAGGTAAAGAGGAGATCGTGTGCAAACTGAAGAAGATCTTGTATGGCCTGAAACAAGCTCCACATCAATGGTATAAGAAGTTTGATAGTTTCATGAGGGAGCAAGGTTATATTAGATGTCCTTCTAACCATTGTGTGTATACAAATAAATTTGAGGATGGAAGTTATATTATCGTGTGTTTGTATGTTGATGACATGCTGGTTGTAGGTAAAAACATGCAGGAAATAAAAGTACTCAAGAAGCAGCTAAGTGAATCCTTTGCTATGAAGGATTTGGGTGCAGCCAAACAAATCCTTGGTATGAGGATATCTCGGGATAGGAAGGAACATAAGATGACTTTATCTCAGGAAGATTACATTAAGAAGGTCTTCGAGAGGTTTAATATGCAGGATGCTAAATCGGTTGGGACTCCTTTGGTAGGACATTTCAAGTTATCAAAGGAGCAGTGTCCCAAGATAGAGCAGGAGAGGAACCAAATGTCCAAGGTACCTTACTCATCAGCAGTTGGTAGTTTGATGTATGCTATGGTGTGCACTAGGTCTAATATTGCCCATGCAGTGGGAGCTGTCAGTAGATTTATGAGTGATCTAGGTAAAGAGCATTGGCAAGCAGTAAAGTGGATCCTTCGGTATTTGAGAGGGAACATGGGGATAGTTTTGTGCTACAGTGGATCAGACACCACTTTACATGGTTATGTAGATTCAGACATGGCTGGAGACGTAGACAGTAGGAGGAGCACGACAGGTTATATTTACATTGTAGGTGGGACATCAGTGAGCTGGATTTCACGACTGCAAAAGCTGGTGGCTTTGTCAACCATGGAGGCTGAGTATGTTGCTGCCACAGAGGCAAGTAAAGAGATGATTTGGTTACAACAATTGCTTGAGGAGTTGGGGCATAAGCAGGAGGAATGTAAGCTTCATAGTGATGGTTAGAGTGCTATACACCTAGCTAAGAAAATTGCTTTCCACTCTAGGACAAAGACATATACAGTTAAGGTACCATTTCATCAGGACAACTTTGGAGGAAGAGAAGTTGAAGTTAGAGAAGATTCATACCAGTCAGAATCCTGCAGACATGTTGACCAAGGTGGTCACAAGGGAAAAACTAAAGCTGTGTTCAGCTTTGGTTGGTCTTCACAGAAATTAGTGAAGGATTGAGAAGCTTGCTCAAAGGAAAACTAGTCTCCAAGTGGGAGATTGTTATGTTTATGGAGCCTATTTTCATGTTAGAGTGTGGTACACCTTCTATGTGTTACACTCAGGTATTTTTACAGTGGTCCCGCTCGCCGGTGAGCGGGTCAGGGGGATTCGGGGGCGAAGCCCCCGAAGCAAATTTTCATGGGTGGTTTATTAACCCATGGGTAATGGGTAACCGTTATGGGCTGTTTGTGGGCCCATGGTTTTTTCGGTACCCATTGTTTTATAAAACCGCCTCTTCGGCCACCCATAGGTTTATGGGACGGTTTTGGTTTTTGCCCATTGTTTTGATACCCACGGTTTTGTATCAAACTACTTAAGTAGTTGTCTATTTATATGGTCTTATGCATATGATAGAGGTATAAGTAAATGTATTACAGATGTGTTTTGATTCGGTTTTGAATTTTGTAGATTTTGTTGAGCATAGCTCCAAACGGATCTGGGTATTGTATCAAGAGAGTGAAGGCTTATAATAAAATTTGAGCAAGTGATTCTTAGTGGACGTAGCCCAAATTGGGTGAACCACGTTAAATCTTGTCTCTCTGTGTTGTGTTATTTATTCTGCACTTTTATTTCAGATCTGTAAAAATTTCTACATATTAGTTTCTACTGTTGTGATTCTGTGAGGGATTATTCCACATATTTTATCTCTTATTTCCTAAAAAATTTTGCACATCACATGATCAGTTCAAAATAGTAAACTAGAGAATAATGTAGAGAGATTTAATTCAAGCTACACCATGCACGTATTCAACTAAGGAACACTACAACTGCTGGAGGGGATGGAATAGTACAAAAATACAAGGGCATATGTTTTGTACATGGTCAAAAGGCACATGGTCATGCCGCCTGTTACATAACCATTGCACTGGAAGGTGTTCTTAATAGTTAGATATTTATTAGTTACAATAGCTTATGCATATTTGTAGAACAAATTATCCTTTTCCCCTCTTAAGTTGGTTTTCATCATCTGATGTGGCTTGGAATTTTTACTTTTTCTTTTACTCTTCATTAGTTGTATATCTAGAATGTATTGACGATGCACTGGGACCAATTTAAGCTTATATCCATCTATTTTGTTTATCAGCCCTTTTGTGGGTTTTATTCATATTTATGAATCATGGGGCAAGATTTCACCTTTTGATTCAATATCAATGTTTTCCAATTATTGGGATAGATTGGCTTCTATATTGGTGCAAAAAAGACGAAGATCTGTGTAATATGTTCTGTAGAGCCCTTCAAATGGAAACGTTTTAGTCTATTTTGAGTAATGTTTTTTGTTTGTA
This sequence comes from Taxus chinensis, assembly GCA_019776745.2. NCBI lineage: Eukaryota > Viridiplantae > Streptophyta > Pinopsida > Cupressales > Taxaceae > Taxus > Taxus chinensis. The sequence continues at coordinate 654,163,060 of CM034152.1, forward strand.
TGAAGAGAACTTGAGGATTATGTATTATTTTTTAATGCTTTTCTACTGTTAGATGATATTTTTTATGGGAAGATTCATCGGTGTGATCATTTATTTGTAAGAAGCATCCTCTGTACAGTATATTTTACAGCAGTACATAAAAGCATCAGGAGTGAGGATACATAGCTCGTTTTGGAATTCTTATGGAATGGGTCGAGTGAATATGCTAACTTCAGAGTATGATACAACCACCAAAGTAACAAAGACTAAGAACCCTTCCTAGGATGCTGAGACAGGGGGTTTTGTTTTGTGGTAGATGATGTTAGATATGTGGTATGTAGAGCTTCTGGTTGCAAACAACAAATTCTATGCAGGAAGAAATGGAAAGCTTGTATGGATGCATATTTTGTGGCTTGATGCCATTGAGGCCAAAGGTACAATAAGGCCAATGTGTCAAGTTCTTCAGGTCAAGTTTCTACTCTATTATCTCTTTTCCGTCAGCATCAAGACTAAACATAATACAAGCAGTACGACTGGTTAGAAGATTTCAAGAATATCCAAGGGAGACACACCTCAAGGCAGTAAAGAGGATCTTGAGATATCTCATGGGAACAATTGAATATGGAATCTGGTACCCAAAAAGTAGTGAATTCAGTATAAAAGCATATACAGATGTAGATTGGGCAGGTAACATTTATGACAGGAAGAGTACAAGCAGAGGAGCATTCTTTGTTAGAAATTTCTTAGTATCATGGCTGAGAAAGAAAAATTCATCAGTGGATCACTCAACATGTGAAGAAGATCATATAGTTGCCATGATGTGTTGCACACAAGTTCTATGGATGAAGCAGACATTGGAATATTATAAGATAAAATCTAAAAATCCAATTCCTTTACTGTGTGATAGCACAAGCGCAATACGTGTCTCCAAGAACCTCATGTTCCACACAAAAAAAACATATAACAATCAGATATCATTTCTTGAGGGAACAAGTAAGTGAAAAGAAAATCAATATGGAATATGTGAGCACAAAGAAGGAAATTACAGATATCATGACCAAGCCACTACCAAAAGCAACATTTGAGCACTTTAGGAATGAATTGGGGGTCATTCTTGATCCCACCAATAATTAGAAAGTGCATAAATTTGATAAGGGAGATTTCTCATGATGTATCAGCTTCTAATCAGTGCCAAATCTGAAGGAAAATTATTCTACTAGCTCACTAAAATAATTGGTATCACCTCCTTAAGGGAGTTCAGTAAGGTGAGAACATAAAAAATATTGCTTACTTGAATAAGGCATAGTTCGCCCCTTGTCATTGTTGTCAAAGGGGGAGTAACTAACATCAGAAACAAAGGGGGAGTAACTAAGATCAGAAACCAGACTGCCACAATAGAAGGGGAGAATAACTCAAATTAGAAACCATCTATGTCACAAAAGGGGAAGAGAAGTTTAGATCAGAAACTAGGAGAGTAACACATTAAACAAGTGTACATTGAACAACCTAATGGATTCTCACTAACTGAAGATCAATATTATGTGTGTAGGTTGAAGAAAGATTTTTATGGATTAAAGTAAGCTCCTAGAGCTTAAAAAAAAATATTAGACTCATACCTCATTGAACAAGGTTTCAGAAAAGGATTCGCAGACAAAACTCTATACATAAAAGAAGGATCTAACATCTGATTATTGTAGTAGTATATGTGGATGACATCATTTTTGGTGGAGATCATGAAAAAATGACATATGAGTTTACAGACGCGATGAAAGAAAAATTTGAGATGTCAATGTTGGGAGACTGGTCTTTGTTTCTGGGACTATAGATCAATCAATCAAACACAGGTATGTTCATCTCACAAAGCAAGCATATCAAAGAGATGATAAAAAAAAATTAAGATTGAAGACTGCAAACCTATTGGGACACCAATGGAAGTTGGATGCAAGATGATCAAAAATGATGATTCACCAAAGGTAGACAAAACATTATACAGATCCATGATTGGCAATCTACTTCACTCTTCAGCATCAAGACCAGACATCATGCAGGCAATACGAATAGTTAGAAGATTTCGAAGTTATTAGTTCCAACTACCAACATTTAATGCATGATGAGCACAAGGAAATTTGGTTGTAAGATCGGTGGAGATTCCTGATTTAAAAGAAAATTAAAAAAATTCAAAGAAGAAGGGTCATCATTTTAATTTCATGAAGAAAATTCTAAACAATGCAAGTTTTCTATTTTTGGAAGTCGGCTAATAATTTTTTTTGTCAGATGCATGGAAGGAGGAATGAAGCTGAATAAGGAAAGAACAAAATCTAGAATCTGAAAGGAATGATAACTAGATCATACCAAGCCAAGAACATAGATGCTAATCAAACACCACGATCTATAAGATGAAAGCAATTCACCAGAATAACTTTACATAAAACCTTTGCAAACAAATGAGAAGCAATATCATATATTATTATGGAACTCAATGCAATACATTGAGAATGGGCCTTGCTTAAATAGGCAAGGAATAACAATCTAAGAACCAGTCAAGGTCGTAGATCAAGCCATAAATCAAGGAAATAACTAGTCATCAAAGAACTAATCAAGACCATAGATTTAGGAGAGAACTAGACATCAAGGATCTAGTCAATACCATAGATCAAGGAAAGAACTATACCTAACAACTAGATAATATCTCCTAATATCTAAATAAGATAAAAGAAATATCCACACACATAAGTGGGTGAGGATAAATACAATAAAGGTAAATAAAGTACTTAGGTGAACATGAGCTAAGGTAAATACCTACTCTAACACCCCCCCTCAAGTGAAGCTAGGGGCCAAAATAGAAGTGGCATGTCCACAATATGAGTCCCAGCAACTAGGCCTGATGAGGTACTCATGTACAATAACTGGGAAAAAGGGACACCGCAAGGTACCCAAAACTAGTAACAACAAAGTAAAGAGAGTAAAAACCGCTCCAAGGCATCCCAAGAAGCTTGGCTCAAAAAACTCATACAATGCTGAAGAAGTTTGGTGTGCACTATGGTCTGAATCCACTGCTTGATCACAAAACTCAAAAACAACTGACACTGGGCTTCACCAGAATAGCTCCATACAAGGAGACTGTCAACGGAGTGATGTCGAAAGTGTAAAAAAATACCAAACATAATTTGATCAACTGCTGCAAATAGGTGTGCCACGATCCAAGAACAATAACCAAAGCAACAAGGCAAGGACACAAAATTCAGAGTGTCACGATCCAAGAAAAGCCAAGGTAACAAGGCAAGGACATGAAACCCGAAGAAGCAGGATCAACACCACACCCTCCCATACTGCTAAATGGGTGGAGTGACAGCTACAAATCTGTATGAGTTGTCAAAACAACTACTCGAACACTAACAAACTAACACTGGGCTCCACCAGAATAGCTCCCCCATAAGAGAGACTGTCAACATGCCAAAAGTGTCAAAAATACATATACAAAATCTCTCAACAAACAAGAGAGATACACTACACCTGCTAAAGAAAAATGCTCAAAACAAGAAGCATCACAATGCAGAAGGTATAGAAAGTGGAGCAAGAGGCCGAATGGTGGAGGAGCCACACCTATAGATTCCTCTCAACGAATGCCTATGTCGCCACCACGAGTGATCAGATATCCACCCCAAATCAACACAGATGGATGAAGAAGATGCCTGCATATGACTTGGTGCAAAATGCACAATGGGTGCATGTAAAAGAACATCAAAATGTGTGTCAGGTTGATCATGTCTGACAACTGAAATCTTAGGTTTCTCAATCCTGAGTGAAGGTGCATAACTCATGTGTTGCTCATGATCCTCAAAAAGATTCAAGTGAACAAAAAAAGGAGCTCTGTCAATGTGTGATCCCAATGAAGTATCTGCTTAAAAACCAATGTCATGACGAGAATTCCACTTAACATGTGGAATAGAGGAAACAATACCCTATGAATTTATTCAATGACTCCACTAGTGAGACCCATAGAATGGAGCATACGAGAACTGAATGCAGTGGTATGCTTCTCAAAAAATCCATGTAACTGAGCAGAAGTAGGATACACAACATGTGGTACTGTAATAGGCATAGATGTGGAAGAGCATGCAGTAACAAGCCTCACAGGTTTAGAAGCATCAAGAACAGGTTCAGGCTCAAAGATTGGCAGATCAATGTCTAGTGGGTACAAGAGAAAAAGCAAGTGGACTAGAAGCATGGATATGGTTGTCCACAATATGATGGTGATGTTGTAGGCTAGCAAGTTTGTTTCTGCAGGGAGTGTATTATTGTATCCTTATCATGAATGAGTGATTGTAGAAGAGAATTTCACTTCTTGAGCGATCTATTTTCTTCCACAAATCAAATTTACAATATCCTCTTGAAGTCCACATACTTTAGAGAAAAGCATATCATTCTCAGAATCCATGATAGGTACAAACTGTAACTCCCAAAAAATTTAGGACGTCGGGCTCAACCGAAATTACATCCACAATTGATTACAACACTCCTCCATATTTGGCACTTTATAATTATAGTGCAAGTCTCAAAATAAATATTTCCAATGGAAAGAGCACAAAAAAACAAGCACTTTTGTACAAAAAACGGCACTCAAAACTGAGTTACCGATCAAAAGTTACAAGCTTTTTAATATTTTGCTCTGTTATTTATTTTAGTTGCCACTAAAACAAAATAAAATGTTGTTGCCTTCACCACACAAATAAAATTAAAGGGGGCTGAAGTTAAGCACCTACTAGTAGGAATCACAAGCTTTAAGCCCTCATATGACCATACCATATGACCAAGGGCTAAGGATTTTAATGGGTGTGCAAAACTTACTATTATGGGATGATGCCGTGTGTTTTAGAGAAAGTCACATCTAACTGCTACTTCTGGTAGAAACTATTATTTCTGGACTTTCAAAAAATGGCCTTCCCCGCCTAGAATAGCAACCTACGGATTTTCTTGAAATAGTAAAAACGTCATAGCATCCGTGGACCCCTGCCAAAAAAGGAAAGTTCCAAAATGCCTTCTGCATGTGTTAAACCGAGGTAGATACACTGCAAGATGAAAAATTGTCCTATGACAGATCTCAAGAAATCCAACAACCCCTGAAAAATAATTCATGTTTTTCTTTCCCTTGGCTGAATCTTGATGCGCACCTATGTGCTTCTCTACAAAATATAAAAAACCACAAAAAATGACTACCTCTAGAATTGGCCATCTGAGTTTACAGTTGATCTTAGGGTTTTCACACCTTTCAAATCCAATGGAAGCCTCTTTTTGCATAAAAATGCACGCAACAACAAAATACGACCAAATCCCAAATATATGAATACACAAATAATTTATTTGTAAAATAAAACTTACAGACGGATGTCAACAGACAATCTCTATCTTGATACAATGAAAGGAACAATAACCAGATTGTACCAAGCCAAAAACACAGATGCTAATCAAACACCACGATCAATAAGATGAAATTTAAATTCGCCAGAATAACTTTACATAAAACCTTTGCAAATAAATGAGACAGCAATATCATATATTATTATGGAACTCAATGCAATACATTGAGAATGGGCTTGCTTAAATAGGCAAGAAATAACAATCTAAGAACCAGTCAAGGTCGTAGATCAAGCCATAAATCAAGGAAATAACTAGTCATCAAAGAACTAGTCAAGACCATAGATTTAGGAGAGAACTAGACATCAAGGATCTAGTTATTCCTATAATACAGGAATCATTTACCCCTAGGATATCATGGATTAAGGAAAGAACTATACCTAACAACTAGATAATATCTCCTAATATCTAAATAAGATAAAAGAATTATCCACACACATAAGTGGGTGAGGATAAATATAATAAAGGTAAATAAAGTGCCTAGGTGAACATGAGCTAAGGTAAATACCTACTCTAACAGACTACCATTAATGGGATACATACACATGGTCCTAGCCCGATTCACAGGATTCAAATACCACTAAGACTACCTGTATTATATTGTTAAAGCAAACATAGTGGAGTCATCGGTGAAGATAACATAAAACCTTTTAGTCTAATCGTTTGTGGGTTCTGTCATGAGAGAAAACTTCGGCACTATGATAATTCTTCACCGAGAACTCCTCGTGCTATGATTATTTACTAATGAATACCCTTTAGTTTGGTGCAATGTAATCCATGAGGTATCTTCAAGTGTTATTGAAGAGAGAAGGGTGCCTTTCACCAAGACTATGGGAGAAGGACTGTTATCAGATTACACCTCTTAATGGCTTCTTCAACAGCAGACTTTAAACTGATGAAAGCTTCCTTCAGAACGACTTCCTACAAGAATTTCTCACTACTTCCTTCTATGCTAAATGAGGGTGGGTGGCCTAACTCTACTTATAGAACTTCCAGGCTTATCCATCTTATCTCTAAGATAGGGATAAGAACTGTGACTCTAAAAGAAGTCATAAGTTCCATACCTTAGCACTCTTAGGAAGTCTGTAGCATGTAAGCTTGTATCTGGGTGCCTATGGATAAGATAATCTCTTATCATGTTTACATGGGTTCCACATTTTTAGTCCTTTGTTAAAAAATAAAATACAGCTTAAATGCAGGGGTTTATGACCTCACCCCTTGTGAGATTGATGTACTCACTAATATAATATTTCTAGATGTCCTATATCATGTATGAGTCCCTACTTTCTCTAATATAACCCACAACTTTGGTGGGTTTTAACATTACCAAAAGGGTTTCCACTTACGACAAATCTATGTGTACTGTGTTTACAACATTCCTGATTGTACTTTGACTGAATATACCGTACTCCATCATAAATATGGCGGCACCGTACTGACGGAATGCCGTATATCTTCTATCAGATTGCTAAAACTACTAATTAGCACTTAATTCAACATCTAGTGATTCCTGATATACATACATTAATGAAATAGAAATTACGGAGAAGAAGATTATTTTAGTGTCGACAGATTATGACTCCAACAAAGCTATTGATTTAGAATGGAGGTAGGATGTAATCCCACATTCACTACAGCAGAGGTTGTTTAAGGCTTGAAATAGCCTTTGACTTCTCAGATGTGATTCGTGGTTGCGGCCATTTGTCCGCAGTATTTAAGTCCATTTGTGAGGTCTTAAAAGTGGTATAAAAGGCTCTACATAGACTGTTGAGTTCCTAAAACTGGCTTCATGCACGGTTGTATTTGAGATTTGGTTTGAAGACGGCTCCGGTTGGTGTTATAATGTGACACATGTGTGGCAAATAGGTGGTGCATTTGAGGTATGGAACGTGGCATATGTGAGTATATGGATGTAAGTGGGTGGCAGGCCACATGGTAGACCTGTTAGGATCCACCATAGTGGATCTCTCCAAATTGGGTGGTCTTGAATCACAAAGGCTCCTAATCCTCCCATCGTGTTAGCACAAGAGGCCACAAAATAATATGGCATAAAACTATAGTTGTAATATGGGAAAATTAAAATGGTACAAGCTAATTTATGACCACGTATGGTCGTTTTCCCCTTATAAAATACAGAGTGTGACCTCACTATAAAAACAAAAAATTTTGACTACTCATGTTGAAGACCGTTTTGTGGTGTAGACCAAACATTTCCAGGTGATCACACTTTTCCTTGTTTTCAACTCTAGATTACGTGCAAATATGGGCTTTGTGCATGACCTACATGGGTAATGTTATGAATGTTGCACTTAATCGGTTGACCTGATTATGACCATGAATTTTTTGACCAGTATTAATGATCGTAGGAGCATATGATATCCGATTCATGTGTTCCAGTTGAGGAGGGTAGAAAGCTATCAGAGTTAGAATTCCGTATTTGTAATGGTTGTGAGAGAGGGAAAAGTATAAGGGATATTTTGACCACCCAAAATGTCATGAAGGATCATAGCTCCTTCAGATATTAGACCCTTTTGGTCCCCAAGAGGTCCATGATTTACTGCATTGAAACTATGTGTAATGGCTCTCTGCATGACACCATATAAGTTACGGAAAGTGTGTAATATAACAAGTTGAAGAAGTGAGGGTTTGAACAAGGGTATTGTAGAATATGTGAAATTCTTATCAAAAAAATGGATTAGCTGGTGCAAATAGACAACAATATTATGCTATATTCATTCAAAGGTGATTCATTGGATCCATGTGACTCTATCAATAGGGTGCAAATAGCCAAAATTAGATGGAGTTAGTGAAATAAAGACTAAATTCCAATGAAAGGTTGGGGCTCTATTGACCCTGTTTTTCCTGTCAACTCTATAAAATAGGGGGTTGAAATAGATCAATTTGAAATAAATGACTAAATTCCAAACATAGGCGAGTTGGTTATCCTTGTTGATTTTCTTCTAACTGAAATTTTACAAAGTATCTGTAATATCAAGTATACCAATATGAAATAGATGGGACAAAAATTCCAATTATAGGGTGTCCAATGACCCTATGAAACTATAAATCATGAAAAAATATCACTTGGTAAAATGGTCATTGGAAATGTATGTCATATGATGTAAACTACACAATGCCTATAAAGAGGTGAGATGGTTAGACTGGATCCTTGAAATTGGAAGTGAAGATATAAAATATCTATCCAATTATGAAATGGACTGATTCACCTCCCATAGTCAAACTGTGCCTCACACATAATGGTGGCATCGACGATTCCAAAGGGGTGATCAACTATCTTGTCTAACATTTTTTTAGGAACCATATCTTACACTAGGTGTAACTGGCTTGATCTATTGTGACAAATCCATTTCCAAGCTAAACAAAGAAGACTGAGTCATAACATCCTCTATTTCAAAATGTAGGTCAGGAAACTCATAAAGCTTGTTAGGAGTCAAAATTGAAGTAGGTTAAAGATCCATATAAGAGGGTGAGAAACGTATGGAAGGTTTTAAGCTAGTTGTATGGTTTTGAACAAATGTAGGTGAAGTGTCTTTCTCAGAAACAAGGAATTTTGACTCTCATATCAACTTGTTCTTGTATTCAGATTACTCAAAATAACCCAGGTCCTCATAGAATTAGCTAAGTGTAAAATCATGCACATATGTATAAATGGATTTGTTAGATCAATAGTGCCCATGTATGGGTCATTATTTAAAAATGCAAAATTCCATGTGTGTATGTGTGCGCACATTACGCGTGCAAAACTAGCTTTTACATGCTTGCATTATTTCATCCAAATGTATGTATAGCATACATTAGAAAAGGACTAAAATATTAAAAGGGAATGAACTAAGATTAAATCATTTAAAAAGTGAAATCAAATAGGTCATAGTTTAACCATGTGAGTTCTAATTCAACAAGATTTTAAATTAAAAATGTAGTGTTCGTGCTAATTATCATTCAAGAGAAGTTAAAGTATGGATATATATTTTTTGGTGATTAATACTTTCCTTTCCATCATTCTTTAAATAGGTTGTCTTGCAACTACTTTAAGCCACAAAGTATCATGCACTTATAAGTGATAACTTGAATTCTAATTTACTTCATTTATTTGAACATGTTCTCTTATTTTTCTATTTGTATTTAATGTGGATTATGTGTCTAGGAATTTTTTAAATAAAGGTTTAAAAAGTAGTATTCTTACCATCATTAACAGCCTTAGAGCCCTTGATAGTTTACAACTAGAATTATCAATAAGTGTTGGAGATGAGTGTTGTGAGTCACTAAGGAAATAGTTTTGGTGAGTGTTAATTTGTTTTATTCGGATATCTTTGGATTTATCCTATCTCACAACGCAACTCTTCCTCTATTAAATTTCACAAATAGAAATTATATTAAAACATTAATATCTCATGAACATTTAAATCCATAAAGAAACCAAAGGATTTTTTTTATTAGAAGGATAAGAGAAACATAAACCTCTCACAAAACTTAATTATGAAAATCTAGAGTTTTTACCTATTTTTCATTTCTCCTCCTCAAATTTTCCTTTTCTTTCCCTACATACTACATTTCTAGTCTATTTCTCTTATCAAAAGTATTTCCCAAGGTTTAATTTATTAAATAATATCCTAACCACACTTATATTGTCTTATTATTGTGGCTTAGCTAATGATATACACAAACACTACTAATGTATACATCTCCATGAATCTCTTCATATGTAGTTGTAATTTTCTTTATACACATGTATGAAGATTATGAAAGTATGCACAAGGCATGTCAACTATTTAATAAAAATTTATGAAAATAGTGTTTGACAATGCTTCATTTTTTGCATTAATTGTTAAATTTAATACTATTTGGGAAGATACCAATTTTAAATTTTGTGTGTGCATGTGTGTGCGCAAGCGCATGCGCCGGTGTGTGTGTGCGTGTGCGTGCGCGGTGCGCGCGTGTGTGGGATTGAATTTAGAATATGGAAAATTCACAAGATGATTCACAAAATATGTTTTGAAAAGGTTTATGAAGCTCTTTTCATATACTCTTCATATATTTTTTATATGCTGGAAAATGGTATGGTTTCTAAGGATACATCTAACAATTGCATTTGCTAAATTAGTCCACATTGGATCATTTATACATCTTTAGATGTATCCAATTATGGATATTCTCCTTCTCTCATCTAGTCACATGAGACGACTTGTCTTATAAGGAAGTATAACAAATATAAACGCTAGATGATTAATCTTGGTTGTTTAAATTCTAAAACTACTTTTGTCCCTTATATTTTCCATCAACCCTAACATGGGCACAACCTTGCACAATACTTTATCTCTTCCTAGTTTGTATAGGTTACCACTAATCAATATAAAAGGTGCCGCACGTATAGCAAGTTGTTTATTTTATAAGGCCTGCATTCCTTCTGGTACCATACATGTTCATAGAAAGACAAAAATGTCCTCTAATTATGATGAAATTTGTTGTAACCTATATAACTGTACATCCAGCATGGTTTCTTCAATTGTCTGTGCTTCTTCTCTGGAATGTATTATGGATAAGTGGTCTGGTATATAATTACTTTTCCCTAGTTTTACCACAACTGTGAAATTAAATTCTTGAAAAAAGAGTACCCATTGAAATATGCTCCTCTATAAAACTAGGTTATTTACAAAATAAATCAATCCCATGTGATCTGTATAAAAGAAAAATGGTATAGCTAGCAGGTACTCTCTGAATTTTTGTAGCGCATAGATCATTGACAAAGCCTCGCGCTCTGTAGTTGTATAATTATTCTTGGCAGGTGTCAACTTTCTGCTAGTAAAGAAGATAGGATGATCTATAATACCTTCTCCAAGTTGAGCCAACACCGTGCTAATGGACGTGCTAGAGGCGTCCACATGTACATGAAATGGTTGGTCCCATGAAGGAAAACATAGAATAGCGTGGTAGTAAGTGTCTCCTTTATTGTCTCAAATGCACGTTGCTGTGGTTCTCCCCAATAGAGCATACCTTTTCCTTTCAGTAATTCCTCCAAAGGTGTGACAAATTTGGCATACCCTTTTACGAAATTTTCTATAATTCCCTGTGTGACCCAAGATTATGCACACCTCACTTTGGTTATTAGGCACTTCCAGGCCTATAATTACTGCAACCTTAGATGGATCAACCAAAAAACCTTCCTTGTAGATTATGTGCTCTAACAATATCCAAGTGGTGTAGAAAATATGCACTTCTTGATGTTTAAAGAGATACTCAACTGTCTACATATTTCAAACATTAAGCGCATATTTTCATAATGATCCCTTCATAATCCCATACAATTTCTAATAATCTAAATAAACCTAAGAAGTTGTGAATAAAATATTTAAATGTCTAAAAAAATATCTGCGAAAATACATCAAGCACATTTTTCAGCCCAAAAGGCATCATAGTATAGGAAAAGATGCTCCATTCAGTGGTAAAAGTGGTCTTTTCTTGATACTCATGGGAAATCCTAACCTGATGATACCTAAAGAACTCATCTGTAAACAAATAGATTTCACACACTGCAATTCCTTCTAGTATTTCCTCATTGAATGGAGTAGGAAAGAGATCTGTCATACATGCAAAATTTAGATCCCTGTAATCCACATAGATCCTAATCAGACCATCCTTCTTGATACTGATCACCATTGGACTAACCCATTCTTACTCGTCCAAGGTCTAATGATTCCAGAATTCAAAATTTTGTTAATCTCTTCTTTAATATTTTCCTGCAAGTTGGGGTTCATTCTATATGGTCTCCTTCTGACTAGGCGTGCACCTTATTTAAGATTTATCTTCATCTCCCCTAGTTATTCATGCATGCCTTTAAGTTCATGATATCGCTAAGGGAATAAGTCCTAATAATCCCATAATAACTCAATGATTTTTGCAACTTATGAGTCTAACCAATAGTCTCTAATTATGGCCTCCTTAGGCTCAGCTTCTGATCCAATATTTAATTTCTTTATCTTCATTGGTTCATAATATGCACGTGTATCCTTATCTGCACTATCCAAGACTTCACGCAATCCTGGTTAATGATCGACATCCAAATTTTCTACTTCTTCATCATCCACTATGTAGACCATATTTCATTTTTCTTTCTCAAGGTAAACGCGTTCAAGTAGTATGGAGTCCACTTCTTCTTCTTCTTCAAAACGCGCTCCCAACTCTATCTCACCAAATAACTCTTGAATGAGTTCTTCTACCTTTGCACTATCTCCCATAGTTAAGCGCTTGAAAAAATTTAATGCCTCTTCTACTGGAGGTTTAGTAGATAAGTAGTCAAAAGAATGGATCATTCCTGCAATCAAATCCTACAAATTTCTAGTTTCTCTATGTAGCTCTGCATACATACCAAGCATGTGTGCATCCTTATAGGGTGGAATATAATTTATGCACCTAGAGTGAATGTGGTAATGCTTCTTGTCCCTCTGTCTAAATTCTCTCACACTACTTGATGTGGTGTTGAACATGTTGATTACCATGATACATGCAAAATTTGATTAGGTGCATTTCTTATGAAAAAAATGAGTAGATAGGGTGATCCCGATTTCATTGTTGTCCATAAGATTATCTCTGTGAACCAACCAATAATGCCCTGCTGTCCGAGAAGGGTATATGCTAACATTTTCCTTCTCTCAACTTGGTATTTCCATTGTTCTACCATGGCCCATAATAATACTAGAAGAACTTCCACTCTGATATACCAAGGTACTTAGCTACCTATTCATCAAACAGAGAGAAGTCCATTCTTCCGTGCAATCACACTTCTTACTTCATGTGCTACCAGTTCATAAGTACCATGAGCCTAATTATCAAAATTAATAATCATAGTATCACTAATAGATTTTGTATCTTCCCGCTAAATAATTCCCTCCTTGGATGGCTCAGTGACCCCTAGGTCCTGAATAACGTACACATAAATCATGTTTAAGTCTTCCTCACTCAGGATTAAAATACAGTGCAGATTTTCCATCTGTTAAAGGGATTAAAATCGTTCCTCCTTATTTTCAAGACTAATGTATCCTTTGTTGAACCTTAAATCAACATTATTTACGTAGCACCAAGGGTGCCCAAGCAAAGATGGAAAACTTTTTGCTTCCACGAGTGTTAATACCGCAAAATCCCCAGTCAATTTGGCCCCTTGTATAGTGATAGATGCATCCTTTAAAACTCCTATAGGAGTGGCCTTAGTTCGATTGGCCATAAAAAAATACATTGGATGATGTTACAATAGATGTCTACCCATTTGCACCCATGCATCTAAAGTAAGAACATTGACTTCTCCACTTGTATCAATCAAGATATTGCTCAAAAGTCATCCATCCATGACAACATTCAGAGTGATATCCTTGTCGTAGTCAATACTATCAAGGGGATGTTTGCATGTAGGATCTTCTGTTCATTCTTAGTACTTATACGCAGAGTGTTTCCCTTCAGCCAACTCCCTAACAATGGAATAATATTCTCTTGGTGAAACATTTTGCATATCTCTCTTATGTCATCAATATCAATGGGACCTTCCCTGCTTCTTTCTTATGTTCTATATTATGTGACTACTCTTTCAAACACTATATTTCACCTTGAAGATTTATGAGGACTTCCACGGTCTCTTGATTGACCTCCTTTTGATGAGCAGGATCTGGGTACCTCGCGTGTAGAACCTACTCCTTAGTGATTGTAGGCTTCTGCTACAAAACCTCTTTTGTGCATGCTACTTCAGCTCGTGTTGTAATTTTCATGGTTAATGCATTAGGTTTTGGTGCTAACTTGGGCATCCACTGATTTTCCACCACATGTTGTATTCTAACCATCCCTGCGCCTTTTTTGTCTTGCTTATTTTTTTTACTAAGATGTTCATATATGTCAAGGAACTCCTTATAGCTATGACTCTCCTCATAACTATGATTCTTTACACAGAAAGAACATGTCATATTCTAAGGAAATTTGTGCCTGTAGTGGTCAGGAGATCCACATGTATAGAACATCCCATGAGGAAACTCACCTCTTCCTCCACCACGGTATTAACACCCTCTTCCATGACCTCCTTCAAAACACCCTTCATTCCTATCATAGCACGTTTAATTATGATCCTAATCCTAGTGTTTTTTCTTTCCTTTAGAATTATCTGATACACTTGTTTGTCATACACCAATGTCTATAGCATCATGGATCTGACCAATCAATCTATAATCTTCAGTATCATGAGTTGTGGAACAACAAATATTACAATAGCAAGATACATTCTTACTTATCGCGCGTTTGTAGTAGTGGACAGTGGCTATCATCATGGTTCAAATGACAGATCTCACATTCCAATAGCAACAAGTGTATGGACCTGTAGGGACAACTATCCTTAGTGTGACCTTCCACTTCACAATCTATACACCAAATCCCTAAGCGTGTTTTATTTGCTAATTTTCCGATTTCTCTAACTACTTTTCCATAGCTGCAATTTGTGCCTCCAAGAACGGGCTAGCACCAGTGTCAATACTTCCAAATTCATCAGCACATAAAAATACTTCATGAGCTTCATGCGGGTCAGTATATGTCTTATGTGATAACGCCCTGATAAATGGCGTAATCAGTCCTCTAACAAACCATTGTGCATGTTGGCTTGCATGAATATCATAAGAAAGGTTAGATAGAAGTGTTATAAAAAACATGCATCATACTCACATACACTCTCAATGGTGGCTTGTTTGATATCCTTGAGTGCGCTTATGCTTTTCGTCTCAAATTCTGAGATATAGAATTATTTCAAGAAAGAATCCTTCAATGATGCATAATACTTACAAGTTTGATCAGGGTCAAACTTCCTGTACCAAGTTGGATGTAAGATGAGCAGAAGTGATGATTCACCAAAGGTAGAAAAAAAATTATACAGATCTATGATTGGTAATCTACTTTACTCTACATCATCAAGAACAGACATCATGCAGGTGGTACGATTGGTTAGAAGATTCCAAGAATATCCAAGGGAGACACACCTCAAGGCGGTAAAGAGGATTTTGAGATATCTCATGGGCACAACTGAATATGGACTCTGGTACCCCAAAATAAGTGAATTTAGTATAAAAGCATATACAGATAAAGATTGGGCAGGAAACATTAATGACATGAAGAGTACAAGTGGAGGAGCATTCTTTGTCAGAAATTGCTTAATATCATGGATGAGAATAAAATAATCATCAATGGATCTCTCAACATGTGAATAAGAGCATCTAAGTGTTAAGATGTGTTGCACACAAGTTCTATGGATGAATAGACATTGGAATATTATAAGATAAAATATGAAACTCCAATTCCTTTACTGTGTGATAGAAAAAAACACAATAAGTGTCTCCAAGAACCCCATGTTCAACACAAAAACAAAGCATATAACAATCAGATATCATTTCTTGAGGGAATAAGTAAATGAAAAGAAAATTAGTCTCGAATATGTGAGAACAAAGAAGGAATTTGTAGATATCATGACCAAGCCACTACCAAAAGCAACATTTGAGCACTTGAGGGATGAATTGGGGGTCATTCTTAATCCCACCAAAAATTAGAAAGTGTAGAAATGATATAAGGGAGAATTATCATGATGTATCAACTTATAATCAGTGCCAAATATGAAGGAGAGCTAGTCTACTATCTCTCACTACAACAATTGAATCATGTACTCAAGGGGAGAATTGTCGCGATCAGAAACAGTCAAGTGGAATGAAAGCATAAACTGAGGGGGGTTTAGTAAGGTAAAAACATGAAAAATATTGCTTACTTGAATAAGGCATAGTTGGCCCCTTGTCATTGTTGTTAAAGGGGGAGAGTAACTAAGATCAGAAACTAGATTGCCATAATAGAAGGGGAGAGTAACTCAAATCAGAAAGCAACTACATCACAAAAGGGGAAGAAAAGTTTAGATCATAAAATAGAAGGAGAGTAAAAAGTTAAACATGTATACATTGAATGGCCAGATGGATTCTCACTAACAAAAGATAAATATTATGTGTGAAGGTTGAATAAAGCTTTGTATGGATTAAAGAAAGCTCCTAGAACTTGGTACATAAGATTAGAATAATTCCTCATTAAGCAAGGTTTTAGAAAAGGAGTCGTAAACAAAATCTGTACATAAAATAAGGATAACATCTCCTCATTGTAATAGTATATGTGGATGACATCCTTTTTGGTAGAGATGTCAATGCTAGAAGACTTGTCTTTTTTTCTCGGACTATAGATCAATCAATCAGACAGAGGTATGTTCATCTCACAATGCAAGTATATCAAAGAGATGATGAAAAGATTTAAGATTGAAGACTGCAAACCTATTGGGACACCAATGGAAGTTGGATGTAAGATGATCATAAATGATGATTCACCAAAGATAGACAAAACATTATAAAGATTCATGATTGGCAATCTAATTTACTCTATAACATCAAGACTAGAAATCATGCAAGTGGTAAGATTGTTTAGAAGATTTTATGAATATCCAAGGGAGACACACCTCAAGGCAGTAGTAAAGAGGATATTGAGATATCTTGTAGGCACAATTGAATATGCAATCTGGTACCCCAAAAGTAGTGAATTCAATAAAAAGCATATACAGATGCAAATTAGGAAGACAACATTGATGACATAAAGAGTGCAAACGGAGGAGCATTCTTTGTTGGAAATTTCTTAGTAACATGGATGAGAAATAAACAATCATCAATGAATCTCTCAACATGTGAAGCAGGACACATAGTTAGCATGATGTGTTGCACACAAGTTCTATGGATGAAGCAAACATTGGAATATTATAAGATAAAATATGAAAATCCAATTCCTTTACTGTGTGATAGAACAAGTGTAATAAGTGTCTCTAAGAACCCTGTGTTCCCCACACAAAAAAATCATATGCCAATCATATATCATTTCTTGATGGAATAAGTAAATGAAAAGAAAATCATTCTAGAATATGTGAGCACAAAGAAGGAAATTACATATATCATGACTAAGCCAGTACCAAAAGCAACGTTTGACCACTTGAGGAATGAATTGGGGGTCATTCTTGATCCCGCCTGATGTAGCCTATAATTTACCAGTAAGATATTAGTGTGCTGGCACATCACTCAGCCTAGATTGAGCACTCACCCAAAGTGCGCAAAGGTATCAGGCCCCTCTTTAGGGTTGATGTTACATGATGTTAGCATGATGAAGACTTAATGCATACATATCCATAATTGACATATCATTCTACAATGCATGCTGAGATCTATATCTAAAGAAAAACATACTTAAATGATGACCATGATGAAATCAAAACATGCAAGAACCAATTACACTCAAGATAATACTTTGATTCAGATAATAACATCCATTATATTAAATGTAGTAATACACAGAAGCTTCTTACAATAATGTTTTTCTATGCTTATGCGCACATAGATCTGATGGTATTATCTCATAGTAACTAGCCCTTACATATATCCTATCCTCTCATACCTTCTATATATCCTCTCATACACTCTCCTTATACTACGCAGTTTACTACATATTTATAAGGGTGGATACTTTCCCCTCACCACTTATCCAATCCAAAAATAGGTCACATGCTATTATTAGCCATGCACCGTTACAATAATAGCCGCACATGCAAGTGCGCTAACAATAGTCTTCTTCTAGTTAAATGACAGTAGTGTATCTATTCGTAGCCTATACTCATGCAAAGAGATTTGTAGTAGTTCCTCCAAAAATACATAATGCATGTCACACAATTCTTTAACCAATTTTGTGTGTAGTGCACGCTATCTCCAAAAATATCTCCTCGTTGTGAAAACAGATAAGTCTTGAAATATGGCCTTATCTTCCGTGTGCATGTTTTCCACTTATCCTTTCGCCCTTTGAACACGCCCTAGTCTCTCACTTACGGACCTCTTGTGTGCCTTCTGCTAAGTATTGTCTGCTCAATACCACCAACAATTAGAAAGTGCAGATATGAGATAAGGGATAATTCTCATAATGTATCAGCTTCTAATCAATTCTAAATACAAAGGATAGCTAGTCTCCTAGCTCACTACAACAATTGGTATCACTTGCTCAGGGGGAGCATTGTCGCGGCCGGAACAGATCAAGTGGAATCAAAGCATAAACTCAAGGGGAGTTCAATAAAGCAAGAACATGAAAAATATTGCTTACTTGAATAAACATATAGTTGGCCCCTTGTGATTGTTGTCAAAGGGGGAGAGTAACTAAGATCTTAAACCAAACTGCCACAATAGAAGGGGAGAGTAACTCAAATAAGAAATAAAATACATCACACAAGGGGAAGAAATGTTTACATCATAAACTAGAAGGAGAGTAAATCATATCAGAATGGTCCAGTAACCTAAAGAAGAAGATTAATGTCAAAGGGGGAGCCATGTAAAAGGGAATATGGAACCCGAAACCAAGTATAATTTTTTTTTCCATCAAACCATACAGGTTTCTGACGTAATTTGTGTTACCATAAATTAAAAAGGGGGTGATTGTTGGACCTTTTTCATTATACATATGTGTTGACATTGATGTCAAGCTGAATTAGTTGATGTCAAGTATTATAGATGGAAAAATGGGTAAATTGGTAAGGTGAGAATGCAAGCAAGATGAAGGTTGATTAGTAGTGCCAACTCACAGAGGCTTTGAGATGATCAAGGATGAGTCTTAAAGGACTTAGATAACTTTTGAGCTAGCCAAGGATATAAGGTGTTAACCACCAAGTACATCGATATCCGTGGAGAAAAGAAGCTCAAGGAAGGAACCACGGACTAAAGGAAAGCTCTAGAAGAAGGCGCGATGAAGGTAGGTGAGTGCCATAGAGTGAAGAAGGTCAGAAATTAAAGTCGTGGGTATGAAGATTTGGAGAGAGAAAGTCACGTATAAAGGGAAAAGATGCAAAAAATTAAATAAGTAGAAAAGCTGGTAAGTATTGAATATTTCCATAGATATAAGGAAAGCCATAAAGAACTAGAAAAGGAGAAAATCCACAGAAGGTAGGAAACAAGGACGAATCCGTGATAAGTTAAAAAATCCGCACAATGGATACAAATGTCACGTATAACTAAAAGATGCATAAAGAAGGGAAAATCTGAAGGAAAAAAGGAGAAATTCAATATGAAGGAAAAGATTAAAGACGCCAAAGGAAATCGTTGAACGATCAAAGTGAATTGGAGTAGATCAAGGTCAATTAGTTAGAGCTGAAATTGAAAGAGTGAAAATTTACATTCATATTTCAAAGCAGATTTGATTGACAAAATTGCAACTACAAGTAAAACTGGAACTTCACACAGACTAATGCAATTATTTGTTCGAGCTACTAGCATTTAATGGATGTTGACCACAAGGAAATTTGGCTGTAAGCTCGGTGGAGATATCTTATTTCAATGAAAATTAAAATAATACAAAGAATATGGGTTGTCGTTTAATTTAAAGAAAAAAATTCTAAACAATGGAAGTTTTCTATTTTTAGAAGTCAGCTAATAAATTAGTTTATCAGATGCATGGAAGGAGGAATGAAGCCGAATAAGGAAAGAACAAAATATGGACTTAACTGGGAACATTTAATGATCCGGATGCATAGGTGAAAAATAAGTAAGAGTACACGAATAAAATTTTGACGCAAGCATTTTGGGTCATTGGTGAAATAAAATAAAAACTCTAAGTCATTCAATTGTTTTTTCTCATGAGAGAAAACTAAGGCACTAGAGCCAAGAGAGTGACATAGGCAGAATAGCAGAAAATATGATGCAATCAAGCTAATAAGATCTACAGTAGAAAAGAAGAGAGAAGGGTGAGATTGATCAAATGAATAATAATATGATCAGATAAATAGATCATCATAGCAGCAGACTGAATGAGCAAGATAAAGAAGAACGAATGAGTAGAAGAAAGTGACAGAGAAAGAACAAAGATGGAGTCAGAAGAGAGATCATAACCTATTATACAAATTAATATGTAACTAGATGATAAAACTATGATTGTAAAATAATTCTAAGTTGTATCTTAGTAATTTAGGGAGTTTTTAGCTTCCTTGTAGGTGGGTGCATGCAGAAATAAATCTCATGTGATGCGTAATATTCACTTGAGTCCTTTTTGTGCATAATATGAGCTTAGGTACAAGGTTTGGTGCTCCTTATGGGATTGATGTGTCACTAAAAGTATCATGTAATAGGTGTTAAATTCTTATAATTCCTTGCTTTGTGTAATATAAGCAACGATTTTGGTGGGTTTTTCTCGCAAAAGGGTTTCCCATGGTAAATCTCTGTGTTATGTGTTTATGCATTGATGATTGTTTAACTGAATATATACTGATCATAAATATACACTAATCAGGAATATATATCTGGAATCAAAGTTTAAAATTTTTAATCAACACTGATTCACCCCCCAATGATTGTTATCTGCAACAATACTGCTCAATTTTTGGAGAAGAAGATTATTTTGTGTTCTGAGGTTAGGATTGCTCTTACTAGAAGATGGAAGTAGATAAGGAGTTAGATGGATTTTTGATGATTTCTATCAGTTTTAGAGTGAATAGGGATGAAATTTTTACCTATTTAAGTAGTTTGGAAGTCTTCAAATTGGTATAAAAGATTCAAATAAGTTGAGTTCCTAAAACTACTTTCTGGGTGGCTTTGTTTGGTGAAGAGGAAATTTGGTGTGGTTTGCACATGTATGGATATTTCAAGAGATATAAAAAATAAATGATGTGATATACAAGGTAGGGTAATTCCAATTAGAGGTTAGATACCATAGTTGAGATGTTCTTGGGTGGTCTTGAGGCCCAAAAGTTAAGATATGGTCCTAGAAATAACTGTTTTGAGAATGATATGATCCTTCTTGGTTGTGTTATGTGAAATTTGATTGGTGTAAGATAATTTATGACCATATATGGTGTTTTTATGGTATTATTTACATGTGTGTGATAAATTTTGGAGTTTGAATAATCATGGTGATGAGTTTTATGGCTCTTGCTCATCTAGGTGATGGGGTTTTGAGTTTTTTTTTTTAGCTACTTTTGTGTATTTGGGCATGACTGGCCTACATGGGTACATTATGAATGTTTTTGTTAATGTGGTGTTATATTTTTAATTTTTGGATTGTATTAATGATGTAGGACCATCTTACTTCATATTTTTTGAGTTGAGAACGGTATATAGTGCATGTTTGAATTCAAATTTTCACTAGTTGTGAGAGAGGGAAAAAGTACAACCCAAGTGTGAGTGTGTAAAAGGTATGATGGAAATGTTTAAGATATTAGAGAGTTTGGAAGAGTTTTATGTGTTCTATAGAGTTTATGTGTAAGGGTTTGAATCCAATACAAGTTATGAAAGTGTGTACTATAATGAGTTGAAGAAGTGAGGGTTTGAACAAGGGTTTGAAGGGTGTGTGAGTTGAATCAGTTATCTCCATTAGTGTTTGCACAAAAAATATATATATATATAATATATATATATATATATATATATATATATTAATTCAAAGGTGATTGAGTGGGTTCTTGATCATCTTAGGTGTTATATAGCCTCCTTGCGGAGTTAGTGCTTCACTAAACTAGGGGGTTGGGGCTCTTTCTGGGTTTTTGCTTCACTAAACCAGGGGTTGGTGCTCCTTGTGGGGTTAGTGCCTCACTAAATTAGGGTTTGGTTATCATTGTTGATTTGGTGCTCAACTAAATTTGAAAAATATCTAGGATAAAGTTTTGTTTTAGTGGGTTTTCTTTCCCTTGAGGGTTTCTAACTTTTATCTTATGTTATGGTGTTCTATCTCTGGTTATGGTTATTTGAATGTATGTTGTATGATGTTTTGCACACATTAATGGTTGACTGTTTTATGAATTAAGCAAGTAAATACAGTTTTTAAAAAAAAAAATTAAAGGATTGATTCACCCCCCATAGTCCATTGTGCTTCAAACATAGTGGTGACATCGGCTATGTATAAGGGTGATCAAAGCCTAGCTGACTATTTTTTAGGAACCATATATTACACTATGATGGTTTTATTAGAGTTACAAATTCATTTCAAAGATAAAAAAGAAGGTTGAGACATAACAACATCTATTTCCAAGTAGGTAAGGCACACAGAAAGGTTTAGACCCAAAATTCAAGTAGGTGCAAGAACATATAAGAGGGTTAGGAACGTATGGAATATTTTGACCTAGTTGTATGGTTTTGAACAAATATAGGTTAGGTTTCTTTATCAGAAACAAATAATTTTGAGTCTCACATCAACTTGTTCATGTATTCAGATCACTCAAAATATCACACAGTCCTCATAGAATTAGTTAAGTGTAATTTCCTCATTTATGTTTTGATAGTTGTGTTAGATCAATAGTTACTTTTAGAGCATTATTTT
Organism: Taxus chinensis; assembly: GCA_019776745.2. Lineage (NCBI taxonomy): Eukaryota > Viridiplantae > Streptophyta > Pinopsida > Cupressales > Taxaceae > Taxus > Taxus chinensis. The sequence goes on from CM034152.1 coordinate 654,185,842, forward strand.
GATTTGGGAAATTAATTATATCAAAATAGCCTCATGTTGCATTATTTCATCCTTTTTATGTATAATAATTAGAAAATACTAAAATATTAATAGGGAATGAAATAAGATTAAATCACTTAAAAAGTGAAATCAATTAGATCATAGTTTAAACATGTGAGTTATAATTCAAGAAGATTTTAAATAAAAAATGTAGTGTGCATGCTTACTATCATTCAAGAGAATTAAAGTATGGATATATATTTTTTGGTGATTAATAATTTCCTTTCCATCATTCTTTAATAGGTTATCTTGCAACTACTTTAAACACCACAAAGTATCGTGCACTTATAAGTGATAACTTAAATTCTCATTTTCTTCATTTATTTCAACACGTTCTCTTATTTTTCTATTTGTATTTAATGTGGATTATATATTTAAGAATTTTTTAAATAAAGATTTTAAAAGTAGTAATCTTACCATCATTAGCATCCTTAGAGCCCTTGATAGTTTACAACTAGAATTATTAATAAGTGTTGGAGATGAGTGTTGTGAGTCCCAAAAGAAATAGTTTTGGTGAGTGTTTGTTTTTTTGGATATCTTGGGATTTATCCTATCTCAAAATGCAACTCTGCCTCTATTAAATTTCAAAAATATAAATTATATTAAAACATTAATATCTCATGAACATTTAAATCTATAAAGAAACCAAAGGATTTTTTTATTAGAAGGATAAGAGAAACATAAACTATCACAAAACCTAATTATGAAAATCTATAGTTTTACCTATTTTCATTTCTCTCTTCAAATTTTCCTTTTATTTCCCTACACACTACATTTCTAGTCTATTTCTCTTATCAAAAATTCCCCAAGGTTTAATTTATTGATGTGAATCTAGCTGCAAGAGGTTGAAATACCTCCAAAACGCACATAAACAGATTTGCAAATAAAAACCAGGAAGTTTCAAATAGCTTACTTCTCATTATGGAATCCACACTTATCTATCACATCATTACAATCCTCCTTTTATTTCATGTCTACTCTAAAAACCCTAAAATGCCAAAAAAATCCTAAAATGCCAAAATTACGTACTAGGAAACCAACTTGAATGGACCCCAAATTTTGTGTGCCAAATATTCTTTCATAAATTAGGGCTCACGCGAAATTTGGACTTATTCTAACAAGCACAACAAAAGTTATTAAGTTCTAAGACCTACTCAAAAGTGAAAAAAACATTTGGAGCAAATTTAGGCTACTAAATGAAGGAATCCGGGCCCGAAAAAAACATGCTAACATGGGCACCCCCCACAACCTTGCAAGAAAGTTAACTCCAGCATAGTACTAATGTATATTTACCACCCTAAAATGCCAGGACGATCCAACGGTCAGATCAAAAGTTATGGTCTATGCAAGTTATGCTCCCACATCATTTATCAAATAATATCCTAACCACACTTATAATGGTCTTATTATTGTGGCTTAGCTTATGATATACACAAACGTTACTAATGTATACATCTCCATCAATCTCTTCACATGTAGTAAGTTTTTTTACACATATATCCGTTGTCTGCTTGGGGCTCACTTTGCAACGCATTTCCTAAAAGCTTCCTCTACCTCACCGTACATCTTCTTCGCCCCAGCAGAGCCCATGCCTTTGCGATACAGAGCCTCTTAGCGAGTTTCTCATCAAAGTCAAGAGCATGATTATAGTCAGCGAGAGCCAGGTCGAACTCCTGCAACTTCAACATAGCCGCGTCCTGTTGCAATAGACGACTTTGAGGGGAACTCCGTGGAAGCAGCATTTCATTTTCAGACAGCTACCATAGTGAATGGCCGCGCCCTGGAATCTTTGTCTTTAAAGCATGTGTTCCCCGCTTCTTTATGCATTTTCGCAATCTCCATTTCACCTCAAATTTACTCTCCATACTGCAAATTCATTCACCTTCCCCTCATGGAATATGTTTTTATTTACCCGCCCTGCAAATTGTCCCGTCTCTACACTATTAAAATTTCCCCTTCTATTGCCATATTTTAAATTTCTTGTGCCTACACACGTCAGCTTTCTGTGTGCGACGTGGTTGCTTATGTGGCCGAAAATCCCACACTCCTCGCGTAAAAAAAACTCAACTTATGGCTTTTTTTTAATATGAACAAAGAGAATATAATTTAGAGAGTATGTGGGTTTATATGTGTACCTTTTTTAACACAAAGAACAATAAATTTTAATCAATGATGCACTATGTTGTTAAATGTATAATAAATTAATCTATCTTCCTTTATGTCTCCTCGTGTTAAAGAAAGCACAAAAAAACACTAATTGCTCCCTAAAAAATGATTCAAGTCATGCAAATCCATTAGGGAAGTGCCCTATATAGGTCTGAATTCTCATCCCAGGTCTAATATTCTCCATGTTCTCCTCTCCACTACAAGAAAAACTAACTTTCCCAAGTATTTAGGGCAAGTGTAAAACTCAAGAAAAGAATTGTCAAAGTATGTTGCCAAAATATGATTGTGCTATGGTATATATCACATGTTTATAAAACAACATGTAGTTCGAGAACTCTTTAAAGTAGTGGGTATATTGGCTATGCACACGGGGTGCCCACAACCCACCTAACTTTGTTTTGCAGGAACCAATTGTCTTACAACTATGAAAATTATTTCCAATAAGGTGAGGAACACCAAAATGTTCAAACCTAGAATACAAATAAATAGTTCCAAGACCACACAAGAGGATCAAGACAGTATGGATGCTTTAAACCTATAAGTTGTAAGGTTTTTACCAAATTTATAGTTTCAAGTGCCAGTCTCAACAACAATCACTTAAGTCTCAAATCAACATGTTCCTACATTCAAATCACTCAGAATCTCCCAAGTCATCAAAATCACTAAGTGAAATTTCTCCCGTTGTGTTTTGATATTTTTTTTCTAGATCAATAGACCCTATTAAAGAATTATTCTAATTTCGGCAATTAATGTTGGAAGTTTAATTAGATCAGAATAGCCTTCTGTTTACATTATTTCATCCTCTTTATTTCTATTAATTAGAAACACGCTAAAATTAAAAAAGAATCAATAGGATTAAATCTTTTAAAATAAAATCATTCGGTGAACATGACTCCCTAATCAAGCATTGTAGCCTTAACCATGGTGTCTTTAGGGTTTCATATAGTATTTAGGTCTAATTTGATCATAATTTCCATATGTTCCTTATTTACCCTACTAGTGTAGTGTTTGGATTTAAAATAAATCTATTGGTCATTTTGAGATTTCACCTCCCACTCGCAAGCGTCATAATGCAATGTATTCTTCTATTACTATCTCTAGTTCTCTTATTGATCCACCCTCTAATGAAGTTCTGTAACATGAAATTGAAACCAATAGTGAACACTCTTAGATTATCATCATGATAAGGAAAAAATTGTAGACCAAGATCAAGTTGAGATGTTATCCGATATTCATGTTCAACTCCGCGCTAACCCACATCATATTGATCCTATTATCAAGTTTTCTTCTTGGTGTTAATCTTTTTCGTGATTAGATATATAATGATGAATCTATTTTATTGATCAATCTCAGCTAACATCTACTGTACCCACATCTATTATTCATGTACTTCCTTAGGGACGTCTAGCATACCCATGAACAATGTGTCTATGCATGTTCCTATAGCCACTATTAATACTACATATCCCATCTATCATCATATTGGCTCACATACCACGATCATATAGAACCTAGGTTCATGAGTCCCTTGTTTCTCTCAAGCAAAAAGTTTACAATTACAACAGGGTGTGTTCTCATACTTCTCATTATATTGATCTTCTAAATTATTCCATATCACACTTGCACTTGATGTTGTTTCATACACTTTTCCTGTTGGTTTCACTACACTAAGCTTCATATGTATGACGGAAAGGTTGGTCACAAGAACATATTTAATATTTTCATATTGCTTTCTTTGACTATGCATCTAATGATATTGCTGCTAATATATGGACGGTCCTGAGAGCCTCAAGGATTTTTTCATTGCAATGGTTCTATAATGTCCCCACACATTTTATGCAATCTTTTACAACATTGGAAAATCACTTATAGGAAACAATTTTCAATTAAATATTTTCAATTCTAAAAAATGCAAATTTCTATTTTTGAATTCAGTCATTAAATTGGTTTGTTAAATGCTGGGAGAAGGAAGAATGAATTCTAACAGAAAAGAACAAATTTGGACTTAGATGGAAACATTTAATGATTTAGATTCACATGTGACAAATCAGAAAGAGTACACGATGCAATTTTGAACAATTTTTTTTGAGTCATTGGTGCAATAAAAAGAAAACCTAAAGTAATTTTAAAGTTGGTTACTCATGAAAAAAAAACGTAAGGAACTAGATCTAAGAGAGTGAAAGAGGTAGAGAAAAGAATATGATGCAATCAAGCTAAGAAGAGCTAGAGCGGTGAAGAAGAGAGAAGGGTGAGATTGAACCGATATTTAAAAGCATGATAAGATAAACAAAGCATGACAACGGCATATTAAATGAGACTAAAAGAGTAGAATGAATGAGTAGAAGAGTTGCGATAGAGAAAAAACACAGATCGAGCTCAAAAAGAGATCATAATCTATTGTAAAAGCAATCTATAAGTAGATGATCAAACTGTGATTGTAAAAGAAGTCTAATTTGTAGCTTAACAATTTAGGAGTTGAAGCTTCCTTATAGGTGGGTCCTACAAAATAATCTCTTGTGATGAGTAATATTCACTTGAGTTCTTTTTTGTGTTTAATATCAACATAGGTATACGGGGTTGGCGCTCCTTCTGGGATTAGTGTCTCACTAAAAAAATCTTGTAAGATGGGTTATATTCTTATGATTCCTTACTTTGTGTTGTATAAGCAACGATTTTGGTGCCTTTTTTTCTCCTGAAAGGTTTTCCCACGGTAAATATCTGGTCTCTCAGTTTTTATGAGTATGATGAATACTTGATTAATAATCTGCTGCTCATACATACAGATTGGTAAAAAATATAAAATAATGTCTAGAGTGTCAAAATTTTTAATCTCCACTTATTCACCCCCTCTCAGTGCTTGTGATCTCGCAACAAAAATTTAACTTGAATTCCTTATGGTTGATGTTAAGCATTGAATTTTTTTTTAAGAATAGATACAAATTGTTCCTGGTGGGACTAGGCATTTGAGCCAATATAGAACCCACTACCTAAAATAAAAAATTATTGATGTCTAAATGCTAAATTGACTCAAAGTAAATTTGGAACTAAAACAACCATAGCATGAGAAACAACCTTTAACGTAAGAATTTTTTTTTGGGAGACTCATAGTTTCTTAAAATTTAATTTAATTAACATTGGTCTATGGATAATTAATGGGCTTCGATAAAGGAATTAATGGCATTCTCCTTGAAAGACTATGCCTTGCAAAATAAAGTAATTAAATATTATAAAGTAGGAATTTTAAACCTTATGTTTTGAATTCTCTTAAAAACTATAAGGTCATACAATGGAAACATAAACTTAATGAATATGTAACCATAAAAGGCCATGTCATGGAGTACGCCTACACGACGTTTCTTACTGTAATTGGGTCATTGTCCTAGTTTATGTCGTTGAGTATGACATTGATGGGTACCCTATGTTATCTTATTATATAAGTAGGTTAATGTTTTTGTAAGTTTCTTATGCATTGTTGAGTTACTCTATTTAGAGAATTTGTGGTGTTGTGTAGTGAGTGATGTAAGATAAAAAAAAATTATCCTTGTATTTTTACTGTTGCATTTTGTGTGTAAATTTGGGCATTACATTTGGTATAAGAGTGGAGGTTCATGCTCTCAAAAATCTAGGATAAAACCATATTAGAGTTGTGATGATTTTTCATGGTGGTGGAGGTGGATATTGGAAAAGTAATGTGATATATGTTGTTATGTGACAATGTTGTAACTATGATATGATGAACGCATATGTCGTTCATGTCACTTAGTGCATATTTGTTACCATGTTGATGTGATTGCGATGATAGCATTCACTCTCTTTTTCATGGATTCAATGAGGAGTTCACGTGTGAAGTGATGCCTTGGTGTGTGTGAAAATAATGTTATTGTGTATTGTGAAGTGTTGGATTTTCTTGTATTTTGTGTGTATGTAGGTGTGGTGATGTGTCGCATGACATAATTGGTGTATAGTGAATTAGATTGTATTGGGATGTTGCCATCGTGTTGTGATGAATTATATGTGTCACCATGTTATATAACAATTGATTTTATGTTTTAATGTTACTCACTGTGTTCATCACACATACTTTTTGTAATATGTGATGGGTCATGTTGTGATTTAGGGGCATATAGTGAGCGTATGATCCCTATTGTATAGTGATTGCACTTTTGGTGCACTATGTGGTAATTGATATATCATAACCCATAAAAGTAATGATTTTTTTTATACACTATACCCATACCATGTGTAAGATGCTATGGTTAATGTGTGTGAATCACCATTGTGTTAGTGATGTAGTTATGTGTTATGTTGTGAACCCTACCTAACCAAGTCTAGGGAAATTGGTAAAAAGGTGTATGTTTGGAGTGAGAAAATGTGTACCATTGACCAGTCACTTGAGCTAAGTATGAGATAGGAAGTGGAGTCTTACATAGGCTGAAAAGCTATTTTTGTTTCATTTGGTATGTATGGCACTTGATCAACGGGTGTTGATGCATATTGTGTTTCACGAAAAACTTAGGCTCAATAGATGACGACCTTTACTCCTTCCCTCTATCCTCTCCATATTGGTTATCGTATGGATTCAAACCTAAGTGTAGTTATGACTATGTTGAGCCTTATGGAATTGGTGGAGGTATGATTTAGATAGAGATGATGATAGTTGTATTATTTGATATGTTATTTTACGAGTTGAGGCTTGATGTTCGAGTGCCATCAACTTGTTGAGTATCCCTTTGGTGGTCATATAAGGTCACATAGTTATTGTGATGTACCATTTCTCTATGCATATTTTTATTTGTAAACTAAACATTTTCTTGTTCTTGCTAGAACCAATAGTTTTCCTTGATTGATGTGTTCTTATATTTAGGGAATTTTATTTTGTTATTGACACTAACACGTGGATTATTGCACTAACTATGGATATTTGGGTCATTTTATTTACTTAGTTTTAAATTTTATTTTCATGTTTTTAAAAGTTTTACAAGCCCCTGGCCCAAGGCTTGGGATTTTTTCTAGCATTTGAAACATATTGTTATTCTGGTTCTAATGTCGTAATGTGTGGATTAGGGTCATCGGAATGCACCATGGAGTGGGTTGAACCTTGGACCCCGATTCATTGTAGGGGGTTATGCCCCAAGGAGTTACAGATAACTAGTGGGTTATTGAACCATGAGTTATTATGTCACTTAGATTATGGATGTATGGAACTCTATGTACCTAGGGCCAAAGGGTGACCGAACTCCTTGAGGGAGACATAAGAGACTTGAGGGAGGCATAAGAGACTTTAGGGAGACATAAGAGACTTGAGGGGAGGCATAAGAGACTTTAGGGAGACATAAGAGACTTGAGGGAGGCATAAGATACTTTAGGGAGACATAAGAGACTTGAGGGAGGCATAAGAGACTTGAGGAGGCATAAAGGACTTGTAGAGAGACATAAGAGATGTGTGTGTGTGACTAGTGCACTTGGAGTTTTATTTTTATGTTTTTGATGCTTTGGAAGGTACATGTAGTTTTTTCACGATGTTGTCAGAGGTAAATGTAGTTGTTTCATGATGAATTAGATCAAAGTGAGAACACAACCATGTGGAGAGCTCCTTCAGATGGAATTTTGAGGCTTGTGGTTAGCATGGGAGTTTATTTGCGATAGGATAAGGGTTTGTAGAATTAGGGAAAATATTTTATTAAAGAGAACAAGATGGGAAGGATATTCGGCGTGGATGGTCAGAAATAAGGAATTATTGGCACCTAAGTTACAAAGGGTAATAGTTTAGAAGTTGGGATTTTCGTGCAACATGGTACCTCAGAAAGTAGCTAGCTACCTTATTGCCCAAGGGAAAAGTAAAAGGAAGGGAAAGGAGAATCATGTGTGGCTAAGCATGTACAAGAAGAATGGTATTCAAAGATGCAATATATAGAAGGGGTCATTATGGGAAAGGATTAGGTGTCCTATTTAAGAAATAGGATTGTCAGTGACTTCAATAATTTATCAGATTCAAAACAACCACAAGATAGAAATATATTGGATTTGGAGAACAAGTGAGAGGACTGCGGACAATAATCACATCTATAATGAAAAAGGATACCAATTGTTGAGTATATGGGAACTATTTAAATCTATGAGCTCCCTTATTTTTGTAACCTAGAGTGACTTTATCAGTGGCTTTATGTTGTGAGTACATGAGGACTATTTCTACTTTTGGGGAAGAAGGATGCACCTAACAACACAACTGATAGGAAGAATTACTGTCATCAGAATCTTAGGCGCTGAAATTACAAGGTGACCTAGATGACAATGATGGTGGCGAATATCACCCCTTCCACCTTGAAGTATCAGTGAGGAGGGCACGCAATGGATATCTCAAAATTGACTGAACATGTTATCAGAGTGACCGCATGCTTAGTTACAATTTGGGGTCTCAAAAGTGGTGGACTCAGGTAAATAAATGGTGGCTTCATGTATCAGCAAGAATATGGATGATGGAAACTGGCGTATAACCTTGATTTCCTTTTTTGAGAAAATTATATTACAACCATACGTTTGAAGAACTTGATGGAGTAATTGAAGGGAAGATTGATGAGTTTGACTCATGTAGAGGTCCTTGACATTTTTTTATGTTGCATCAATAAAGGAAAATAAAATATTATCGGGATGGAGGGATTTTAGAAAGGATATTGGTCAAGGAATTTCTAGTACTCCTTCCACATAAAGAAGATTGAGTTATGATTTTTTAATATTCTTTGGCACAAACCATATTCTTTATTCCTTTCTTCACGTTGAATGTTCTTCTATTAATTTTAGAGGAGTTTCTTTCTTGTGTTGCTAACGATAGACAACAATGTAGAGGATGCATCATAGTTTTTCTAGAAATGTATGATAGATCATGTGATCATGATTGGACCCCACTCAAACAAGAAAGTTTTCTAAAGAAGTTATGTTTGAGGAAAGGTTTTCCAAAGAAGAATAAATAAAATTGACATTGTTTTTTATTAGGGTATTTGTAATTTATTTTCATGATGGTTTTTAGATCGTGGTTGATCTCCTAGAGGGAAAGTGTGCCATATTTATGAAGACTTGTGCTAAGGTAGTTTTGGGGAATTTCTACAGAATTTTCATAGATGTCCCTGGTTGAATGCCTTGCACTTAGAGTTAGAAGGAAAAGTAAGATGTTCTAGATAGATGATTTAGAGAGGATTTCTAATGGTATAAGGTTAGTGTCTTGATGATGAGGGTTTGATATAGGTCAGACAGGTTTGAACTCTTGGCGTGAGACATATTGTTGGTCATGATGTCAAGTGAATTAGTTGATTTCAAGTATTACTGATGGAAAAATGGGAAAATTGGTAAGGTGAGCATGCAATGAAGATGAACATTTATTGGTAATGTTAACTAACAAAGGCTTTGAGATGATCAAGGATGATCCCTAAAATAATTAGACAACATTTGAGCAAGCCGCAGATATAAGGTGTTAGCCTCCAAGTACATAGAGAGCCACAGAGTAAAGAAGCTCAAGGAAGGAACCAAGGACTAAAGGAAAGCTCCAGAAAGTCAAGTGAGTGTTGCAGAGTGAAGAAGGTCAGAAAGTAAAGCCACGGGTATTAAGATTTGGTGACTACCACATATAGAGGGAAAAGATGCAAAATAATGGAAAAGAATAAAAGCTGCTAAGTATAGAATATCACCGCAGATAGAAGGAAAGCTGCGAAGAAATAGAAAATGAGAAATTCTGTGGAAGGTATAAAACAAGGAGGAAGCCACAAGAAGTTGAAAAAGTTTTACATGACATCCGAAGCAAAAAAGAGAAGCCACGATATGAAGGAAAAGATCAAAGATGCCAAAGGAAGCCGCAGAATGATCAAAGTGAACTGGAGTGGATCAAAGTCAATTAGTTAGAGTTCAAATTGAAAGAGTGAATGTTTGCATTAGGATTTCAAAGGAGATTTGATTGACAGAGAATTGTAACTGCAAGTATAACTAGAACTTCTCACAGACTAATGAAATTATCTGTTCTAGATACTGACATTTAATACATGTTGATCATGAGGTAATTTGGCTATAATCTCAGTGGAGATTCCCAATTTCAAGGAAAATTAAAATAATGCAAATAATATGGCTCGTCGTTTTAATTTCACGATGCAAATTCTAAACAATGAAAGTTTTTTATTTTTTGAAGTCGGATAATAAATTGGTTTATCAGATGCGTGGAAGGAGGAATGGAGTCGAAGAAGGAAAGAACAAAATCTAGACTCAGTTGAGAACATTTAATGACCTATATTAACAGGCGAAAGATCAGGAAGAGTACATGAATTAAATTTCAAATTAAACATTTTGGGTCATTGGTGAAATAAAATAAAAAATATCAGTCATTCGGTTGTTTCTCATGAGATAAAACTAAGGCACTAGAGCTAAGAGATAAACATAGGTAGAGAATAGAATAAAATATGATGTAATCAAGCTAAGAAGAGCTACATCAGTGAAGAAGAGAGAAGGGTGAGATTGAGAAAATGAATAAGAATATGATCAGATAAACAAAGCATCACAATAACAGAATGAATGAGAAAGAGAAATAAGAATGAATGATTAGAATAAATTGATAGAGAAAGAACATAGATCGTGCCAAAAGAGAGATCATAACCTATTGTACAAAGTGATCTGTAACTAGATGATCAAATTGTGATTGTAATATAAGTCTAAGTTGTAGATTGGCAATTTAGGGAGTTATAGCTTCCTTATAGGTTGGTTCCTACAGAAATAAATCTCATGTGATGTGAAATAATCACTTGAGTCCGTTGTTGTGCATAATATCATCTTAGGAGAAGGGGTTGGTGTTCCTTATGGGATCAGTGCCTCACTAAATAAATCTTGTAAGACATGTTATATTCTTATGATTCCTTACTTTGTGTAATATAAGCAATGGTTTTTGTGCGTTTTTATCCCGGAATGGTTTTCCATGGTAAATATTTGCGTTCTATGTTTATGCATTGATGATTGTTTAGTTGAATATATATTTCTCATAAATATACATTGATAAGGAATACATATCTAAAATCAAAGTGTAAAATGTTTAATCATCACCGATTCATCCCCTAGTGCTTGTGATTTGCAAAAATTTGTATCAGAGTGATTCCTCATTACAGAAGCTTAAAATATTCAAGGATATCCTCCTATCACAAGCATGGCATCAAACAAGGCATAAGGCGGTTTTTCATTATCCAGATCACCCCTGTTCACAGGAAAAAATTATGAATTTTAGAGAATAAATATGAAAACATATTTGGTGTCACTTGGGTTTGACATCTGGGAATGCATTGAGAAAGGATATACAACTTCACCCACACCGATCACCTCTTTAGCTGATAAGGCTAAATATGAGTGCAACTCAAGAGCAATGAATGATCTCCTATGCAGCCTGAATGAGACAATTGTTTTGAAAGTGATGCATTGCACAACAGCCAAGGAGAAATGGACTAAACTACATAACATCTATGCAGGAGATGAGAAAGATAAACTAGCCAAGCTTTAAACTTATAGATCTCAGTTTTAGAATCTAAATATCAAAGATGATGAGAGCATCATGAAATATTTGTAGAGGATAGATGAAGTAATAAATATGATCACATGTGTTGGTGAAAAACTAAAAGACTCTGTCATTATCCAAAATATCCTGAGATCCCTAACCAACAAGTATGATGCAAATGTTTCCCCTATAGAGGAAGAAAAGGAAATGAAGACACTTACAATGGATGAGCTACAAAGCACCCTTGCTGCATACGAGATGAGAACTATTGGAACGAACACCACCAAGAAATAAGTGGCTTTCAAGTTCAAGAAAGAAAAAAATTCCAATCAAGAAGATGAAGAAGAATCGGTTTCCGCATATGAGATGGATGAAGAAACGATTGAGGAATTGTTCCCAAGGAAGTTGAAAAGAGGATCTGGTAAGTATGGAATTGGATTCGAGAGAGAAAGAAAGGAGAAAGATGAAACAAAGATTGAATAAAATAAGTCAGAGGCTACACCAAGTAATTCCTCTATTGTAAATAAAGGTTTCTATAAACCTGCGAGAATAAGAAATGTTGTTCCTAAGATCACCTATGTAATGAGGTAAAAACATTCCTTTTATGGGTATAGTTTTTCTTGTAATCAGTTTGGACATAAAGCCATGAAGTGTATAAAGAAATCTAGAGGCTATAGAAGAAATTTTGGCCCATCTTACACGAGTTCAAACTTTAATGTCGCTCAATACACCTATCACACGAAAATAAATAATCTACCATTAAGGAAACAAGATTTGCCTAAACAACAAAAGTGGATATATGTAAATAAAGATGAGAATAAGAGAAAGGAATGTTTCTTAGTAGTACAAACCACATGTTCCATGTATAGAATAAGAATAAAATTTGGTATTTAGATAGTGGATGCTCCAGTCACATGATAGGTGATAAAAGAAAATTTATTTCTTTGTCAAATTATGCATCAGGTGCTGTGAGATTTGGTGACAACAAATCTGCAAACATAGTTGGAAAAGGGAGATTAAGTTTAGATAATGGGAAGACTATTACAAAAAATGTTCTATATGTTGAAGGTTTAAAACATAACCTATTGAGTGTGAGTCAAATGTGTTAAAGAGGATATAATATAATATTCCATGACCGAGGATGTTTTATTATAAATGGCAATACAAGAAAAAGAGTTGCAAAGGCCAAGCAGACAAAGAACAACATGTATGTTTTGCATTAGATAAACAATGAGAAATGCTTCATAGGTAAAGTTGGTTATACGTGGTCGTGGCATAGAAGGCTTGGACATATGAGATTTGAGAATTTGGTTAAAATGTGTGGCAAAGGGTCTGTGAGACACATGCCTAAGATTATCAAACCCACAGATACATTATGTGAGGTGTGTCTACATGGTAAATAGATAAGGAGGTCATTCAAGTCAAATGAGTACCCTACAACAAGACCGCTTGAATTGATTCAGATATACCTTTTTGGCCCCACTAGAACTGAAGGGATATCAAGTTAGGTATAGTTAATGTTTATTATAGACGATTATACAAGAATGACTAGGGTAGCATGTTTAAAAGATAAATATGAATCCTTAGATAGATTTAAGGTTCAAGGCATTGCTAGAAAATAAGAAAATAAGAAGATCAAATTCCTAATATCTTATAGAGGCAGTGAATTCTAGTCCAATGAGTTTGATGAGATTTTTGAAGAACATGGAATAAGAAGACAATTCTCAGCCACACAGAATCCTCAACAAAATGGATTTGTTGAAACGAAAAACAAAACATTACATGAGATGGAAAGGAAAATTCTAAATGAATTCAAACTCCCATATAGGTATTGGAGTGAATCTGTATATACCACGGTCTATCCTTTGAATGGAGTTTAGCTAAGAGTAAATAATGATAAGACTCCATATGAACTATGGAAAAATAGGCCTGTAAATGTGAAGCAAATCAGAGTGTTTGGAATAAAATTCTATATCAAAAGGGATGAAGAAAACTTAGGCAAATTTGACTCAAGGAGCGAGGAAGGTATATTCATTGGATACTCATTGGTTAGCGTGACCTATAAATGATACAACAAGTGGTTACAAAATATAGTAGAAATCCTAATGTAAAGTTGGATAAGGCATAATATGGAAAAACTAGTACTCAACATACTGGAAGAAATGAAGAATAAGAGGATGATGAAGACTTGGACAGTCCTCGTGAAGAAGAATAAGAATAAGAAGAAGAAGAAGAAGAAGAAAGACCAGACACTAAGGAACCCTCCAGGAAATTCAAAAGGGATCATCCTACAAATAAATTCATTGGACATAAGGATGGTGGCATCCTAAAAAAAAGAGACTCATAGAGAAATAGAAACATGAAGATATAACTCTCTTATCCATGATAGAACCCAAAAATGTTGCAGAAGCAAGCAAAGATCAACATTGGGTAGATGCCATGAATGAAGAGTTAGATCAGATCAAAATTAATGATACATGGGAACTAGTACTTAGGACGTGGGTTAAGCACATGATTAGAAGAAAGTGGGTGTTCAGGAATAAGTTGAATTAGAAAGGAGAAGTTACACACAATAATTCCATACTAGTATACAAAGGATATGCGTAAATGGAAGGGATTGACTTTGATGAGACATTTGCACCAATTGTAAGAATAGAGGCAATAAGGTTGTTTCTAGCTTACACAGCATACCAAAAGATTAGAATGTTCCAAATGGAAGTGAAATCAACCTTCCTAAATACTTTCCTGAATGAAGAGGTCTACATTGAACAACCTGATGGATTCTCACTGACTGAAGATAAATATTATATGTGCAGGTTGAAGAAAGATTTTTATGGATTAAAACAAGCTCATAGAGATTGGTACATCAAATTAGACTCATACCTCATTGAGAAAGGTTTTAGAAAAGAAGTCAGACAAAAATATATACATAAAATAAGGAGACCATCTTCTCATTTTAATAGTGTATGTGGATAACATCATTTTTGGCGGATATCATGAAAAAATGATATATGTGTTTGCAAACTAGATGAAAGAAGAATCTGAGATGTTAATACTAGGAGACCTCTGTATTTGTTTCTAGGACTATAGATCAATCAATCAGACAGATGTATGTTAATGTCACAAAGAAAGTATATAAAATATATGATGAAAATATTTAAGATTGAATATTGCAAACCTATTGGGACACTAATGGAAGTTGGATACAAGATGAGAAAAAATGTTGATTCACCAAAGGTAGAAAAACATTATACAGATCCATGATTGGCATTTGAATTTACTCTACATCATCAAGACCAAACATCATGCAGGCCATAGGAATGGTTAGAATATTTCAAGAATATCCAAGGGAGACAAACCTCAAGGAGGTAAAGATGATATTGAGATATCTCATGGGCACAATTGAATATGGAATCTGGTACCCCAAAAGAAGTGACTTCAATATAAAAGCATATACAGATGCAAATTGGGCAGACAACTTTAATGACATGAAGAGTACAAGCGGAGGAGCATTATTTGATGGAAATTGCTTAGTATCATGGATGAGAAAGAAACAATCATCAGTGGCTCTCTCACCATGTGAAGAAGAGCATATAAGTGTCATGATGTGTTGCACACAAGTTCTATGGATGAATAAGACATTGGAATATTATAAGATAAAATATGAAACTCCAATTCCTTTACTGTGTGATAGCACAAACACAATAAGTGTCTCCAAGAACCTCATGTTCAACAGCAGTACCATTTTCACGCTTGGACGATTTCCTAGATTATGTTGATAGAGCCTTGCTTTGGGGACGTCTTCTACTTCCCGCTCAACCCAAATGCAATTGTCACTCGCTGACACCTCCACAATTTATCCCAAAGTGTTTTAAGCAACCAAACCAAACCTAACCATGCCTATTGAAACACCCTCTGCATCATCATTCATCATTCAGCCCACGTCCTTTCCCATGACCCAATGTGCACCTATATCCAAACATCTACCATTACCCATATCATTTCCCTCGCCTAAACCCATCGCTACTTTAGGGGTCATGCCAACGTCGAACCTCACTCATCCACCCATCAATTTGGATTTAGCCACATCTTCCCAAACCCACATTAAACCGATTCCCATGCCTAAAAGGAAGACCCAACCTTCTAGGTTTCATACACCGACCTCACCTACCACACCTTTGTCACCTTCTCCTCTTCCTTCCATCCTAGGACCTCACCCTTCAACCCTATCCAAACACCTCCTGTCAATGGTAAATAAAGAACACAACATCCCACCTCCTTGACACGACCCTCTAGTATGCCCAAATGATCTACATAACCTTCATGACCACATGTAACCTTCTTACCTTCTATACCACCACTACCCTCCATAACTTCTTCACTAGCTATGACACTCTCCTCTCTTCTACCCAAACTTCCTCCTTGATCTTTTCTAGCGACCGCTACTACACCACGATTATCCTCATGGGTAAATTGTCCCCTCCCTCTAGCTTCCTTTTCATCTACAACACATAATCCTTCCTCATCTCTTCCCAAACAATCACAACCAAAATTAAATAGCCCAATTCCCTCCCTCCCGTGCCAGTTCAAACCTACTACTCTCTCCCGTGCCAGTTCACCCATTGTCCCTTTACCCAAGAAGGTGCAATCCAATTCTAAGATGGTACCACCCCCCAAAACTTTGATTCATCCTTCCCATCTTCAAAATGCCCCAACTATGATATATCTCACGCCACAATTGCCCATTATTCCACGTAAACCCACACTCACCTCACACTGTGATCCATTGGTAGGATTGTATGCCATTATCTTAGCCAACCTCTTGGAAACCTCCGCCATCACATTACCACCCCTTCGACCTTATGACCCGCTCAAACCTACACCAAAAGGGTTTGATGAAACTAAAATATGTGCCTACCACTATGTGCCAGAACATGATGTAGAGAACTGTAAGTCTTTAAAAACTGTTGTTCTCCAATTGTGTCCTCCGTAAGAGAATTTTGATGACGACAATCTTGATGAGGACCCTATTTTTCCTTCACCAATTTCCTCACTTCTTCTTCAATTACCTACTCCATAACCAGTATCTCCACCTCCACAACCCTTCTATCCACCCCAAAGTTTGAGATCAACATGGTACGCATATGAGATGTTGCCAAAACCCCACCTAAATGCAAGTGTGATCTCCTCATTTCAAGAGGCTCTTTCCCACCTCTAGGCTTTTGTCCTTCCTGCCATTATAAATTTCATGGAAAACCTTCTCCATCTACCTCTCACCATCAAATCAACATGATCCATGTTGTAACTCGCGCCTAAAAGGACAAAGGAAAGGAAAGGGAAACCAACCCATCAACCAACCCTGTATCCAACATACCATCGACACCCATACCTAAAGTCACCATTCGAGTTCCCACATATCCTATTTTTGATGGGGTCACGCATCACACAATTCTTCAAAAATTACACCAATCCCCATGAAAAATGTCTTTAGACGACCTTGTCCAAACCTCTAAGTCACATCGGCAAGCCCTCATAGATGTCCTTCAGTCTATTGAGGTTTTAACAAATGACCCTACACCCATAGCCTCCATCATTACCCCTCATCACGTAGCCTCTCTAACTAAATTGCCACCTTCCTCTACACCTTCACCTACTCACCAAGTAGCTGCCCTTAACTTTTTTGACGAAGAGATCACTCTTCTCCAATCCGATGACCCAAATCCATCTCTTTTCATATTTTTCTACATCGACAATATACGCATACAATGCGTTATGATCGATGGTGATGCTAGCATTAACATCATATCCTCCCATACGTATAACCAAATATGCATACCCGCCAACTGCATGCATAATAACCCCATGATGCTACACTCCTTCAATGACGCCATGACCTATACCCTGGGTACCATTTTTTTCCATGTCTGTGTAGGTTCCTGCACTATCCCAGAACTATTATATGTCCTAGAAGGAGAGTTCTAGTATAATATATTGCTAGGCCGACCTTAGATCTATGTCATGGGATGTGTTCCTTCGAATTTACACCGCTGCCTCAACTTTGAAGATGAAGGGCATAACTACACTATCCCAGCCAACACATCGCCATTCAAGACCTGTAATATGCTATATGGACTTAATGGTGTTCTTATACCTATGAACACATCTACCCCCACTGCCACTTCTTCTTCGCCTACAACCACACCCAAAAACATAGCCTCCACTTCTCTCACACCCAGTCCTTATGTCCCCACCACTGCCATAACCTCCACAACTAACCCATCTACCTCTCAACCAACCGATTCCACCTCCGACCAAAACCCTAATACTTTGTCTATTCCAGCTACCCATATATCGACCACCGATCCCTTTACTATGTCAATACATTTCTTACTCTACAAGAGTATGGAAATATTCACCAACACCCTCGCTATGATCACCACATAGGTGAGCGTCTTCTTTACGGTCCTTCCCACCTTCGTACCAATATCACCTATGGGGGACTCGATACTTCCACCTATGCACCCGAGCCACCATCGCAAACTCAACCATTTTCTTCTGACCTCCAATATCTTACCAATCATCGCTTCACCCACACTTTCCTACACCGATGTGCATGGAAGGTTTTTGGTTTTGGATTTTATGAGAAAGTCCATCATATAGTTATTCCATGTACCACCCGTAAACACAACAAATGCAGTAGTATTGGCTTTTCTGAACTATCTTCCAAAAAGGCCTGCATTGACCTCATCGAGGATGATCAAACTTATTCACCCCATTTATCAACTTCACCACCTTCACCAATGAAGTTGATGGACCCATAATCTATTCCTCCTAACATTTTTTTCATAAACACCATTTCCTTGGGACCTTTGACTTATCAATGCGATGGCGAGGCTCCTTGTTCTTTTCCCTTCCTGCATCCTGAAATGATCAATGACGATACACCTTCTATTAACGTCATTCAATGTCATGACGATGAGTCTATTCTCACCTATATTAGTGCGGAAGAATCTTATATTCACTCGTATTTACCATCTGAGATGAAAACCATGTTGAATGAATTGACTATCAAAGTCAACATCAACACTCAGGATGACCCACACATTCTAAAGATTGGTCAATCTTTAGATGTTGCTAAACAGGAAGCCATCACTTCTTTCCTCAAAAACCATGACCATGCTTTCACTTGGTGCTACGTTGATATGCCCAGTATTGACCCCAACATAGTGGTCCACAATATCATAACCATTCTTTATGGTAAACCCATAAAACAAAAGATGCAGAAAATGCATCCTCGCATTGCTCTTCTGGTTAAAGAAGAAATTCACCACCTTCTCTTGATTTCCTTCATCCTACCCATTGAATACCCTCAATGGATTTACAACATTTTCCATGTCACTAAAGTGACTGGGGGAATTATCAACTGCATATAATTTTGTGACCTCAACCTTGCTTGCCCTAAAGATGATTTCCCTTTACCAGGTATTGACCAACTAGTTGATCTTACCACCAGTCATGAGATGCTATCACTCATGAATGGATTATCAAGCTACAATAAAATATTACTTGCTCCAGAAGATCAACACAAAAACACCTTCATCACCCCTTGGGGTACCTTCTGCTATCGCGTCATTCCTTTTGGCCTTAAAAACACTGGTGCTACGTATCAATGGGCTATGGCTTATATCTTCCACAACATCATGCACCATATACTGGAAGACTATGTGGATGACATCCTCGCCAAATATAAGCATCATGATGAACACCTCACAGTTCTAGAGACCATATTTGACCATCTCATCAAATATCGAGTTTTTCTTCAACCCAAAAAGTGCGTCTTTGCAGTGCTCTCAAGAAATCTCCTAGGTTTCATAGTTTCTTTGTGTGGCATCGAAGTTGAACCTGAAAGTAAAATCTATTCTTAAAATGCCTTCCCCCACTAACCATGTCTCAACCATGCCTATGCCCTAACTCAACCATGCCTATACCCTAACTCATCCATGCCTATGACCTGACTCCACCATTCCTAAACCGACCTGACTCCACCATGCCTAAATTGACCTAACTCTCTCATGGTTATACCTGACTCAATCCAAGCCTATGACCTAACTCAAACCATACCTATGACCTAACTCCATCATGCTTATGACCTGACACCATGCCTACATCGACCTGACTCAACCATGCCTAAACCAACCTAACTCCATCATGCCTAAATTACGTCATTTCTATCACATACACAACTCACAATATGAAATGGAAAACATACATCCAACATTATACCATAATATCACCATCTCTATATAGATCATCAAAATCTGTACGTCCATACATATGTACACGAATGGAAAATCAATACAAGTATCTCAATGTCTCAATATCTTCGGCACACAGGCCGGTATAAACATCAAAATCTCAAAAAATCTCATGTACATCATCACTATCTTCAACACATAGGCCGGTATGTATCTAAAAAATAATCAAAATGACTATGTATGAGGAGCTCAATGATCTCCCCATCTAAGATCCATTCATGTCTCCTTTGTCTCCTCATCCTCTTCTCTATCTCGGTGCCTGACCAACCTATCTCCACCTCACCCTGGTATGAACTCTAATGGCCCTGCACCTGGAGATGACCTCCGTAACTTGGTGGCCTCACCTTGATCATTTCTTTGAGCTCGCCCTCCCCCTGTACTCTCCACACTATGAGTGCGGTATATAATCCTCTCACTCGAGGCATGCTATGCTATATACTCAGCATATGATGGGACATCTATCCCTGTAGCCATCAAGTGATCCTAATAATAGTGTGCTTGTCACCTCAGGCATCCCTGAATCTCACCATCATCACTGTCTGTGGAGGTGTCATGGGTCTCACAGACAGCCTGTGAGCTCTTCCCTGCTAATAAAGGTCTCTAACCCTGTACCTGTCCAATGGGACCCTATCCCTGATCTTGTGTCCTGTGCCTATGCGGTGATATGGGCCTGTAAGGCCACAATCTATGCCTATGCAGTGGCCAACTGCCCTACAACCCTGTGAACTATTCTTAAAGGTTGGCTACCTTCCCTCTGTTCCATCCCCACCATGTGCATGTGCATGCCCCTGTAATGCTATGACCTGGGCCTTGAAGGGCCACCACATGTGCTTGCAAAGTGGCCACCTCTGCCTGTGACCCTGTTAGTTGTCCCTTTAAACCCGTAATCTGAGCCTATAATGTGGCCACCTGTCCCTGTAAAGTGTCTCTCTGAACTATGAGGGTGGCCACGTCTGGATTGCCCTGGCCTAGGTGGTGTTGCTCGTAACTGAGGCTGCCCACCACCGTCTATAACCATTTGTCACTTCCTACATAATCAATATTCCTATTCACCGGCTATGCTCCTCCTTCCCTATCAGCACTGTAGGTCGGGGTGGAGACATAGGTCTCTCCACATCATCCAACTCTGTACTATGGAAATGGTGGGGACACATCCTGGGGCAGTGCAGAACTACCTCCAAAATCTATCCACTGGTGATCATCTCGTGCTCACCGGCACGATTCCCCTCTATCGATCGGAGTAATTGTAACTCCTCCAGCTGACTTGGTCATGCGACTTGTAGGATGGATAGCCCACATATGGCCTCCAGATAATGTCTACACATGGATAGCCCCTCCATCCTCTTCCTATAATAGGCTACATTGTGTATAGCCCTCAGCTCCCCTGATGGGCTCCACCAACTGGCACCCACATGTCTGAAACCAACCTTGACCGCACCTGTCTCAAATGCATCAGCTCCAAGGTAACCCAATCGGATGAACACACACAATGTGCTCGTAGGCCCAACAGTGAAGAAGAAAGGTGCAGCACAGGCTTAACCTCCATAGCCTCCCATAGGCCCACAAATCTCTATATAACTGCATCAAGGTAGGTTGGTGCCCAAGAAAAGCTAGTCTGGTCCTCCATCATATCATGGAGAACTCCCATCAAGGCCCATGGGAATCTCCACCCTCTACATCTGGTAGTGCAAAGAAACACACTACCTCCATAATCACAACAACTAGCCTCATCTCCTCTGGATGGGCTGCATACATATCCCCATAGCTCAGGATCGTGCTATGGAACCTGATGATCATCCATCCCCTCTCCAAATACTGTCAGCATCATCTCCTCAGAGGCCTTTGAGGAAATGAGAGTATACCTATGCTCCCACAATCGAGTAGCCTCAAGATCTTGTACACGTTCTCTAAGGTGACTGTGATCTCACCTGTCGGTAGATGGAATGTGTTGGTCACGGAATCCCATCTGTCGATGAGAGTGACCATCAAACTTGGATCACGTGCTATGTGCCTATAGCATGTCAAATCCCACCCAATCCTACCGACAGTCAGATGGATCCACTCTAGCGGGGTCAAGCTCCTCCTCACATCTACTAGCAAAGGGCGGCACCCTATCCCGCATCCGTAATTGTTCCCTTCACCTACATCCAACAAAACATACTATTGTCAAAACCCCCCATACCAAACACACCCCTTACCTAATAAACCTTGTCCCCAACCCTCATTACTTATTGTACCCACCCTACCAATTACCCCTTACTAGACCAATCTATTCATGCCATATTCTACCTATTCCCCTATTTTTCCTCTCATGAAACCTACCTTTACATCTCACGACATATCCTTACTTCTTACCCTTCCTCTCTATTGACCTATTTTCCCAAAAATTTGACCAACACCGGTCAAACATGACCGTCATTGGTCACGTGTAACTGGCATCGGTCACCTATCCTACTTGATCAGATGTCAGGCCAAATACCACCAACATCGGCCAACCCTTGACCAATGTCAGTCACTGTCGCAAAGATGAATACATTAAAACCCCCCCTCTTTTCCAAAAATTTTTCAAATCTAACCTATACACCTACTCTACCCTACCCAAAGCTAACCATAAACCCTCCCCACCCCTATCTACCCCACCTAGAACCTCCCCCCTCCCTCATTGCATCAATTTTAACCAAAAATTTAATTATATTTTCCTACTTGAAAACCCATACCCACATCACATTTTTGTATTTTAAATATGAAGGATCGGGATAGAATCCTACCTCATCTCGGTGTCACCGGCGTGGTGGTACGGCTGGTCGCTGAACCGGTGGCCCACCCAAACCTTCTCCCACCTCTGCCATGTCCAAATCACCAACACCAATACTCCTGACCTCAAATCAAATCCTCCACACTGATCTCATGGACCCATCTACCTGGCTCGTCTAACCAACCTGATCTCTCCACCTCATCTGGGTACTTGTCCCTCATACTTTCCTCTCGAAAAGGCACAAAAGGTTTCGTGCTCTGTCATTTTCCCAAAATTCAAAAAGCACAAATGAATCCATATTTCACGGATTTTTCTTTTTAAATACCCAACCTGACCTGACCGACGTCGGTCCAGGTCGTGCCCTAGTAAACCGATGACAGTTAAACCTAAACCGACGTTAGTTACCTGCCTAATTCACTTATAGCCCATTTTCCCCCATTGTTGACCCAACTTAACCAACCTCAAGCCACCATTTGACCTTACCCACCCTTATTGCCACCCTACCTACAAGCCTACGATACCTATAATTGTCCCTAATTACATTTGGGGACTCGTTATTTTACCCATGTCGGCCCTACCTATGCCTTGACCTATCTAGACCCAGAACATTGTTAGTGACCTGTGAACCCATGTGCTCACTATACCTTATGACACTTGTCACCCATGTTGTTTGGCCTAATGACCTTACCTTTCCTATTGTCCGTGTTGTTTATCCTGACCCAACCTTTGGTGTACCGGAACATACCTAAACGTTCTTGCACCTGACCTGTGTTGTGCTTCCACACCATATCCTATACCTTGGATACTGGAATTACTTCAACCTTGTTTGGATAAACCTCTTGACCTTGGACGATGTAGATTTTGCAAGCTCTTCAACCTGGTACCGTGCCATAGTTTATACATGTGCATGTATTCGACTGTCACTACCTTTGACCCTGGCCCATTTACCTGTTTGATCTGATTTGACCTTTACCCCTTTACCCCATGTGTTCACATATACACTCATGCCCACTTACCTTCATCTTCATCACATCCACCTTTTATCAAACCACTCACTAATTCTTTCATCCACCTCATCAGTTCCTAGTTTAAGGGGTATCACACGGTTTACCCACACATGGGGGCAACCACACCTTATTTTTGTCAGCGTCACTTACCAATACAAGAGACGCAACAAAAAGGGGGTGATGTAGCCTAGAATTTCACCAGATAACACCCTAGATGCATTGGCACATCACTCAACCTTGACTGAGCACTCACCCGAAGTGCACAAAGGTATCAGGTCCCTCTTTAGGGTTGTTGTAGCAAGATATTAGCATGATGAAGACTAAAATCATATTCATAACTAATCCATCATTACACAGTGCATAACATATTCAGATTTAAAGAAGAATACACTTAATTGATAATCATAATTGGAACAAGAACATTCAATACTTAAGCATACAATGATAATACTCTTATTCAGCCAATATCTTCCATCTATTAATTAAAACAACATTACAGAATCTTCTTAAAATAATGGCAGTCTATGCTAGTGCGCGTATGGATCTGATAGTAATTACATACATACATACTATATATCTTAGTACTCTCTTCTATGCAGTCTAGCACATGTATATATATAGGGTGGGGACTTTCACTTCACTGCTTATCTACTCCAAAAATAGGCCACATGCTATTAATAGCCACGCGCCATTTACAAATATAGCCACACATGGTAAGTGTGCTATTTATAGATCTCTTATAGTTAACTAAGGTTTTAAATCTATTCTTAGCTCATCTCCATGCAAAAGTGATTTTGATCTGATCCTCTAAAGATAGAAAATGTGTGGCATGCACGTCTCTACATCGTTTGTGTGGTCTGCATTGCCACCTTCTAAAAATAGACTTTATACACAAAATTGGCTAAGTCCTGAATGTTGAATCTATACCTCTATGTGATGTACTTCCTTCTCTCTTCCACGCGGGGTCCCTCTCATTCCTCCATGCCTTTGATCCTGGCATGCTCTTCCACGTGGAATTTGTGTGTGAGTTCTGCTAAGTGTTTTCTCTTATCAACATTACCCCACACTAATCTCATTTTCACCCTGAAAATGGGTATCTCAAATATTGAATAAAATAATGTGAACAAAGAATACTTAGAAAGAATATTAATGAATAAAAGAATGACTTATGTGTCTGACTCCTCTGTCCCATCTTGGAGTATCAGTTCTGGATACTCTTCCTTTATTTGAGCCTCTAATGCCTATCAATCGATGAGTTCCTTCTCTGCTTGCTTTGGTATATCCATAATGATGAACTCCAGTTCATCCTTTGTCATCTCACCTTTCTCATTCTGTATTACCACCATGATGCTGGACATAGATGTATGCATTCCTTCCAGCACATCCATCCTTTGGGCGATGAGTTTCCCAAGCTCATACAACCTTTCCTTATGCGGTTGTTGTGTTGTGGCTAGTTCCTCGCACTTTTGTTTTACAATTGTCAACCTTTCTACATGGCCTAATGTTTCATCTTTCATGGCATTCTACACCTCATTGTCCTCTATTAGAGATTTTACCTTTACCAATGCTTCCGGGGCTGTGCATATGTTCAAGGCATTATCTGACTTCTTCAATTTCTCCTAGATCACACACAATATACATTCATATGTTGCAATTTTCATCGCTACTTCAGCCTTAGCCATGTCTGCCTCCTCTGCAGGATTTCTTTACTTCAGTATTCAAATGGTGTCATCCTCCAGCACCAAGTCTACCATATTCTTACGTTAGTGCAATGCCGAGGGGGAACTACTATGGCACTTTTGGACTCCAGATGTGGCCGTAATCTCAACACATGGTCCCCAAGAACCTCCCCCATGTTCACGAAAGTATTGTACTTCCTTTGCGCTAAGTCTTTCTCCTAATTCAAGTGCACTATTTTTGCATCCTTCATCTTTAGTTCCTCACAAAGCACTCTTATTTATGGCAGGCCTTATCCATGTTTCTTTTGGCCACTTCAGCAGATACTTTCACCAAGGCATTACTCACTTGTTCGTCAGACATAACAGTAGGCTTTATTGTTATGTCCCTGGCCTGTGGTGTTTTCCTCAACCCTATTACACACATGATTCCTCGCATACATTGAAGTTTGGCTCATCCATGTGTGTATGCATCGACCATGCTAATTTTTTTTCTCGTACGCATTGTTTCCATGTCTTCATCCATAAGATCCCATAAAAATAATTATGTCTGTGGCACAGTGCTCTGGAAGCGAGAGCTAATGATTTTCTCTGTTTCCTCTATATGCCCCATGATGGGTGCACTATGCTCTACACTCATCCTTCTTGTCCTTATCCCCCTTGGAAATGTGGCATAAAGGTTAGGAATCTATGTTGTATCTTCAACAGTGTCATGTATCACCTATGATTTGTTCTTTTCTCCTTCCTCCCCATCCTTCATCTCTTCTTCTTTTTGTTCTTCCTCTTCCTAGTTTTGGGGCTCTTTTTCTAGCACCTGAGTAGGAGATGCATGCATGCTCTCTCCATATCCTTCGGCCTCTTCATATAGCTTCATATTTTTTCTTTTTCTCTTCTCAATAGGATCCTTTGGTGGCGAGAGACGTGGTGAATTCCTTACTGCTTGAGGGGTTCCACTTTGTGTCCTCACACGATTGAACACCTTCTTGAATCTCTAATCCCCTTGCACTACCCCTGTATCTTCTTCTTCATCCTCCCCATGTGATGTAGTTGAACACTCTGCCTTCTTCCAGTCTGATGGTTTCTTTCTTCTATGCTGTAAGATGCCAATATCTGCTCTATCTTCTTATTCTTCTACTGGTATAACTTCTGAGGACCTTTGTGCCAGAATGGATTCCATTGTATGCACACCCCTTGGTGGTCCTGGGAGTGCAAAATCATCCTCCATGTACTTGTTATTCTCCATTTTGGGCTTTAGCTGGATATACAATAATGATGCCCTAGTATCCCCCATAGTAAGACTCACCAGCTTGATACTCAGCACCTCTGAAATTAGCCTTTCAACATACGGGCCCTTTCATAGGTACACATGCTTCTTCTGCGAGGTGTGGTAGTCACAATCCACCTTGTCTAGATTAAACACCAATCTACGTGTGTCTGTGAATCTATGGACTGATGCTTGAAAATACCTCGCCGTGAATGCGTAGGGTAACTTCCACCAGGGGCTCGATGCTCCACTCTTCATCGGGAAGCATGTGATGTAGAAGTGTTGGTAAATAGCAAACCAAACTTTCTTTCCCAGTACCAAAGGTAAGTCTTTTGGAATGCACCACTCTTCCTTGAAGTCCACATGGAGCCTACCATACCACATCTCTACCCTATGTTTTACATCATCAATCATGGATTTTATGTAAAGGTACTTGCTGAACATTTCAGCTGGTGATTTATTTTCTAGGGGGTACTCCCATATATTATCCTCTGGGCCGTCTGGTACCCCAATCTCCATAAACACTAGTGATAGCAGAACAATGCCAAAACTTATCTTTCCTCCAGTACGCACCTCTTCAACTATCCTTTCCGCAATGTAGCCCTCAATGTTGTATACAACTCCTTCCGACATGTGCTTTGTTACATGTAACCACAGAGAATTCACTTGTGACCATCGCTCTTGGTCATTTAAATTGGTGACGAGGTGCGTTGCTGCTTTCACAATTGGACAATCCTTTAGTTTCTCAATGTACATTCTGTATAGACCCTTCATGTACCCCAAAACCTTGTGGGTCTCCAAAATTGTGGGTTTATCTGATAATTCATTCTTGATGTCCTCTCCTGTGGATTTTAACCCTATCAACATGGAGATCAGTGTAGATAAGATTCTAGCCCTGCATCCTACGAAGTAAAAGAAATCCTCATGCACTATGCTCATGAGCCATCGATACAAAGGCTCATACTTCCAAAAATATGGAAGCTAATATAGTTGGTATATGTCAATCCATTTCAATAGCTTCTCACATGCATCATCATATACTAGCATATTATTTACAGTGTGCTTGTTTGTTCTAAAAGTAAGTAGGGCATGCAACTCCTTCTTGTTGTCCGAGGTTCTGTGATTATACTCACTTACTTCGCTTTTTATAATGTGTGAATCCCACTCCTCTCTAATAATGAAACCCTATGGATACTACATTTCCAAAAACTTACTTTTTTGGGTCATCTCCACTTCCTCTTCGACAAAAACCTTCTTCTTCCCCTTTTCTACTACTGTTGTTGCTTTCTTGGGAGCCATTTTTACCTTGCAATCACTTGTAAACACTTTCTTTTGTAACTCTTCAATGCCCGAATCAAACCCTAACCCAATTCAACTGTGCCCTAGGTGAAATCATGAAATCACATGCCCTAGCTCCTCTCTATCATTCTGCTTCATTCAAACCCTACTTCACTAGGGATACAAGCTTATCTTCACACAGATCTTCTTCTCACACTTTGTTTCACCTCCTTTGCACCTTGAATATATCGCCTGACTCTTCGTACTTAGCTATTTTTCCAAATTATCTCAATCAAAATGGTAAAAATGAATTCACATCCTGTCCTTATATAGATTTTCAATTTTTTATGCATTTATTGCTTCTCCACCTACCAAATATCCTCTCATTTATTGATCAATTTTGTTCTTTCTGCGAGGTACATCTTCACTCTCTAACTATAACCTTCTAGTGTGCCTTCCTACCCTCTGGTCACAAACTTCTCTTCAGTGCGTGCCCTTGCACCTGAGTACTTCGTCACTTCACCTTCTCCTGGTAGTAACCATGGCCTCATCTTACCTCGTGTTATACTACCCCTTCAATAATCTCCATCCTTGGTCCCTTTTGAGAAGTAATCTTTTGAAAATCACCCTTAGAAGCTTATTCCTTTCATCTTCCAATCTCCACAACATTGTGTCTGAATACCACCAACCTTATTGTTCCTGGATATCACCAATCAACCCACACTAAAAGTATGTGTAGTCCTCTGCGCATCAACATGCTTCATATTATAGTTAGCTTCATTTGCGCAAGTGCACTTATTACACAAAAACAAAACTAAATTGATAAAGCATAGCGATGATGAAGGAAATACAAAAAAGGAAACCTAATCAAAATGGAAATACTGCCTTATGACAAACACCAAGAGGAATTACTTATAGTTTGTCTTCAACCTACTCCCATTAAAGTAACTGGGTATCTGTCTTCCATTAAGTGCTTCTAACTGGAAAGCACCTGATTCAAGTATGTGAGTGATTTAATATGGCCCCAAAAAATGTAGCTTAAGCTTCCCTAAATGACACAAGAACTTAGAGTCATAAAGAAGTACCATTTGTCTAACCTCAAGATTGTTGCTCCTTATATGTCTGTCATGCCATGCTTTCTGTCATGCTTTTTCTTGCTTCGGGATCCAACATGCTATGGCTCGTTGCTCATCTAGCTGAATCATCTTCTTAATTCGTTCTTCTAAAGCTTGCTCATCAGCTAGACCTCCAGCATGCACAATGCACAAGGAAGGTAACATGAACTCTATTGGAAGAACGGATTACGTGCCAAACACCAACTGAAATGGTGTGGCATTGTTCAATATTTTATAAGTTGTTCTATAAGCCCAAAGAATAACTGATACTTTATCATCCCAATCCTTCCTTCCAACATCACAATTTTTTGTCAATATATGGCTCAAAATCTTGTTGAAAACCTTAGCAGTTCCATTTTATTGAGGATGATAGGGTGTAGTCTTATGGTGGGCAACCATAAACTCATCTAAAAAAATCTTGATTATCTCATTCAAAACATGTTTTCCCCTATCACTTGTCAAGCTCAGAGGACATCCATATCATGTAAGAACATTTTCCCATAAAAACCTAGCTATTGTAGATGTTGTACAGTCCTTCGTAGGTGCTGTTTCTGCCCACCTCATGAGATAATATGTACAAGTGATGATATAGCATGATCTAGTCCTACGTGCAGCTAGTGAGACAGACCCTACAAATTTAATGTCCCATTTCACAAATGGTTCTGCACTAGTAATCGGTCTCAAAGGCATCTCATCTATTTTTCGTAGTTTATCTAGATGTTGACAATGGTCACACACCTTACAATACTCTTTACAATCCTTGTACAATGTCTCCCACCATAAACCAACAAGTAGAATCTTGTGTGTAGTAGCATCACCTGCATAGTGGCCACATGCAATACCACCATGTGTTTCCTCCATTATATATTGATACTCATGCTCTAACACACAACAACACAATACTTCACCCCTTTCTAACTTGAATAGATCACGACTGATCAACATGAATGGTGTTGTAACGACCCAAAAATCCACACACGAACAACACAGTGAAATACAGGATAACTTTTTTCTTTTTTTTTTTGACTTGCTTGACACATAACATGACGCAACATGTCATCCCCAAGGATTCAACTAACACTGTGAACAACTTGATACAAGGATGGCCATAAAGGCAGCACGGAAATGTTCACACCTCTCAAGGACAATTTACTTTTCTTTTATGAGAGGACATGGCAAAAGACCAACCACATTACATAGTTATAGCTGAAGACATCTCACTGTGAAAATCTTCTTAAGATTACTGATTTACTAGAGACATCTTACAATTCTTAGCTTACGTTCTAGAAGGTTCATGATATGTTTCATACCATTCTTCTTATAGGATTAAGTTTCTTTTCTTTTATATAACTTGAGGACTATCTAGGATCACCTATAATATGAAAATTCCTTGATTAATGTTTTTACAAAACTAGGAGGTAAGCAATTCCACAAGGCTATCTATCTAAACCCCCACTACTGAAACTCGTTTCATACCCACATTGCATAAGGAGGCAAGCATAAGATCAAAAGGAGAGGAGTATCGTTAAGGTTCAGAACCCTAATCATCTTTGATCAAGAATTAAAAATTTATCATAGCTTAGACAAGGACTACAAGGTACCATGGTAATGGTTAGAGAGAGAAGATAAATTTATTTTATTATGATCTATTTAGTTATTAACCGGTCTTTTAATGAGTCTTAAGAGTTCAATTGAATTTTGGTAAAAGCTTCATTTAGAAATCATCTTGATTAAGTTCATCGGGGGATACACAGGGGTTCCCAACATGGAAGCATTATACTTAATGTGTTTTTATTCAAACTCCTGTACTAGATAAGATCTACCGATATCCCCAAAAGCCAACAGTGATATTACTTTTAAAATTAATTAACGTTTCCCAACAAGAGGAAAATGTTTAATCCATAGCTTAAGGTTAGCAATGGTAGGTATTTTTTTTTTACATCGTTAGATAAACACTTTCTTTCCAATTAAAGACTCTTAATTTTATCAACCAAATACAACTTCATTATTATCTTCTTTATTTATTCATCTATGTATTCCTCTTCTTTTATCTTTGATTATCTTTAGAAAAAGGGGGTTTCAACCCACTAAAATATGCCTAGTATCGCTCTCAAACCTATGGGCCGGATTGGTGTTATATGATGATGTTACATGGTGGTGGAGGTGTTACATGATGATACTGCATGATGATGATGATGTTGCATGATGGTGGTAGATATTAGAAGAATAATGTGCTTTAAACGTGATGTGATTGTTGTCGTAATTGTGATATTGTGAACGCACGTGATGTGTATGTCACCTTGTGTGTATTTGTCATCATGTTGATGTGTTGGGGATGGGATTATTCTCTCTCCTTCTTGTGGATTCTATGAAGAGTTTGTTATCCAAAATTTGCCCCCCAGGGTAAATTTTGATAACATGCATTAAATTCTCAAGTCCCAGGAAAATTGATTGATCCAGGGAAAAAATCATGTTTCTAGGGTCCCTTCAAAAAAATTTCTAACTTCCCTATCCAGGTCGAAAAGAACAAGCTCTGAGAAAATGCGGAAAAAGTTGCAGCAGGCAAGTAGATTGATCCAGGAAAAATTGTGAAAATTGGCTAAGTCCTG
Source organism: Taxus chinensis (assembly GCA_019776745.2). NCBI lineage: Eukaryota > Viridiplantae > Streptophyta > Pinopsida > Cupressales > Taxaceae > Taxus > Taxus chinensis. The sequence goes on from CM034152.1 coordinate 654,217,580, forward strand.
CTCAAGGTCGCCTTAGGGACATATGGGACGAAGGTACGCGAAGGACCCGAACCGGCCGGTTCGGCCGGAACAGGGAATTGTAGCACCGGAACAGTCGGACCAGAAGGATGCGCGGGACGCGGGAAACCGATCCGGCCGAAGGAGGAAGAAAAATTGGCTAACTGCTGAGCTAAACAGTTTGGGACATTCGAGCCGTAAAGACGCGAATTGGCCGGATCGGGCGAACCGGAAGAATTTGTCCCAAGCAGCAAAGGGACATCTGGGACAAATGGACGCGAAAGACGTGAACCGGCCGGTTCGGCCAGAACGGGAAACTTTCGCACTGGGACATCTGGGCCACAGGGACGTGAGGGACGCGGATAGCCAAAAAAGTCGAGAGCCAATCAGATTGCGCCACGTGTCATCGGCAGATAAGGGACAAGGAAGCCCATTTCAGGCGGATCGGAGGTTTCTGTCCCAAACAGCACTGGGACACCCGGGACAAAAAGACGCGAAGGGCGCGAAAGATCCGGCAAGCCCGCGGACCAATCAAATTATGACATGTGTCTCAAGGGAAAAGGTCAAAAAGTCAAAGGGCGAGTTTTGAAGGGTCAGCCCGAACCAATGGGATAGTGCCACGTGTCCCAGCTAGGGCCCACAGGGAAATTTCAAAGGAAAATCCCACAGAAAGGTGGAGGAGAGATAATTATTCAGCGAATCAGAGCCTGCCATGTGTCGTCCAGGTGGCGAAGCACGGGAAAGTATTTTAAAATCCGTTTTGGTCTGTTCCGTGCCCTAAATCTTCAGATCGTCATATCTTTTGATCCAGAGCTCGGATTTGCATGTTCTTTATATCAACGGAAAGATGTTAAAATTCTCTACATGATTCTAGGATCAATCTTGCATTTTGGTGTAGTCTGGAGAGAGAAATTTAAGAAACAGCTCTGACGCATGGTAATACCAGAAGTGACATTCCAGCGACCAAATTTAATGCAGAATGGGTCGCACTCTCCTCCCATTTGGTCAAAGTGACAGGGTATGGGTTTGTAGGGTCCCCCATGCTGTTTTAATGCACCTGCATTCAAGGAGGGATGGGCTCTCATGTTTTTGTACGTTTCTTGTCCCCTGGACTCGACCCATGCAATGTAAAAGCCAGATTTGGCTCATTTGGAAGAAATGATTACAAGTTGTTCATCTTTTCTGCTCTGCCCTCCCTTCTTTTCTTCTCTAGGGTTGAAAATGGAGCTCGAACCTCCTCCCTACTCTGTAATGGCATTTTTGCCTTTTACTAATGAAATGATGTTCTGTGCAAACTTCTGAAGCAACAAAACGTGTTTTGTGATGCATCTATCCATCCTTGCTCGTTCTTTGCTTGTTTTCCTCTTGCCTCTCTTCATTGCAGGTATTTGTGCATGTTTGAATGTTCATTACAGTTTTGGATCCATGTTCATGGATTTTTGGGACATTTTCTGTGTGAAATCTATCCTTGGGCCTGTGATGCATCTGTCCATCCTTCCCATTGCTCACCTCTCTTTGTCCCATGGCAGTTTTTGATGGATGTTCAACATTCTCCTTCTCTGGTGTATCACCGTTTTAGTGTAGGCTTTTGCTGTTTTTCCCTTCTCTCTCTCTCTCTCTCTGTCTCCTTGGCATGGTTAGATTAGGATTAGATTAGCTTGCCTACACTGGAATAGCTTGTGGCAGGTAGTTTAGGAGCAGGAACCAGCCTTCTCTGGAGATTCCTTTCTCATTTTACAGGTCCCACACTTAGAGAAAGGATTCAATGTTTTGCAATCACACTGGATGCCTGAGTGATCAACCTAGAAGCCTGATCTACATCCAGGGGTGCTGTGATTTTGCACTAACAGTTCTGGCACGCCCAGTGGGACATCACAGAAGTTAGAGTTTCATCTTTCAGAGGTGTCTCATTATCAAATAGAAAATCTTAAGCCACCGTGCAACCACTAACAGTTTTGGCACACCCGGTGGGACATCACAGAAGTTAGAGTTTCATCTTTCAGAGGTGTCTCATTATCAAATAGAAAATCTTAAGCCACCGTGCGACCACTAACAGTTCTGGCACGCCCGGTGGGACCTTAGAGGTCTTCCACTTCATCTTTTGTAGGTTGGTGTGTTCCTGTGAAGATTTCAGCCTTTGGAGGCACTTGCAAACACATCTGGTGACTCCATCTGATCAGCAATCCATTTTTCTGAAGTTGCAGACCCATTTTCCATCCATTCCCGTTCATCTTTCTTTCCATCCCTTTCATTATTTTCCATTCCATGAAGTTGTGCAGTCATGACTTCATTTCCATCATGGAATTCACATCAACAACATCAGTATATTCCACCTCCAACATGTTTTACAAATCCTCCAAATCAGCATTTTGAGCAGATTCAAGATCAGTATGCATACCCATATGAGCAGCAGTGCCAAAGTCAGTTTGGCTATGGAGCCTTCCAAGAGCAAGAGTATGCATACAATGAAGACCATTAGATCCAAGATGCTGGTCTGTTGGAGAAAATCCAAAAAATGGAGGTGGGGATGGTGCAATCCAGGGCTCAAGCACAAATGAAAGCTTTTGGAATCGGTTGTGGAGCACCCTGTCCATGGGTGGGACCTTTTCCAAGGCATTACAGCCCTCAGGAGAAACTTGACTTCATGATTTCAATGTTGCCTTTGCTTGCAAAGTGGATCGAAGGAATAGAGGTGTATGAGAGAAGTATTCAACAACCTCATCAACGAGTAAGCACACCATCTCATGCCTTTCTTTTTTCCCTTTCCCCATTTTTTTTACCTCAGCAGTGTCAAGTTTTAAATTCTCCATCTGCTGTCCCAAATGTTGATCCCATGTCTCCACCTCTCAGTCTTCCACCACACCTCAATTCTTCTTTCCTTTTTCCTTCCAGACAGTCATCCCCTCCACAAGAGCTAACAAAAATACCCCCTCCTCCAAAGAAACAAGAGGTTTCACTGCCTCCACCACCACAAAAAATTGCAAAAATTAGTCATCAAGGACAGCAAGAAGAGGAGCCCAACAAAAAAGAAATGATAGACAACTTGAAGGTTTGGGCTGCCAAATTTGGGATGAAAAAGATCCCCTTGATGGTAAAACCTACAGAAGAGGCTGAGGTTGAACAAATGGTGATTAGGACTAATTTGGTTGCAGCAGAAGAAGAAGATCTTGCAGTCCCAACTTGTCCTCTAGAGCAGCAGATTGAAGAGTTTGACTTGACAAACTTCATGCTGGAGGAGGAGCTCATTTAAGAGCAAGATTGTCTTCGAACATTGGATGAAGGAGAAGCTGCTCCAGATCCAGCAGCAAAGGAGCACATTCTAGCTATGGAGGAGAAAAGTGCAGATCCAAGGGCTTTAAGCACAAAGCAGGCTACAGGAGAACCTTCAGTTCTTCTTTCTACTCCATCTCTCTCAAGTTCTAGTACTGAAGAGGAGTTTGATCTCTCAAACTCAATATTGGAGAGTGAAGGAAACCATGATGATCAGGTTGCAGATCAAGAGAACACCATGAGAGAAGTTAAACACGAGCAGCAGGACAACAATGAGGCAGTTTACCTGTCAGATTTGGAGGACTGTTTTGATGGAGAGGAGCCGGTTGAGTTTCCACCATTCTCTCTTTCATCATCCATCTTCCAAACACTTGAGCCTACTGTCATGAAGGAGAACATTCATTTGCAGCAGCCTGCACCTTATAGCAGCTCTTTGGAATCAAGAGTGGAAGATTTAAGTCTTCCATGTTCTTCATCGGAGGAAGAGAAAGGACAGAAGAATTACACCATTTCTTCCACGCCATCCATTCAGGAGGGTCTACAAGAGAACTCCATTCTTGGAGTTTAAAATCACAGAAATGGGCATACTCAAAGGACCATACCTTACCCAATCAGGTATTTGGCTTCATTGGAGCCAAAGGAGAAGTCACAACCAGTCATGCTTTCTTCTGAGCATGAGGATGAGCTACAAAGTACCAAGGATCAGCTGTCATACCTCTTCAATCCAAATGCAGAGCAACTAAAAGAGGTATTGAATTTTCCTTCAACTGATACCTTGATGATTTGGGTGGAATACCAGCTTCTTGTTGATTTTCCACTCATCCTAACAGCCATGATCAGCTCCAAATCAATTGCATGGCTGCCACTTTTGAGAAAGGGAAGCTATTTCTCACAACCAATTGCAGGGTTTGTTTAGCTTGCTTTTACTTCCAGTTAGAGTAGAGTAGGTAGGTTTGCTTTCAGTAGAAGAAGTGCTTGTGCACACTCTGCATGTTTCATTTTGGAGCATGTATGATTTTCAGTTCTATACATAGTTTTGGTGTTGCTGGTTTTGCTCTGGCACAGTTCATTTCGGTGGCATTTTGGTGAGAACAACTCCATGTCCGGTAGTGGCTCAGAGGGAGGTTTTCAAAGTTCAGATCAGTTGTAGGCTTGCTTATGACTCCATGCCCAATGGATTGCTTCAGGCTACTGATCATTCATCTAGCAGGTAGATGACCCCGCTGAGTCGCCAAATTGTTATCCAAAATTTGCCCCCGGGGTAAATTTTGATAACATGCATTAAATTCTCAAGTCCCAGGAAAATTGATTGATCCAGGGTAAAAATCATGTTTCTAGGGTCCCTTCAGAAATTTTTCTAACTTCCCTATCCAGGTCGAAAAGAACGAGCTCTGAGAAAATGCGGAAAAAGTTGCAGCAGGCAAGTAGATTGATCCGGGAAAAATCATGAAAATTGGCTAAGTCCTGCTCAAGGTCGCCTTAGGGACATATGGGACGAAGGTACGCGAAGGACCCGAACCAGCCGGTTCGGCCGAAACAAGGAATTGTAGCACCGGAATAGTCAGACCAGAAGGACGCGCGGGACGCGGGAAACCGATCCAGCCGAAGGAGGAAGCAAAATTGGCTAACTGCTGAGCTAAATAGTTTGGGACATTCGGGCCGTAAAGACGTGAATCGGCTGGATCAGGTGAACCGGAAGAATTTGTCCCAAGCAGAAAAGGGACATCTGGGATAAATGGATGCGAAAGACATGAACCGGCCGGTTCAGCTGGAACGGGAAACTTTCGCACTGGGACATCTGGGCCACAGGGACACAAGGGACGCGGATAGCCGAAAAAGTCGAGAGCCAATCAGATTTTGCCACGTGTCATCGGCAGATAAGGGACAAGGAAGCCCATTTCGGGTGGATCGGAGGTTTTTGTCCTAAACAGCACTGGGACACATGGGAAAAAAAGACGTGAAGGGCGCGAAAGAGCCGACAGGCCCACGGACCAATCAAATTATGACACGTGTCACAAGGGAAAAGGTCAAAAATTCAAAGGGCGAGTTTTGAAGGGTCAGCCCGAACCAATGGGATAGTTCCACGTGTCCCAGCTAGGGCCCGCAGGGAAATTTCAAAGGAAAAGCCTGTGGAAAGGTGGAGGAGAGATAATTATTCAGCGAATCAGAGCCTACCACATGTCGTCCAGGTGGCGAAGCGCGGGAAAGTATTTTAAAATCCGTTTTGGTCTGTTCCGTGCCCTAAATCTTCAGATCGTCATATCTTTTGATCCAGAGCTCGGATTTGCACGTTCTTTATATCAACAGAAAGATGTTGAAATTCTCTACATGATTCTGGGATCAATCTTGCACTTTGGTGTAGTCTAGATAGAGAAATTTAAGAAACAGCTCTGACGCATGGTAATGCCAGAAGTGACATTCCAGCGACCAAATTTAATGCAGAATGGGTCGCACTCTCCTCCCATTTGGTCAAAGTGACAGGGTATGGGTTTGTAGGGTCCCCCATGCTGTTTTAATGCACCTGCATTCAAGGAGGGATGGGCTCTCATGTTTTTGTATGTTTCCTGTCCCCTGGACTCGACCCATGCAATGTAAAAGCCAGATTTGGCTCATTTGGAAGAAATGATTACAAGTTGTTCATCTTTTCTGCTCTGCCCTCCCTTCTTTTCTTCTCTAGGGTTGAAAATGGAGCTCGAACCTCCTCCCTACTCTGTAATGGCATTTTTGCCTTTTACTAATGAAATGATGTTCTGTGCAACTTCTGAAGCAACAAAACGTGTTTTGTGATGCATCTGTCCATCCTTGCTCATTCTTCGCTTGTTTTCCTCTTTCCTCTCTTCATTGTAGGTATTTGTGCATGTTTGAATGTTCATTGCAGGTCTGGATCCGTGTTCATGGAGTTTTGGGACATTTTCTGTGTGAAATCTATCCTTGGGCCTGTGATGCATCTGTCCATCCTTCCCATTGCTCACCTCTCTTTGTCCCATGGCAGTTTTTGATGGATGTTCAACATTCTCCTTCTCTGGTGTATCACCGTTTTAGTGTAGGCTTTTGCTATTTTTCCCTTCTCTCTCTCTCTCTGTCTCCTTGGCATGGTTAGATTAGGATTAGATTAGCTTGCCTGTACTGGAATAGCTTGTGGCAGGTAGTTTAGGAGCAGGAACCAGCCTTCTCTGGAGATTCCTTTCTCTTTTTACATGTCCCACACCTGGAGAAAGGATTCAATGTTGTGCAATCACACTGGATGCCTATGTGATCAACCTCGAAGCCTAATTTGCGTCCAGGGGTGCTGTGATTTTGCACTAACAGAGTTCACGTGTGAATTACTGTTTGTGGCGTGTGAAAAGAATTATAATGTGGATGACATAGTGTTAGAACATTGTGACATATTGTGATATGTAGGTGTATCAATGTGTTGTATGACTAGATTGATGTTAAAAGAAATGAGTTGTATCATGATGTTTTTACCATGTTTTGAAGAAATGTGTGTACCACCTTGTTATACAGCAGTAGATGTTATGTTGAGATGTACTATGTTCATCGTATGTATGACTTTGCAAATATGTAATGCTTCATGTTGTGATTTTGGGTCATACGGTGAGTGTATGAACCCTATCGTATGGTGATTACACTTTGGGTGCAGAAAGTGGTAAAGTGATGTGTTACAGGTGTCGTGCATATAGCAAGTTATTTATTTTCTAAAGCCTTCATTCCTTCTAGTGCAACACCAGTCCTTATAAATACAACAATGTTCTCTAGTTTTGATGGTGCATGTTGTAATCTATACAGTTGGGCATCCAACATGGTTTCTTCAATTTTCTAGGCTTCTTCTCGTGATTGAATTCTAGACAAACGGTCTGGTCTAGAATTTCTTTTCCTTGACTTTAACACAAATGTGAAGTCAAACTCTTGGAATAAGAGTACCCATAAAAATACGTGCCCCTGTAATATGGGCTTGTTCACCAAATAATTCAATGCCATGTGATCCATGTAAAACAAAAATGGTGTTGCTAACAAGTACTGTCGAAACTTGTGCAATGCATAGATCATTGATAAAGCTTCGCGCTCTGTAGTTATATAATTCTGTTCAGTAGGAGTCAGCTTTTTACTATCAAAACAAATGGGATGATCTACAATACCTTCACTAGGTTAAGCCAACACCGTGCCAATGGTCGTGCCACAGGTGTCCACATGTACATGAAATGGTTTATCCCATGAGGGAAATCGCATAATGGGTACGGTAGTGAGTTTCCCCTTTAATATCTCAAATGCGGTACTGTGGTTCTCCCCGATAAAATGTACCTTTTACTTTTAATAACTCCTCCAAGGGTGTGGAAAATTTAGCATATCCTTTGATGAATTTTATTTAATAGCCTGTGTGACTGAAAAATCTTCGTACCTCACTTTGACTGGTAGGTGCTTCTAGGCCTAAAATAACTGCAACCTTAGCTAGATCGATAAGCAAACCTTCCTTGTAGATTATGTGTCCTAAGAGTATTCCAAAAGGTGTAGCAAAGATGCACTTCTTGATGTTCAAATAGATACTCACTTGCCTGCATCTTTCAAACCCTAAGCACAGATTGTCACAATGATCTTTTAAAATCCCATGTATTGTCCAATCATCTAGGTACACCTACAAGAAATTTGAATAAAATCCTTGAACGCTTAAATAAATATCCTTGAAAATAAAACAGGTGTATTTTTCAATCCAAAAGGCATCAGACTATAGGAAAATCTACCCCATTCAGTAGTAAAGGTTGTATTTTCCTGATCCTCTTATGCAATCCTAACCTGATGATACCCAGAAAATCCATTTGTAAATGAATAGATTTTTCACCCTGCCACGCCTTCTTGTATTTCCACCGTGAATGGTGTAGGAAAGGGATTTGTGATGCATGCAGCATTCAATTCTCTGTAATCGACAAAAATATGAATTCTATCATCCTTTTTGATACTTATCACCATAGGACTAACCCATTATGACTCGTCCAAAGGTTGAATGATTCCAAAGTTCAGCATTTTATCAATCTCTTCTTTTACCTTTTTGCGCAAATTAGGATTCATTCTGTAAGGTCTCTTTCTTAATGGGTGTGCACCTTCTTTAAGCTTTATCTTCATTTCTCCAAGTGATTCTTGCATGCCTTTAAGTTCATGATACCCTTGAGGGAATAAGTCCTGATAATCCCTGAGTAACTCAATGATTTTTGCAACTTATAATTTTGACCAATAGTATCCAATAATGACCTCCTGAGGCTCAGTCTCCATGCCAATATTCACTTTCTTTATCTTCATGGGTTAATGGTATGCACACGTACCAGCATTTGAATTGTCTAAGACCTCATGCACCCCTTCTAAATGTTCAATATCTAGGTTCTCAACTTCCTCATCGTCCACCATATATACCATCTTACCATTCTCTTTTTCAATGCAAGCACGCTCAAGTACTATAGATTCCTCTTAGATTTCTTCAAAATGCACTCCTGACTCTATCTCACCTAATAATTCCTGAATAAGCTCCTTTGCCTTTTCACTATCTCCAATACTTAAGCGATTTATAAACTTTAATGATTCTCCTACTGGGGATTTGGTTGAGAAGTAGTCAAAGTTTTGGATCATTCTTGTAGTTAAATCTTGCCAATTTCCAATCTCTCGATGTAGTTTGACATATACATACCACACGTGTGTGCACATCCTTATAATGTGGAATATACATTATACACCCATAGTGAAGGTGGTAATGCTTCCTGTCCTGCTGTCCAGAGTCTCTCACACTGCTGAATGTGATGCTAAACAGGTTGATCACCATTATAAGTTCAAATATGTGTAGGTGCATTGCTTCATACAAACCTTGTAGATAGTGTGATTCTTATCTCCTCCCATTCCATAAGATTATCCCTGTGGACTACCCACCAGCACATTGTTTTCACACGTAAGGTATATAATAACATGTCTCTTCTCTTTACCTGGTCTGTCCATTGTGCTTCCATGGCTTGCAAGTATACTTGAAGATCTTCTGCTCCAATATACCAGAGTACTGAGCCACCTATCCATCTAATAGAATGAATTCCATTCTTGCGTGCAACAACACTTTTGACCTCACGCCCTACTAGTTAATATGTGTCATAATCCCAATTGTCACAAGTAATACTTATAGTATCACTGATAGATTGAGAATCTTCCCACTAAATAATTCCTTCCTTTGATGGCTCATTGATTTCTGGGTCCCAAATAACGCGTACATAGATTATGTTCAAATCTTCTTCACTCAGCGGCTCAACATATGGTGTGTACTTTCCATCTATTAGAGGGGTTACAACTCTTTCTTCTCTGTTATCAAAGTTAATGTAACCCTTATTAAACCTCAAATCATTATTATTTGCATAACACCAAGGGAACCCAAGAAGAGATGGAAAACTGTCTTCCTCTGCGAGTGCTAGTACCTCAAAATCTCCTGTAAACTTGGCCCCTTGTATTGTTATCAATGCATCCGTTAAAAATCCTATGGGAGTGGCATTATTCTGGTTTTCCATAAACAATACATTAGACATTGGATGCAATGGAGGTCTCCCCATTTGTACCCATGCATCCAATGTGAGCACATTTACTTTCGCAACTGTATCAATCAGTATATTGCTCAGCAACCAACCATCCACAACAACATTCTAAGTGATCTCCTTTTCATAATCAATACTATTAGGAGGGTGATTTGTATGGAGGATCTTTCTTTCATTATCAGTTCCTGCGTGAGGAGTATTCCCCTTCAACAAATTCCCTAATAATGGAATAATGTTCTCCTGGCATAGCATCCTACATACTTCTCTAATGTCATCAATATCAGACGGGATTGTTTCTTTCTCTTTCTTTTACTCCATCTTCCTTGATTGCTCCTTTTAAACAATGTATCTCACCTTGAAGATTCCTAAGGACCTCCATGGTTTCTTGATAGACTTCCTTATGATGAGAAGGATCTAGGTGTAATGCATCTCTTGCACGCGCTACTTCATCTCGTGTGGTAATCTTTACTGTTAATGACTCTAGTTCTAGCACTAACTTGGGCATCCATTGATCTTCTACCACATGTTGAATTCTAACCATCCTTGTGCCTTTGTTTTCTTTCTTATGTTGCTTGCTGAGATGCTCATACAAGTCCAGGAACTCCTGATAGCTGTGATTATTTCCACAAAATGAACAGGTGATATTCTAAGGACATTTTTTCCTATAGTTATCAGGTGATCTGCACGTATAATATGTTCCATGAGGGAATTCACCTCTTCCTCCACCACGGCCTCGTCCTCCATATCTGCTTCATTATCCACGTCCTCTTCCATGACCTCCATAAAAAATGCCCATCATTCCTGTCATAGCATGACTAGTTATGATCTCGATCCTAGTGTTCATTCTTACCCTTAGAATTATCTACTACACTATTCTAGCATACCCCAATATCTATGGAATCCTGGATCTGACCAATCAAGCTTCAATATTCAGTATCATGGGTCATGGACCTACAAATCTTACAAAAATAGGATACGTTCTTCCTTATCGCACACTGAAACAAAGAAAAATGAGTAGAATCATGATTCAAATGAAATATTTCATAGTCTAACAATAATGAGCGTATAGACTTGTGATTGAAAACTATCCTTTGTGTGAGATTATACTTCACAATCTGTACACCAAATCCTATGAGCGTGTTTCATGAGCTGAATTGGCTGAAAGGTTTTCTAATTGTTTTGCCATTGCTACAATTTGTGCCTCTAGCAATGGACTAACACCGCTTCCAATGCTCCCAACTGCCTTAGTGTGTAAAACTACTTCTAGTGCTTTACATGGATCAGTGTATGTCTTATGTGAGATCACCCTTCTAAACAGTGTAATTAGTCCTCTAAAAAACCATTGTGCATGATGGCTTGCATGAATGTTATAAGAAATCTAAGATAGAAGTGTTTTAAAATGGGATTCATACTCCCATACACTTTCAGTAGTTCCTTTCTTGATATCTTTAAGCGCGCTTATGCTCTTCTACTCAAATTCCAGGATATATAACTCTTTCAAGAAAGCATCCTTTAAAGCTGCATAATCTATGCAAGTATGATTAGGGTCAAACTTTCCTATACTAGCTATGTGCATGTACCTGTAACGTAGTAGCAAATTGACTTTCCTTTCACTTCGAAGCTATAATCCCTTTCACGTGCCACAATATTTCACACATGTGCACATGATCAATGACATCTTCTATGCCTCTATATTCCAGGAGACGAAGAGACATCTCCATGTATATATTATGAGGTTGTTGCGGGCCTTTCCCATCTGATCTAGAACCTCTTGTGTTTCCTCTACCTCTAGAACCACCATATCCATTGGAACTAGAACCACATATTCCTCCTTATCATCCACCTGTAGCTGGAATATGACCTGTAGATGTACTCTCCTATGCTCCAACAGTAGTACTATACTGAAACCCTAAATTTTATGAGGTAGTTCCACTTCTAAAGGTGAATCCAACGTTCTGCGCACTTACATTCTATGCAGATGATGCTCCTAAAAATGTCCCTCCAAATAACATTAAAGTCATTTGTCCTGCCATTGACGTACTCACTCTCTGACTTACTCTGGTTCTCTTACTTCCAAAATTCACTTGCTGACTACTTATTATACTAGATACTGGAAAACCAAATGCAAGGGTTGAGGTTATCAAGTAAGTTCAGATGCACACATGTGGCCCAGGTTGTCTCTACTAACATGCTTCCCTATGAGACCGAGGAGGGTTCTCTGCCATGCTTTCCTAGATGGGGGAGGTACTGATGCTCCGGTTCCACGTCTTATACATGAGCTCTACATAATTCATGAGCCATCTCTCTCCGCAACACCATCTATTGTACAATGTCCCGCTACTTTTATATCTCCCTACCATGTGCCTCAATACATTTGATCTGCCTTTCTTCTGTCTACCTTGTTGCTGCCAAGTCCACCATATTTCACCAATTCTGTTCCTTCCCCCACGTGTGGTGGGGTTTAGATAGCCATTGGTTTTTCCTTTAAATTCAAAGTTACCATCAAGATCTTGATTTCCAATGGAATACCTTGCAAATATATTCCTCTAGGATATTGTAAAAAATGAAACTTAGCTACCTCAGAGAGAGAATATAACTATTTAGAACACCATGAAACCACGTATCCACAACACGATTCCATATCATATTGGTATCGTAAAGAGATTGAAATTATTACTATGTCTACACTAGCGTGTGATATCTCCAATTCCATTTAGATGCATATGCATTCAGCCACTCATACAACTCTACTGGGAAGATAACAAAGGAAGCTCTCATATAATCTGTCATACAGATTATGTTCCACCCAATTTCGTGCATTAAATCCGGATCACGTGGTGAACCTTCATGCATAATCTTCCTCTAGATCATGTATCCACTCTTCAATGCTTGTTAGAGTCAACTGGTATGTCTTCATCATGAACCATTCTGGAAACAAATAAAAAAGAGATCCTGACAACAGAACCAATGATGTAGCCTAGAATTTCACCAGATAACACCCTAGATGTGCTGGCACATCACTCATCCTTGACTGAGTGATCACTCGAAGTGCATAAAGGTACCAGGTATCTCTTTATGGTTTCTATAGCAAGATGTTAGCATGATGAAGACTAAAATCATATTCATAACTAATCCATCATTACGTAGTGCATAACAGATTTAGATTTAGAGAAGAATAAACTTAATTTATAATCATAATTGGAATAAAAACATGCAATACTTAAGCATACAATGATAATACTCTAATTCAGCCAATATATTCCATCTATTAATTAAAACAACATTACAGAAGCTTCTTACAATAATGGCATTCTATGCCAGTACGCGCATGGATCTGATAGTAATCACACGTGTACCTACTATATATATTTGTACTCTCTTCTATGCAGTCTAGCACACACACACGCACACATCTTCCTTCTTTTAACTCTCATGGAATACTAATGGAGAAGATCATGAACTCTCATGGAATATTTGAACCTTCCTTCTCCTGGACACCTTCTAATGATGCAACAGTGTGCAGAAAAACACAAGAGTGACAACATAAAACAAAACAAACTAAAACTAAAAATCATACATGCCCCAATTGAAAACACGCAAGGTGTGCAAAGCACTTATTCTACTAAAATCAAACCTATACTACCCTACACTAACCAGAAGCATAGGTGAGATAAACAAACCCTACAACTGGTTGTGAAAAGTAGCACCCTTTTCTCAAAATGGATTTCCATGCAAATGATGTGACAATGAAAATGACTAAAAATGAGAGTGAGAAACTGAAACAGGCTCGATTCTCCACCTAGTCCACTGAGACATCGACTAGAAAGAGAAATAATTCCTCTTTTAGTTGCTCTGCATTTTTCTTGTAGAGGCATTGCAGCTGATCCTCATAATTTTGAAACTCATCCTCACATTCTGAAATGAATGTGACTGGTTCTAGCTTCTCTTTTGGATTTAATGAAGCCAGGTACTTGATAGGACATGGTTTGACCCATTGAATATTCCTGCTTGTTTGAACTTCAATTTTAACAAAGAAGTCTTGTTGAAGACATCCTTGAAAATAATGATTATCCACGACCTAATTTCCCTCTTGTTTCCCATTTACAAATAATTCTCCTCCCATATGAGTGAATGGTATTGAATTGATGTCCTCCCTCCATTTATTTTCCCATCTTTGATAACAAGAAGTTCCTCCATGTCAAGCAACTGCTTTGGGCCACTTACAACCTCAAATGAAGCTACTGGAAATTCACTACAAGTGTTCGAAGAATACTGATCATATAGGAGTTCCACATCCATCTGAAGGAAAAGTTTTTCATCATATCTAACCTCTTCATCCCACATGAATCCTGTAAGATCAAATCCTTTCACCTATGGGTTTTCAGGACAATTAAGGGAAGCAAGACCTCCTTGATTTCCTTCCATCATCACTTGTTCATCAAACAAGTCTGACTTCAAAATGGAAAGCAAGGAACTTATAACGATGTCATTTTCTCACAAAACCCTTAAATTTGACTTAGTTCCTCCCGCATGATCTTCTCTTTCTTCATTGAATGAATGTCATAGAGGATCCAATTCTTGAAATTCAAATTCAAAAGGATAACTCGAAACTACAGTAGTTACAGCAATGGGTATTTCTATAGGATCTTCTGCATCACATGAAGTCCTAAAATCATAATCATGACTAGATCCATCATGTGCTTCCTGCATAACAGATTCTGATTTAGAGAAGATTAAACTTATCTTCTATCAATCATAATTGGTATCCTCCAAACTATGTAACCTCCTTCAAGCATACAATGATAACATTCTATTTTCAAGCCAATAGATTCCATCTATTAGATTAATATAAACATTACAGAAGCTTCTTACAATAATCACATTCTTTGCTAGTACGCACATGGATATGAGAGGAATCACAAGTGTACCTACTAGAAATATTTGTACTCTCTGCTATGCAGTCTAGCATCACACATTATTGCATCTCTGACCTTCCTTCTGTTGAACTCTCATGGAATACTTGTTGTGAGATTATCATGCAACATCTAATCGAATGATCTTGGAAAGTTGCTTCTCCTTGACACCTTCAAAAAGTGATGCAAGTTCTTGATATGCATGGAAACACAGGAGTGACAATTGCATTCATTTGAATTAGATTGTACACTAAAAACCATTCTTTCTTCAATTGAAAACTACACATGCTCTTCAAATTACTGATTCTACTGAAATCAAACTTCTGATGACTACCCTACACTAACCAGATGCATAGGTGAGATTGACAAACCAATATGAATGCTGAATTCTGAATAAGTAGACTATTGATCCTCTTCGTTCAACTCTAGATTTGCTATTCAAATGATGTGACAATGAACTAGTTGTCTAAAAATCAGAGTGAGATTCTTGAAATAGGCCTCAATTCTCTACAGAAGGTTCAGTCAAGACATCGAGGTTTTCTTGAATGTTATGTTTTACAACCCATTCCTTCATATTAGTCTGCATGCTACATCCTTTTCTATGTAGAGGCTTTGACCAGTATGACTCCTCATCATTTTGAAACTCATTTCTTGACATTGTTCCTCCCAAAATGGATTTGGGAATACAAGTTCTAGCTTCTGGGTTGGGGTTTAATGAAGCCAGGTACCTGATAGGACATGGTTTGACCCATTGAGATTCATTCCTGCTTGTCTTCAACTGGCCTTTGTAGACAAAGAGGGAACTTGTAGAAGACATCCTTGAAAAGACATGAAAGATCCACGACCTGAGATTTCCCTCTTGTAGGAAATGAAGGAATAGAAATCTTAGCATATACAAATAAGTGAATGGTACTTGAAATTTGAGGTCCTCTGGAATGAAATTCCCTTCTTTGACTAACAAGAAGTTCCTCCAAGTCATGGAGCTTCTTTGAGGCCGGTGACAACCTCAGAATTAATCCATTGACAAGATTTCATTATAAGTGTTTGAACTCATAGGCCTCTGATCATCTTTGAGTTCCAACCTTCAAGCTGAGGTGACACCTCAGTTCATAAAATCTAACCTCTTCATCCTACATGAGTCCTGTAAGATCAAATCCTGGCACCTAGGGCCAACCCATGGATAAGGTATCCCAAGGGGAGCCAGACCTCCATGAATTCCTTCCAGCATGTGTTGTGGCATCATACAAGTCTGTACTTCAAAATGGCTTGCCTCTAACTTATAACGATATCATTTTAAACTCACAAAACCCTTAACATCTTAATCTGTAGGATAACCTCCATCATGATCTTATCTTTCATGTCCTTGAATGATATGTCATAGTTAGGATCCAATTCTTGAAATTAAAATTCAAAATCATGACTTTGAAACTACAGTAGTTACAGCATATGCATATTTGTATAGGATCTTCTGCATCCACATACTCCTTCAAAGCTGACAGAGGATGTGGTTCCTCATAGCTCTGACTGTATGGAAAGATGTTACTTCTGGAATCTGAGGTAATACCACTGTCCAAAATAGAATCCATGATTGCACAACTTCATGAATGGGAGGAAAAGTGGAAAGATATAGAATTATAAACTAGATGGAAAATTCATCTAAAAAATGACAATTCTGCAGACAGGACAGACGTAGGATACTTAGACAAATGTAGAAAGCCAATTGTGCGTGATCTCATCAACATTCTTAAGGTCTGAAATTTCACTAAGTTGTCACATGACAACTTAACGTGGCTGAAGTGAAACATCTAATGATGAACACCTATGGAAAGATGTGCCTACTTGTCTTCACCGAGTGATGCCAAAAACTTGTTGTGCATGGTAGCACAGTGGGTATCGTTGCATTACAATGGAAAAAGATGTGTACAATGTAGAAATTCTTTCACCTATGTAACCTACACATGCTGTGCCAAAAACTGATTGTGCCACTTCAAATGAATCACGAGATTCGGTGATGGAATTGGGACACATATGGATGCTGCATTCTCAAGTAAGTGGGACTATTGATCCTCTTCGGTGAACCTCTAGATTAGTTTCAAGTACAAAACTAGTCCTGGTTCCTATATTATTCTTGAAACACAATTTCTACCTCTAATGTTCAGTCAAAAATGAGGCTAACTTGAACCTATGTTTTACATCCATTTCCATGGGATTATCTGGAAGCTCTCCTTTGCAAGTCTCTAAAACCATAAAATCCTTCAGTGGTGACTGCATTTCAAGAAAGGGTTGTTGCTAGACAAAATTACGGCTTTGGGAATACAAGAGGAGGGATGACCATGAGGAATAATGACTTATCTCATTGTTTGAGGAAGAGACCCACTTTTACATATAGTACTTAACTGGCCTTTGATAAGCACAGAGGGATCTTTATAAGAACTGAGACATGAGAAGATTCATGATGAGTTGCACAGGTAGGACCTGAAGGAATAGAAACGTTAGCAGACGCAAGTGGTAGAAAGACTTGAAATTTCAGGTTTGAAAGGACATGTATAATGACTGGGAATTCGGAAGCAGGAATTCTCAGGTGCTGATCAAGCACATTAATCCAGTGACATAGATTACATTACAATGAAAAGGCATAGGCCTCTATCTCATTGATCCAACATTAGAAGCTGAGGCTTGAAAGCCTCAGTCATAAAATCACAGCTTTTCCTACAAGCTTGTAACAAATTGGCATAGGGCCAACCCTTGGATAAGGTAACCTAACTTGTCCAACTTGTGAATGCCTTCATTTGTGAATGCCACTCGTCAGAACTTTTTGGACCATGAACTTGCCTCTAGTTTCTACATTTATAGAACTACAACTTAACATATTCATCTGTAGGATAACATCCATCATATGTATGTTCATGTCCTTGAAAATATGCATAGTTAGGTGTAAAACAAAACTGATCATGAATTTGCTCATAATGATATGCATACTGTTGATTCTCATCATAAAATGAAGCTAGAGGAGGGTTAAAATAGCTTGAAGATGGAAAGTGTTGCTTCTGGAAGAGGTAATCCCACTATGGAAATGAATCCATGATTGCAAAACTTCATGAATGGGATGAAAATTGGAAAGATACGGAAGAAAACTAGATGGAAAATGGGTAAAAATGAAAGTCTGCAACACACAACGTATGATACTTAGACAAATGTAGTAGCCAATTGTGCTTGGGTATACCTCTTAAGGTTGAAATTTCACTAAGAGCACTTCTATCTCAACCTAGCTTGGGTGAACAAACTCTCAACCTATGTCATCATCCTATGAGTCCTTCGATGTCCACTTCTTCACCGAGTTGAGATACCTTCAACAACGAGCTCCAAATTTTATTCTCTCAGTGATCATTTTGAATTACTCGCCTTGGCTCTATTCTCCTGTAGTAGTTTTATGATGAACTCATCATGCTTCGTATCTTCCATGGTCTACAAGCTCATTGAAACAAGTTGTTTCAATATTTTGTCCTCCAATATCTTATTCATCGAACCATGTTCCTTTATTCATGTTTGTATCAAATTCATGTGACTCGCTTGCATTACATTTAACTCCTCCCATTTTAAGGTGACATTATTCCACCTTGTGGGTGAGGAAATTTGTCTTGTGGGAAAAATTTTGGGTTTCTAGGAAATGCTATGGGAATCTAAGTCCCTCTACTTGAACGGTGTAGTTGTCGTGCTTTCATGCTCATGAAAAGGTATATTTTTGTGGTGGCCTCTCGATCGGGGATCCAACAGGAGCACTCCACTGACCCTACGGCAAAGTTAGCATTCTCTCATACTAGGGAAGAATCTATCTGAAAGCGGGAAAGGGAGTGAGAATTGAGGTAGGAGAACTAATGTTGTAGGTAGAAAATTAGATTCCCACACACACACTAGTTAGAAACTTCATCACACGCATTTATGAGAAGAAACAACCCTGCAAATGGCAAAAAGACTAAATAGAATTTGATGAACACAAAGTATCATGAAATCCCTTTGTCGGAGAAAGCTATAAAATCATTCTTCTTGTATTAATGATTGAGCAAAATTTGTACAATAAGTGGGAATAGAATAAAAATTGAAGAGGGGGGAAGAATGGAAGAAGATTAACTATCTTTTTTGTTCTCTGTTCGTGCAATGCATTCCCAGTTCCCAAAATAAATTTCCAGCCCATATAATGGATTTCTAAGCCCCTGAAATAGCTCACAAGATTTAGTTACAACCTCCTCAAGTGACCAAGAAATGGTTGCAACAAATTCCAATCATTTGTGCCCTTTTGGGTCTCAATTCGTAGAGAAACGGAAATGGAAAAAAAAAATAGGATTCATAATTAGAACCGTTACATTTACGTTGCTAGTTTGAATACGAGCCATTTGATTTGAAGTCATGCCGAGATGACACGTGGAGGCTTCCATCGACTCTCTCATACTTAGCCAATTCAACGATCGATACCATTTCTTTGACTCTGAGACACATGGTGAGCCTGCACACACTTGGGAATTGGCTTTGGAAGCACACCTTGAAATTTCTATGGGATAAGCCACCCACATGGTAGGAAGTGATTGGAGTGGGTGTGGGGGATGCCTATGGATTTTTCCTTCGAAGTCATGCTAAGATGACATGTTGAGGCTTCCATCGACTCTCTCATACTTAGCCTGTTCTCATTTTCAACGATCGACTCTACCATTTCTTTGACTCTGAGACACATGGTGAGCCTGCACACACTTGGGAATTGGATTTGGAAGCACCCCTTGAAATTGCTATGGGATGACACGTGTCTTCCTCCATGGCTTGAAGATGCCCAAGTACTACCTGTAAATGCTAGGGCAAAAATTGACAAGGAAGAAATGCCTTCAGTCTCTTCATGTTTTTGGCTAAGTTCTTCTGCTTGGCGGGGTCATATATCTATCCGGGGACATGCGGAGGCCTGACGTTTGTTTAAGGAAGGAGGGGACACAAAAACAAAAACCACACCAAAACAGAAAGGAAAAACCAAAACACATAGTAGAAAAAGGGGAAAAGCAAACCTATGGTACAAGGTGAGGGACAAATCACTTTCACTTATGATATAGCTTTATTCTTTCTCCCGAATTAACGATGTTCTGACACTTGGCACCCTCCGCTGGCCTATCTCAATGCTTTGAATATTCAACCCGACCCCGTCCCTTTACTGAAAAGGTGATGTATCTATTACCTTCTTGGGAGTGATCCTATCAGCCAACAATGCATCATACAACCTCTTGTGCCAATCCCTCTGATTCTCATCTATAAGCTTGAGGCTCCTTGCTCACTTAAAAACCTGCTCAGGATTTTACCCTTGAAGGAGCGTCGGGTTGACACGTGGAAGCCTCCGCAAACTCTTGGAATTTTCAACAGCCTCTCCTACCTTTTCAAAAGAGCGAAGGCCAATAATATCTACCTATGAGAATCTTGTGGGTAGTGACCATTGCTGAGAAGTGTCCACCACATGCTTGGTCATGATAGGCCTTAAGCATCTTTCCGTGTTGCTCTTTGTCAACACATCTAAGGAAACAACCATCTAGCCCTTTCTTGTAAAGTGCATGATTCCATATCACAAACTTGGCTACCTTCAGCTTGAGAGTTCTTCTTTTCTTGTAATCAAGATGAGGAGGAAAATCTCCATAAGTGAGAAAGGAGGCCATATCTGCATACCACTCATCAATAGTGGTTACAAAGAGAACTTGCAGGGCATCTTCTGAGCAGGTTGAGAAAGTGTCATCTTCTTCTCCATGATGAGCTTTGAGAGTTTCATCTTCAGAAATCAACTTGCATAGAACATTTCCTCTTACCACATTAGAGGGTCTAATCTCTAGATCATACTCTTGAGTCTTTACAATCCAATTTTCTCTTTTGGATCCAGGATCTTGTTGTGTCAAAATGGACTTGATTGCACTTCCAGGGACCATCACCACAGTATGAGAATTGAGGATGTAAAATCTGAATTTCTTCACAGCCTTGACCACTTCATATGCATGTTTATCCAATTGGATGTAGTTTATCTCATGCTTCTTCAAAGGAAAACTCATGAAAGAAATAGGTGCTTCCAAACCTTCATCAATTTTCTAGACAAGGATAGCAGAGAGAGAGTGTGTTCTGAGGTATAGCAGTACATGACAAATTATTTGCTGAAATCTAGAGATACAACAGTTGGAGCTTTGGCAATGGCCTTCTTGATGTTTTTAAATTTTTATTTTCCTTCAATATTCCATTTGAAACTTTCTTGAGGCTTTGTCATGGAGGTGATATGCTTTTTCAGTTCAGAAAACTCAGGGACAAAGTGATCAAGAAATTTTATCTTCCCAAAAAATGAGTGAAATCCTTTCTTGATTGTGGGCCGAGATAGTGCTTGAATAGATCTTACCCTCTCAAGGTCAATGTGTGCACCTTGTTTGTTCATAATGTGCCACAAAAAAATTACCTGCTGTGACTCCAAAGATGCATTTCTTGGGATTTAGTGATATGCCATGTTTCCTACAGCTTGCAAGAACTTGATCTAAATGACAGATATGCTCCTCCATTTTTATTGAAAATACTATAAGGTCATCAATATATATGACTATGCAATTCTTTAGATCTTTGAAAGCCAAGTCCATTGCACTTTGGAAAGTGGCTCATGCGTTTATTAGGCCAAAAGGAATTCCTCTATAGGAAAAAGTTCCCCAATGAGTTGTGAATGTTGTTTTGTTACAATCCTCTTCTGCTACTTTGAATTGGTTGTACCTTGAAAATCCATCAAGCAGAGAGAGCATCTCAGATCCAGTGACTACTTGCAAAATGTGATCCATGATTGGTAGAGGGTAATTGTCTGTCAGTGATGCCTGATTCAGGTTGCAAAAATCTACACATATTATTATTTCACCATTCTTCTTCCACATTGATAGAATGTTGGCCACCCATGTTGAATGGTGGATGGGAAAGATGATTCTTGCATTAATCATCTTCATTAACTCCTCCTTAATGGTATCAACAACCCTTGGGTTATATGGACTTTGCTTCTGACTGAATGGCTTAACATCCTAATTCAAAGGAATCGAGTGATGCATTTCCTTCGGTTGGAAGGATTTGATTTCATCATAAGAGTAGGAAAAAATGTCTTTATATTTCTTGAGAAGTGCATCAAACTTTATTTTTTCTTCTAGTGAGAAACATTTTCCAATGTTGACCATTCTTGGATATTTAGAAGTGCCACTTTTTTATTTATAAAAATCAGATGGACACCGAGAAGATTGATTTTCTTTCTTATGAATGAATCTGTCATGTTTATCAAACAAGTCTTCCAAAGAGACTAGGCTTTGGGGAATCTTGTTACCTTTCAATCTGATCATGCCCTCATTGTCAATCCCTTCAATTCCATCATTTTATTCTTTAGGTATAGCTTCCCTATGTGGATTAACACTTCCTTCAAAGAATATATTATTAAAACTATCTCTTTGCTCTAAGAGGCTAAGATCTAATTGTCATCGTTGAAGATCTGTCAATGATTTGCATTGTCAGGTACACTAGGTCTGAATACCATCTCAATGGTCAATTTGTCTTTACCAAAAGAAAGATGAGGTGTCACAAGGGAAGATGAAAATACAAGAGAATAATCCTTTCCATTTTGATCCCTTGGAATAGCTTCAATGGAAAATGCATCAAAAGACTCAATGCAATCCCACACGCTGTTTTTGTAATGCCTAAGCCTTGGATTTTTCACTTGATATTGTTGGCAAATTTTCTTCACTATCACCTTTGTATCACCAAGGCATCTCAACTTCTTGATTCCCATATATTCTGTCACACTCATGCCCGAAAGGAGAGTTTCATATTCTGTTATGTTGTTTATATTATTAAACTGAAGCTTGTAGGAAAAAGGATGCATCTCCTTGGAAGGCGAATACAAAACTACACCATCTCCTGAGCCTGCTCTGAAATGGCTTCCATCAAAATCAATTGTCTAGATCTGATCTTCTTCTTCCTTCATGAGAAGTGGAAAGCTTTCATCTTTTTGTGATGTGAAAAAGTATTTTCCTAACTCAGAATCTTGAAGGAGGATGTTGGCTTTTGGATCATTAGACTTCTTCACTGTGAATTTCATTTTTCTTACTAGCAGAAAATTCTTCATTTCACCTTTCACTGGGATATTTATAGATGACCAGTCCATTTTTATCTCTCCACCTAGGTCTCTACAAAACATTCTACTCAAAAGCATGCCAAAATATGCTAGGATGTCTACCACTAAAATGGTTAGGGGAACCTTCTTGTCAGGGAAGTCAGCTAAAGCTACTTGTGCATCTTTTATTCTTCCTATTAGGGGAACTTGTTTAGATTCCATTGAGTAGGAAGCTCCATTTAATTTAGGCCAAGGGAATTTGCAACTTTGAGTGGGATCACATTATCAGAAGCTTCAAAATCATTGATACAATTGTTTAGCACAAAGCCATTTATGAGAAGAGACAAATAGAAAGGTTCAACCCTATTTGTTTCAGGAGCTTTGAGGGATAACATGTTTTAAAAAGTAGGTTTGGATGGTGTGGGGAGAAGACCTTTAGAATTAGGTCCTGAGGATATGGGGCTACTACCACGAATTGCATTGATGAATCTATCAAATTGAGAAGGGTGTGTTTGTAGGTACTCTATCTATGAGATTTGGAATTTGGTCTTGCTTGCATGTTCTACAAAGTTAAATGGGGCAATGTTGAATGAGGAGAAAGTCCCTAAATTGGAGGAAGATTTACATGGCAAAGGATTTGGAGGTACCTTGAATGTTTTGGATGTTGAAATCTCTCCCAAAGGTGAAGCAATCAACTTAGGAGGTGGAGGTGTGGCCTTTGACTGAACCTTAGATAATTTTACAGGGACTCCATTGGAAGGGGTAGTATTCTTAACAACTTGTGAGCTAGAAGAAGGAAAAAATGACTTACTCAGCATATCAGCATGGTCTATGGCAACCATCAAGTTTGGCTTTTCTTTGGCAGAGTCCATGGAAGGTGTTAATGGGGATCCTTTACTGATGATTCTTTTTTGTGTGACTTCCAGAGTGGAATATTCTTTGGTCTTCTTCTCCTTTGTGGCCATTGAGGATGAAGTCTTTTTCTTGTGCTGTGCTTGGGTGAAGACAACACATGAAAAACTTGGGGCTTCCTCATAATATTTTTCATCGTCATCAACAAACTCAAATAGGCCATTGTGCATATTAACTTCTTCAACTTCTAGGTAGCTCTCATTATCGTCTACATTTTCTCCTTCGGGTTCATCAACTTTAGCTTCTTCCCTTGGCTCTCTGGTATCATAGGTAGCATTGACTGGTGGTAATTCTAGAGAAAGTTCGTGAGGAGGTGGTGCAATTATTTTACTATTAGGAAAGTTTGGTCTCCTTGGGGAATTTCTGATTATGATTTGTGATAGCTTCTTCTTCAAAGCAACCAAGTCATTTACCTTTTTTTGGAACATTGGATCTTTGGTGACTGAACTTGAACTCTGACCTTTTTGCTTTCCATTTGGGCCTTTCACCTTTCCAGAATGAATTAGGTCATCATCAGTCTCAATTGCAAAATCTTGAACATCCGTCAATGTTCTTGGTTGGGCTTTTCTGAGGAAGAAACCTACTTCAAATGGAAAGGCACTGATGAAGAATCTCTTCAAGTTATTCTCCAGAGGCACCACATCTTTAGGGATCCTTCTTGTCAATCTGTCATACCTTGCTACACAATACCTCATGGACTTAGAGCCTTCTTTCTTCATTTCAACCAATTAGACCAGCAAATCTTGACAATCTTCTATACTTTTGAATCTATTTTCAAATACACTCCTTATGTCCTCCTAGCCAATAACATATCTTGGGGGAAGCATGTAAAACCATTCAACAGATTTCTCTTAGAGTGACTCCATAAAAATTCTAACTGAAACATCTTCATTTTCAACCCCCAACACACCACAAGCAGTGATGAATGCTGCTACATGTTCTTCAGGGAGTTGAGAATCATCTCCTTTAAATTTGGGAAATTTTTTTCTTGAGCCCCTTGGTAGATCATGGAGTGGTTGTGGGAGAGCAAGTGCACCAGTGTTTCTTCCCCATGGAACATTTGGTCTACACACTTCATGCTCAAGATCATCCATTCTATTTCTATTTCTTTCTTCTTGATCAGCTAGGGATGTTGCTCTTTCTTCTTGATCAGCTAGGGATGTTGCTCTTTCTTCTTGATCAGCTAGGGATGTTGCTCTTTCTTCTGCCTCTGCTTGGAGTCTTTCAATCTCCTAAAGTTGAGCTCTTATCACTTCCTCTCTTTCAAATTGATCTCTTTCCTCTTCTTCTATATCAAGCTCTTCAAAAGTAGGATCAATGTATCCTCCTCGTCTCTATTTCTGGGTATACCTTCTATCAACTAGCTTGAAGGCTTATTGTCTTCTTTGGAGTGCTAGAATTTTTCTTTGTTCTTCGAACTCAACAACAAGTTCTTTTTCTTGGTCCAAATTTCTTGTGGCAATGGAGTAATGATTTACGCTTTGCCTATTGTGCCAAATATACTCCCTTGGATCTGAAATGATATCTTCTTGGATATGAAAGAGCAAAGTAGGACTCTCAATAAGAGGGTTTGCAAGAATAGCCATAGCTAGAATCCATATGGATCAACAATAAACTCCAAGTTTCAAGAATATTTATGATATTTTATGACCTCGTGGTCATTTCTAGGGTGCAGATGCTACAAAATATGCCCCACAATGGGCACCAAAACTGTTGGCGAGGAAGTTTGTCTTGAGGTAAAATTTGTGGGTTTCTAGACATCACTATGGGAATCTAAGTCCCTCTACTTGAACGGTGCAGCTGCTATGTTTGCATGCGCATGAAAAGGTGGATTTTTGTGGTGACCTTTCGATTGGGGATCCAATAGGGGCACTCCTCTGACCCTGTGGCAAAGCTAGCAATCTCTCATACTAGGGAAGACTTTGTCTGAAAGTAGGGAAGGGAGTGAAAATTGAGGTAGGAGAACTAATGTTGCAGGTAGAAAATTAGATTCCCACACACACACTAGTTAGAAACTTCATCACATGCATTTATGAGAAGAAACAACCCTGCAAATGGCAAAAAGACTAAATAGAATTTGATGAACACAAAGTATAAGGAAATCCATTAGTCAGAGAAAGCTATAAACTCATTCTTCTTGTATTGATGATTGAGTAGAATTTGTACAATAAGTGGGAATAGAAGAAAAATTGAAGAGGGGGGAAGAATGGAAGAAGATTAACTATATTTTTTGTTCTTTGTTCGTGTAACGCATTCCTAGTTCCCAAAATCTATTTCCAACCCATACAATGGATTTTCAAACCCCTGAAATAGCTCAAAAGAATAAATTACAACCTCCTTGAGTGACCAAAAAATAGTTACAACAAATTCTAATCATTTGCACCCTTTTGGGTCTTGATTCACAGAGAAACAGAAATGGCAGAAAAAACTAGGCTTCATAATTACAACCGTTACATTTGCATTGCCAGTTTGAATACGATCCATTCGATTTAATTTTATAACTTTGAATCTGAACCACCCACGTGACAGGAAGTGATTAGAGTGGGTGTGTGGGATGCCTTCAGAGTTTTCCTTTAAATTCGTGTGGAGCTGACATGTGGAGGCTTTCGCTAACTCTCTCATACTTAGCCGATTCAACGATCGGCTTTGCCCTTTCTTTGACTCTTAGACATGTGGTGAGCCCGTGCACACTTGGTAATTGGATTTGGAAGCACCCCTTGAAATTATGTCGGGCTGACAAGTGTCTTCTTCCATTGCTTGCTTAGTCTCTTCATGTTTTTGGCTAAGTCCTTCTGCTCAGCGGGGTCATATATGCTAAGTCCTTGTTTGGATACCTTCCCTTAATTTTTCTCCAAAATTAGCACTGTGATGACACTTGGAACCCTCCACTGGCCTGTCTCTATGCTTTGACTTTTAACTCGACCCATGTCCCTTTACGAAACTGGACACGTGGAGGCTCTGTGCTCACTTAAAAACCTGCTCAGGATTTTACCCTTAAAGGAGCATCGGGTTGACACGTGGAGGCCTCCATGGACTCTTGGAATTTTCAATGGCCTCTCCTACCTTTTCGAACCCTGAAAACGTGGAAATTTGGTGCTTGTTCTCCATACTTAGTCGATTTTTGGGCCTGCTCTCTCCCATTTTTCAACTTGGACTACGTGGCAAGCATGTGCTCATTTGGGCCTCCACTTTCAGATTTACCTTTAGGTATGTGCCAAGATGACGCATGGAATCTTCTGCTAGCGCTTTTATACGTAGTATTTTTAAGGCCCGTCCTGTCCACCTTTTGACATTTAACTATTGACTCTACCTCCTCTTTGGGAATGGGACACGTGAAGGCCTGGCGCTTGTTCGAGTCTCCCCTTTTGGATTTACCTTTGGAGGTGCACCGCTTGGACACTTGGCAACGTCCACTGACTCCTCCATACTTAGATGATTTTAGCTTATTTTTCCTTCATTTTTAAACTGGGACATGTGGAGGCATGATGCTTGCTCGAGTCTCCCCCTTTGGATTTACCTTTGGAGGTGTTCCTGCTTAGACACTTGGCAGCATCCGCTATCTCCTCCATACTTATTTGATTTTAGTTTAATTTGATCCTTTGTTTTGAAACTGTGACACGTGGAGGCTTTCAGTGAACCTTGAAATATGAAGATGCAGGATCCAATCGGAGATGCCCATGTACTTCCTGTGAATGCTAGGAAAAACTTGACAAGGAAGAAATGCCTATCATTCCCGATTGTGGGAAGACAATAAATAGAAGGAACAAGAGCTCCAATATGCGCCCAAATTTCTAATGGTTCTCCATGGATTGAAAAACTAGAAATAATACCAGGGCATGAATTTATCCTTCTCTTTGAACCTCTAACTCGAATTTGAGCACCTATGGAGATTGGGGGTTAAAAATTTTGAATTTAGCTTTGAAAAATGAAGATCCATTTTTGGGAGACAATACACCTTCAATCTAATTCCTTCTTCCAATTCGACAGGCCGGGCTTCCATCCGCTTTGTTAAATGAGTCACTCACCATGGTAGATACAAATTGATCTCCTCTTCTGGTGATTTATCTTGGTATTGACATTGACGACATCTTGGCCAAACTCGTCCTAGCGAGTTGTTTCTACAATGAAATCTCCACATAAACATCTCCAAATCTACATTTGAACATCGAATACTTCTACCGAGCCCACATGGCTTACTTGGTTTAACTCCACACGTTTGCTAAACATCGAAACCACCCACTGATTTACATTGGTGGTTATTATTATACATCGACGAGATCAAAAAATGAAAACCAATTTTTGCATGGTTTTCTAGGCTAGATTTACGAATTACTCCTCCTCGTAATCATATAACTCAGATTTCCTGAGTCCCATGCATTTTATTCTGACCCAACCACCAAACGATTCAGTGGACTCCTTACAAATCAGTGATGACTCAGTCAACTTGAGCTCGTACTCACAACGAATCCTATCATTTCGTGACTTCCGACTCCTAAAAACATGAAACTCCGAATTTAAGAGTTTCAAAGTTTCAGGTTTCGGAAAAATTTGACACGCCCAAAATCTCTAAATTTCTGAAACAAATAACCCCAAAAAAATTATCTCCGAACTAACACATTTCCGAAGTATGAAATTTCAAACTTTGGAACTTGCCGATTTCAGGCATTTGTCACTCGTTAGTTCAGGAATTTTCCTTGCTAAGTTCCGAAACCATTTATTCCAAAACTCTGAAGAGACTATCTCCAAAACAGTAATCCCCAAATTTTGAAATGCTTAACTCACTCCACTTCTTCAATGCTTACCCTTGGCTTGCTACTTCTATTTAATGCAATTTGGCCCTTGTTAAATGTTTCACCAATTCCATGCTTGAGCCACTAAATTTGCCAATGCATTAAGTCACACATTGTGAGTTTTTCCCAAATGATTGGATATTTCTTCATTATTTTGAGTTTCCCTCATCTGAGTTATTCATTTTAGGCGTCGAGCTCATTTTCCATTACTCGTATAACCTCACCAATCTCATTCATTCATTTTTTGTGGCAGTGAGCTTATTGGTATGGATCCAACTGCCACGCCTTTCAACTTGGTATGTGTTATGAATTCTAACACAGTCTGACCATGACAAACCAACCTCCAAGAATGAATAACCCTTAGCCAAACTATGCACAAATATTGACTTAGCTTATGCCTGAAATGTTGTGCCAAGCCTTGATGTGACTTCATGGTGACATCCCACCTAAAATAATATTCTCCAACATGCTCACCTTCCCAGGCTCAAGGTATGAAATTGTTTCTATGCATGAATCCAACACATTTCCTTTGAAATTTAATGATTAGTTACAAGCTCTTCTACATTTTGGAAAGTCACCGAGTCATTTACCATGGGTTGACTTGTTCCACTACAAACTCAGGTCTGCACTCCAAGCACTGAGCTCAATCTCGCATCTTGCCTAACTCACCCACATTGGAATTTAGATAACTTCTCCCCTATGCAGAGATCTCAACACCCAAAATCTCCGAACCCTGAAATGTTGAAACTCTGAAATTCAGAGTTTCGGAGTTTTGGGCTTTGGAGATTTCTAACTTGCTTATCGTCTTTGAGCCCAAAGAACTCCAAAAATCTGAAAGGGATTTTTCTAAAAAATATTTCCGAAATGTAAACTCCGACATATGTACTTATATGCACACCTCGGCTCTTGAGCTCAACTTGCTCCGCTCAGTGCCAAGCTCCTGGTCCCACGATGAATTCACAACGAGCTCTCCGCCGAGGTCCAAACTGATGAGCTCCATCCTGAGCCCAATGGTCTGGAATCCAACTAACCTGGCTCAAGTCCATTTGTTTTCTTTTGACCGAAGCACACAACAATTTTCCTGAAATGGAATGTAAGAGTGAAATATAATCACTATCTTCATATAGGCTCACTACATGATCTCAAAAGCTCTGCCTTGATGCAACGACATTTCCCCACTGTCGAGTCCATCGATGTAAAGCTTACCAATACATCACATAATTTTTGGAAGATCTCAATCTCATAGGTCCATTATTCATTTTTTCCTTCACTCAGTTCCATTTTTCTGGGCTACCAATCATTCCCCATTCGATCTTATGCCAATTGAAACATGTACGAGAAACTCAACGAGATCGACAGGCTATAACACCAAGTTCCCAATCTTTTAGTTCTCCATGAGAAACTCGGACGCCATGTTTTCTAAGCACCTAATTATAATTCGATGTTTTGAACTAAGTTACCCATATCTATACTTCGAGCCATTCACAACATTATGAGGATCTACCTCATCATTTAGCTCCTCAACCTTGCCAAACACCATGTTCCAACATCGAGCTTGAGATATTGTAAGAATTTTACCTAATGCAACACAATCCCAATAAAATTATTTTAGTTTGCATTAGTGCACTATTTTGGCTCAACAGAGCTATGTTGGAAAACCATTCTTCCATGTGTTTGAATACCCTTCTAAGGCATCATGAAATAATAGAATAACCCTGGAAAGGTTTATACACCAACTTTGACAATTTTAGCCTGTCAACCGTCATTGTTCATTTTTACCTAGGGGGAAAAATGGACAACACTTACCTTTTGGCGACCTTGGGAGTGCGAAATCATTCTCCACACATTTATTGTTCTCCAAATTGGGATTGATTTTGAGGTACACAAGAGTTTCTCAAACATCTCCAAAGGCCAAGCTTACCGTCTTTATGTTCAATACATCTGAGATTAGCCTCTCAATGTAGGCAGTCTGTCCTGGATATACACATGTCTTTCTCAATGTATGGTACTCACAATCTACCTTGTCCGCATTGAAGGTTAGGTAGTGCATGTCTAAAAATTGGTGAACTGATGCCTAAAAATGTCATGTTGTGAAGGCATATGGTAATTTGCACCATGGGCTCCATGCCCAATCTTTCATGACAAACCATGCGATGTAAAAATGGTGGTATACCGTAAACTGTACTTCGTTCCCTACTACCAAAGGTAACTCCTTTAGTATACATCATTCTTCTTCAAACGCCATGCAAAGTCTATCATATCACTTATCCACCATCTTCTTGATTGGTTCTGTCATTGATCCTTCACACAAGTACTTGTTAAACCTCTATGTAGGTGACTTGTTCTCCATAGGATATTCCTAGACTTTCTCCGTTGGCCCATCGGGCACCCCAATTTCCATAAACACCAGAGACAATAGAACAACCCTGAAACTTATTTTTCCTCCTGAGCATGCTTCTTCAATGATTGTTTTTGTGATGTAACTGGAGATGATGTAAATCACTCTCTATGTCATCTTCTTCACAATGTGTAGCCACATTGTGTTTACTTACGACCACCATTCTTGGTCATTCAACTTTTCTACGAGATGTGCAGCTACCTGCACTACTGGGTAATTCTTCAATTTGTCGATGTCCATGCCACATGAACCCTTGGTGTACCCCATCTCCTTCCTTGTCTTCAGGATCTTGGCCTTATCTGTGAAGTCACTATATAGATCTTCCCCTATGCCTTTCAACCCAGTTATTGTTGAGATCAATGCAGATGAGATCCTTACTCTGTATCCTACAAAGTTGAAAAACTACTCATATACCCTACTCATCAACCAATGGTACAAGGGTTCATTTTTACCGAAGTAGGAGAGCTCATATAACTGGTAAACTCCAATCTTCTTAAACAACTTCTCCCCAGCATCGTCATACACAGACATGTCTTCTGTTGTTTATTTATTTTTATGTGTTTAATAACACATCCAACTCCTTATTTACTATGGTACAGTGGTTATACTCACTGATTTTTCTCTTCCAGATGTGGGAATCCCATTCCTGACCCATAATAACACCCTCCTGATACTGCATTTATGATAAATTACTCTCAAGAGTCATTTCTTCTTCTGCCACTTCCACTTTCTTCTTTCCTTTCACTCATGCTGCATATGTTTTCTTCGGTACCATCGATAACTTGTGTTATCCTAAAAGCACTCGCCTTTTATTTCCTACAACATGTAAAATCAAACCCTAGATTGATTTAGCATGCCCTAGGGTAAGTGTAACAAGTTGGGGGGAAAAAAAGGGGTCATAAGTGGACGTCATATTGAAAATAACAACGGAATCTCAACTTGTAGGGATTATTGGCAATGCATACACTCAAAATTAGAAAAAATTATAGAAATATGAATTGTAGCATCTAGAATCTAGTTTCTAAACTTTTTTTTTTTTAAAAAAAAGACAAGTTTAGCTATATTAAACACTCAAAATTAAATGACTTGGTTTTTTTTTAAAAAAACCTATAAGATTGTAGTCCGTTTGCCCGCGATTTGGATGACCAAAACTTGATATCTATTTTTTTTCCTTTAGTGAAAAGTTATATTCTACTGTCTATCTTGGGATAGATTTTATTTTGTGTTTTTTTGAGAAATATATATTTTTTATGATGTTTTCCGTGAAAGTGGTCTGAAAACATAAAGAAAATAGATCACTTTTTGTTTTCCCACCGTAACTTCATCAAAAAATATTGAAATCAATTTTTTTTTTTGAATGTGTATATAATTTCACCATGGTTGGGATGGTATAGGTTTTATCACATTATGACAAGTGAAACAAACTTTGCAGTCTTAAACATAGACAATAACATTCACGGGAAAGTGTGTCTTTAAGACCTACTATTAGCAAAAAATTATAAAATGATATTTATCATATTCTATTCACTTTAAAATCGATATTTATAAAATGATAAAAGTATCCCCCTACACGATGGTGCCATTTTTGTGACACATTTTTTATTTTTTGGCATGGTTCAATTCTGCGGAAGAGAAAATTTGATGTTTTGTTGTTTTTAATGTAAAATTCAAGATTTGATGTCCACTTTTTTGTCCCCCAACTTGCTGCACTTACCCCTAGTTAAAATTACATGCCATATCTCTTTTGTAATACCTTTCTTCGCTCAAACCTTTCACGAATGGGGACACAAGCTTCCTCTACGCACAAATATTCTTGTCATCTCTCAATTCACACTCTTTGCCCTTGAATACCCTTCTCGTAGTCCAGTCACACTTATCTCTTTCAAATTATCACAATTGCAATGGTAAGAATGAACTCGCATCTCATCCTTTTATATATTTTCAAAAATTTAGTGAATTTATTGCTCCTTCACCTACCAACAATCCTCATTAAGTGACCTTTTTTTTTTCATTTTCTTCACGGTACATATTCGCACTCTAGCTATAACCTTCTAGCGTGCCTTCCTACCCTCTAGTCACAGAATTTTCTTCAGTGCACTTCCATGCGCCCGAGTACCTCGTCATTGTGCCTTCTACTGGTAGTCTTCATAGCCTCCACTTACCTCATGTTATATTGTTTCGTCATTCATCTCCATTTCTGGTAATATTTTAAGAAGCAATCTTTTTTCTAACAATTCTCCGACTTGAATAGCACCTGTAGTAGCTTATAGCTTTTAATTTCAACAATATTAAACCTGGGTATCAATAACCACCCCACATTAAAAGTATGTGCACTCCTTTATGCATAAAAAATCTACAAATGGTAATTAGATTTAGGCACACAAATGTTCTTATCACACAAAAACAACAATTAAATTGACAAAGCATAGCGACAAAGAAGGAAATGCATTAAGGGAATACAGAATTGAAAACCTAATCTAAATGGAAACACTTCCTTATTAAAAACACCAAGAAGAATTATTTATAGTAGGGCTTCAGCCTACTCCCATTAAAGTAGCTAGGTAACCGTGTTCAGTCAAGTGCTTCTAACTAGAAAGCACCTGTATCAAGTATGTAAGTGATAAGATACGGCCCCAACCAATGTACCTTGAGGTTTTCTAAATGGTGCAAGAACTTAGAATTGTAAAGAAACACCACCTACCCAATCTCAAACTTTTTATCCCTAATGTGCTTTTCATACCATGATTTCTACCTAGCCTTTGCTTTCTTTTGATGCCAACATGCTATTACTCGTCACTCATCTAGCTTGATCAACTTTTCAAACCGTTCTTCTAAGGATTTCTAATTGGCTAGACCTCTAGCATGTAGAATACACAAAGAAGGTAGCATGAACTCCATAGGAAGAAATGCTTCTGCGTAAAACACTAACTAAAATGGTGTGGCCTTATTCAACCTTTTATATGTTGTTTTATACGCCCAAATTAGAGTAGATAATTTTTCATCCTAGTCCTTTCTTCCAACATCACAAATTTTTGTTAATGTCTGGCTCAGAATCTTGTTTAAAGCCTCGTCAATTCCATTTTCCTGAGGATGGTAGGGTGTAGTCTTATGGTGCGCAATCATAAACTCATCCAATAATATCTTGATTTTATCATTCAAAAAATGTGTGCCCCTACCACTTGTCAATCTCAAAGGACATCCATACCTTGTAAGGACATTTTCCAATAGAAACATGG
Organism: Taxus chinensis; assembly: GCA_019776745.2. Taxonomy (NCBI): domain Eukaryota; kingdom Viridiplantae; phylum Streptophyta; class Pinopsida; order Cupressales; family Taxaceae; genus Taxus; species Taxus chinensis. The sequence goes on from CM034152.1 coordinate 654,251,781, forward strand.
TTGTTATAGCTAATGTATAATCCTTTGTAGGTGCTTCTTTAGCCCACCTTGTGAGATAATATGTGTAAGTAATGATGTATCATGATCCAGTCCTTAGAGCAGATGGTGAAATATGACCCACAAAGTCTATAACCCATTTCTCAAATGGTTCTGCACTAGAAATAGGTCTTAAAGGCATTTCATCTCTTTGACATGGTTTTCCAAGACAATGATAGTGATCACAAGCCTTGCAATAATCCTTAAAATCTTTATAAAGGGTATCCCACCATAATCCAGTGATTAAAATATTGTGTGCAATAACATCACATGCATAATTCCCACTGGAAATAACACCATGAGCTTCCTCCATAATATCTTTGCACTCATGCTCCAACACACATTGAAACAATACTTTATCTCTTCCTAGTTTGTATAGGTTACCACTGATCAACATAAAAGGTGCCGCAAGTATAGTAAGTTGTTTATTTTATAAGGCCTGCATTCCTTTTGGTACCATACCTGTTCATAGAAAGACAAAAATGTCCTCTAATTATGATGACATTTGTTGTAACCTATATAACTGTACATCCGACATGGTTTCTTCAATTGTCTGTGCTTCTTCTCTAGAATGTATTATGGATAAGTGGTCTGGTCTATAATTACTTTTCCCTAGTTTTACCACAACTGTGAAATGAAATTATTGAAAAAAGAGTACCCATTGAAATATGCTCCTCTATAAAACTAGCTTATTTACAAAATAATTCAATCCCATGTGATCTGTATAAAAGAAAAATGGTATAGCTAGCAGGTACTATCTGAATTTTTGTAGCGCATAGATCATTGACAAAGCCTCGCGCTCTGTAGTTGTATAATTATTCTTGGCAGGTGTCAACTTTCTGCTAGTAAATAAGATAGGATGATCTATAATACCTTCTCCAGGTTGAGCCAACATCGTACTAATGGACGTGCTAGAGGCATCCACATGTACAGGAATTCCTCCAAAGGTGTGACAAATTTGGCATACCCTTTTACGAATTTTCTATAATTCCCTGTGTGACCCAAGATTATGCACACCTCACTTTGGTTATTAGGCACTTCCAGGCCTATAATTACTGCAACCTTAGATGGATCAACCAAAAAACCTTCCTTGTAGATTATGTGCTCTAACAATATTCCAAGTGGTGTAGAAAATATGCACTTCTTGATGTTTAAAGAGATACTCAACTGTCTACATATTTCAAACATTAAGCGCATATTGTCATAATGATCCTTCATAATCCCATACACTGTCTAATAATCTAAATAAACCTATAAGAAGTTGTGAATAAAATATTTAAATGTCTAAAAAAATATCTGCGAAAATACATCAAGCACATTTTTCAGCCCAAAAGGCATCATAGTATATAGGAAAAGATGCTCCATTCAGTGGTAAAAGTGGTCTTTTCTTGATACTCATGGGAAATCCTAACCTGATGATACCTAAAGAACTCATCTGTAAACAAATAGATTTCACACACTGCAATTCCTTCTAGTATTTCCTCATTGAATGGAGTAGGAAAGAGATCTGTCATACATGCAAAATTTAGATCCCTGTAATCCACATAGATCCTAATCAGACCATCCTTCTTGATACTGATCACCATTGGACTAACCCATTCTTACTCGTCCAAGGGTCTAATGATTCCAGAATTCAAAATTTTGTTAATCTCTTCTTTAATATTTTCCTGCAAGTTGGGGTTCATTCTATATGGTCTCCTTCTGACTAGGCGTGCACCTTATTTAAGATTTATCTTCATCTCCCCTAGTTATTCATGCATGCCTTTAAGTTCATGATATCGCTAAGGGAATAAGTCCTAATAATCCCATAATAACTCAATGATTTTTGCAACTTATGAGTCTAACCAATAGTCTCTAATTATGGCCTCCTTAGGCTCAGCTTCTGATCCAATATTTAATTTCTTTATCTTCATTGGTTCATAATATGCACGTGTATCCTTATCTGTGTAGAAAATATGCACTTCTTGATGTTTAAATAGATACTCAACTGTCTACATCTTTTGAATGAGTTCTTCTGCCTTTGCACTATCTCCCATAGTTAAGCGTTTGAAAAAATTTAATGCCTCTTCTACTGGAGGTTTAGTAGATAAGTAGTCAAAAGAATGGATCATTCCTGTAATCAAATCCTACCAATTTCCAGTTTCTCTATGTAGCTCTGCATATACATACCAAGCACGTGTGCATCCTTATAGGGTGGAATATAATTTATGCACCCAAAGTGAATGTGGTAATGCTTCTTGTCCCTTTGTCTAAAGTCTCTCACACGACTCGATGTGGTGCTGAACATGTTGATTACCATGATACATGAAAATTTGATTAGGTGCATTTTTTATGAAAAACTGAGTAGATAGGGTGATCCCAATTTCATTGCTGTCCATAAGATTATCTCTGTGAACCAACCAATAATGCCCTGTTATTCTGAGAAGGGTATATGCTAACATTTTCCTTCTCTCAACTTGGTATGTCCATTTTTCTACCATGGCCCATAATAATACTATAATATCGTCCACTCCGATATACCAAGGTATTGAGCTACCTATTCATCAAACAGAGAGAAGTCCATTCTTCCATGCAATCACACTTCTTACTTCAAGCGCCACCATTTCATAAGTACCATGAGCCTAATTATCAAAATTAATACTATCACTAATAGATTGTGTATCTTCCCGCTAAATAATGCCCTCCTTGGATGGCTCAATGACCCCTATGTCCTGAATAATGCACACATAAATCATGTCTAAGTCTTCCTCACTCAGGATTAAAATACAGTGCAAATTTTCCATCTGTTAAAGGGATTAAAAATCATTCCTCCTTATTTTCAAAACTAATGTATCCTTTGTTGAACCTTAAATCAACATTATTTGCGTAGCACCAAGGGTGCCCAAGCAAAGATGGAAAACTTTTTGCTTCCACGAGTGTTAATACCGCAAAATCCCCAGTCAATTTGGCCCCTTGTATAGTGATAGATGCATCCTTTAAAACTCCTATAGGAGTGGCCTTAGTTCGATTGGCCATAAAAAAAAATACATTGGATGATGGTTACAATAGATGTCTACCCATTTGCACCCATGCATCTAAAGTAAGAACATTGACTTCTCCACTTGTATCAATCAGGATATTGCTCAAAAGTCATCCATCCATGACAACATTCAGAGTGATATCCTTGTCGTAGTCAATACTATCAAGGGGAATATTTGCATGCAGGATCTTCTGTTCATTCTTAGTACTTATGCGCAGAGTGTTTCCCTTCAGCCAACTCCCTAACAATGGAATAATATTCTCTTGGTGAAACATTTTTGCATATCTCTCTTATGTCATCAATATCAGATGGGACCTTCCCTTCTTCTTTCTTATGTTCTATCTTATGTGACTACTCTTTCAAACACTATATTTCACCTTGAAGATTTATGAGGACTTCCACGGTCTCTTGATTGACCTCCTTTTGATGAGCAGGATTTGGGTACCTCGCATGTAGAACCTACTCCTTAGTGATTGTAGGCTTCTGCTACAACACCTCTTTTGTGCATGCTACTTCAGCTCGTGTTGTAATTTTCATGGTTAATGCCTCAAGTTTTGGTGCTAACTTGGGCATCCACTGATTTTCCAGCGCATGTTGTATTCTAACCATCCCTGCGCCTTTTTTCTCTTGCTTATTTTTTTTACTAAGATGTTCATATATGTCAAGGAACTCCTCATAGCTATGATTCTCCTCATAACTATGATTCTTTACACAGAAAGAACATGTCATATTCTAAGGAAATCCGTCCCTGTAGTGGTCAGGAGATCCACATGTATAGAACATCCCATGAGGAAACTCACCTCTTCCTCTACCACGGTATTAACACCCTCTTCCATGACCTCCTTCAAAACACCCTTCATTCCTATCATAGCACATTTAATTATGATCCTAATCCTGGTGTTTTTTCTTTCCTTTAGAATTATCTGATACACTTTTCTATCATACACCAATGTCTATAGCATCATGGATCTGACCAATCAATATATAATCTTCAGTATCGTGAGTTGTGGAACAAAAAATATTACAATAGTAAGATACATTCTTCCTTATCACGTGTTGTAGTAGTGGACAGTGGCTATCATCATGGTTCAAATGACAGATCTCACATTCCAATAGCAACAAGTGTATGGACCTGTAGGGATAGATATCCTTAGTGCGACCTTCCACTTCACAATCTATACACCAAATCCCTAAGCGTGTTTTATTTGCTAAATTTTCCGATAGTTTCTCTAACTACTTTTCCATAGCTGCAATTTGTGCCTCCAAGAATGGGCTAGCACCAGTGTCAATACTTCCAAATTCCTCAGCACATAAAAATACTTCATGAGCTTCGTGCGGGTCAGTATATGTCTTATGTGATAATGCCCTGATAAATGGCATAATCAGTCCTCTAACAAACCATTGTGCATGTTGGCTTGCATGAATATCATAAGAAAGCTTAGATAGAAGTGTTATAAAACATGCATCATACTCACATACATTCTCAATGGTGGCTTGTTTGATATCCTTGAGTGCGCTTATACACTTCGTCTCAAATTCCGAGATATAGAATTATTTCAAGAAAGAATCCTTCAATGATGCATAATACTTACAAGTTTGATCAGGGTCAAACTTCCTATACCAAGTTGGATGTAAGATGAGCAGAAGTGATGATTCACCAAAGGTAGAAAAAAAATTATACAAATCTATGATTGGTAATCTACTTTACTCTACATCATCAAGAACAGACATCATGCAGGTGGTACGATTGGTTAGAAGATTCCAAGAATATCCAAGGGAGACACACCTCAAGGCGGAAAAGAGGATCTTGAGATATCTCATGGGCACAACTGAATATGGACTCTGGTACCCCAAAATAAGTGAATTTAGTATAAAAGCATATACAGATAAAGATTGGGTAGGAAACATTAATGACATAAAGAGTACAAGTGGAGGAGCATTCTTTGTCAGAAATTGCTTAATATCATGGATGAGAATAAAAGAATCATCAATGGATCTCTCAACATGTGAATAAGAGCATATAAGTGTTAAGATGTGTTGCACACAAGTTCTATGGATGAATAAGACATTGGAATATTATAAGATAAAATATGAAACTCCAATTCCTTTACTGTGTGATAGAAAAAACACAATAAGTGTCTCCAAGAACCCCATGTTCAACACAAAAACAAAGCATATAACAATCATATATCATTTCTTGAGGGAATAAGTAAATGAAAAGAAAATCAGTCTCGAATATGTGAGAACAAAGAAGGAATTTGTAGATATCATGACCAAGCCACTACCAAAAGCAACATTTGAGCACTTGAGGGATGAATTGGGGGTCATTCTTAATCCCACCAACAATTAGAAAGTGTAGAAATGATATAAGGGAGCATTCTCATGATGTATCAACTTATAATCAATGCCAAATATGAAGGAGAGCTAGTCTACTATCTCACTACAACAATTCGAATCACGTACTCAAGGGGAGAATTGTCGCGATCAGAAACAATCAAGTGGAATGAAAGCATAAACTCAAGGGGAGTTCAGTAAGGTAAAAACATGAAAAATATTGCTTACTTGAATAAGGCATAGTTGGCCCCTTTTCATTGTTGTTAAAGGGGGAGAGTAACTAAGATCAGAAACTAGATTGCCATAATAGAAGGGGAGAGTAACTCAAATCAGAAAGCAGCTACGTCACAAAAGGGGAAGAAAAGTTTAGATCATAAACTAGAAGGAGAGTAAAAAATTAAACATGTATACATTGAATGGCCAGATGGATTCTCACTAACAAAAGATAAATATTATGTGTGAAGGTTGAATAAAACTTTGTATGGATTAAAGAAAGCTCCTAGAACTTGGTACATAAGATTAGAATAATTCCTCATTAATAAAGGTTTTAGAAAAGGAGTCGTAAACAACAATCTGTACATAAAATAAGGATAACATCTCCTCATTGTAATAGTATATGTGGATGACATCCTTTTTGGTAGAGATGTCAATGCTAGAAGACCTGTCTTTGTTTCTCGGACTATAGATCAATCAATCAGACAGAGGTATGTTCATCTCACAATGCAAGTATATCAAAGAGATGATGAAAAGATTTAAGATTGAAGACTGCAAACCTATTGGGACACCAATGGAAGTTGGATGTAAGATGATCATAAATGATGATTCACCAAAGGTAGACAAAACATTATAAAGATTCATGATTGGCAATCTACTTTACTCTATAACATCAAGACTAGAAATCATGCAAGTGGTATGATTGTTTAGAAGATTTTATGAATATCCAAGGGAGACACACCTCAAGGCAGTGAAGAGGATATTGAGATATCTCGTAGGCACAATTGAATATGCAATCTGGTACCCCAAAAGTAGTGAATTCAATAAAAAAGCATATACATATGCAAATTAGGAAGACAACATTGATGACATAAAGAGTACAAACAGAGGAGCATTCTTTGTTGTAAATTTCTTAGTAACATGGATGAGAAATAAACAATCATCAATGAATCTCTCAACATGTGAAGCAGGAGAAATAGTTAGCATGATGTGTTGCACACAAGTTCTATGGATGAAGAAAACATTGGAATATTATAAGATAAAATATGAAAATCCAATTCCTTTACTGTTTGATAGAAAAAGTTTAATAAGTGTCTCTAAGAACCCTCTTGTTCCACACAAAAAAAAAGCATATGCCAATCATATATCATTTCTTGATGGAATAAGTAAATGAAAATAAAATCATTCTAGAATATGTGAGCACAAAGAAGGAAATTATAGATATCATGACCAAGCCAGTACCAAAAGCAATGTTTGACCACTTGAGGAATGAATTGGGGGTCATTCTTGATCCCTCCTAATGTAGCCTATAATTTACTAGTAAGATGCTAGGACGTGCTGGCACATCACTCAGCCTAGATTGAGCACTCACCCAAAGTGCGCAAAGGTATCAGGACCCTCTTTAGGGTTGTTGTTACATGATGTTAGCATGATGAAGACTTAATTCATACATATCCATAATTGACATATCATTCTACAATGCATGCTGAGATCTATATCTAAACAAAAACATACTTAAATGATGACCATGATGAAATCAAAACATGCAAGAACCAATTACACTCAGGATTAATACTCTGATTCAGATAATAACATCCATTATATTAAATGCAGTAATACACAGAAGTTTCTTATAATAACGGTTTTATATGCTTATGCGCGCATAGATCTGATGGTATTATCTCATAGTAACCAGCCATTACATATATCCTATCCTCTCATACCTTCTATATATCCTCTCATACACTCTCCTTATACTACGCAGTTTATTACATATTTATAAGGGTGGATACTTTCCCCTCACCACTTATCCAATCCGAAAATAGGTCACATGCTATTATTAGCCATGCACCGTTACAGTAATAGTCGCACATGCAAGTGCGCTAACAATATTCTTCTTCTAGTTAAATGATAGTAGTGTATCTATTCATATCATATACTCATGCAAAGAGATTTGTATTAGTTCCTCCAAAAATACATAATGCATGTCATACAATTCTTTAACCAGTTTGTGTGTAGTGCACGCTATCTCCAAAAATATCTCCTCGTTGTGAAAAAAGATAAGTCTTGAAATATGGCCTTATCTTTCGTGTGCATGTTTTTCACTTATCCTTTCGTGCCTTTGAACATGCCCTGGTCTCTCACTTACGGACCTCTTGTGTGCCTTCTGCTAAGTATTTTCTGCTCAATACCACCAATAATTAGAAAGTGTAGATATGAGACAAGGGATAATTCTCATAATGTATCAGCTTCTAATCAGTTCTAAATACAAAGGATAGCTAGTCTCCGAGCTCACTACAACAATTGGTATCACTTGCTCAGGAGGAGCATTGTCGCGGCCGGAACAGATCAAGTGGAATCAAAGCATAAACTCAAGCGGAGTTCAATAAAGCAAGAACATGAAAAATCTTGCTTACTTGAATAACATATAGTTGGCCCCTTTTCATTGTTGTCAAAGGGGGAGAGTAACTAAGATATTAAACCCAAACTGCCACAATAGGGGAGAGTAACTCAAATAAGAAATAAACTACATCACACAAGGGGAAGAAATGTTTATATCATAAACTAGAAGGAGAGTAAATCATATCAGAATGGTCCAGTAACCTAAAGAAGAAGATTAATGTCAAAGGGGGAGCCATGTAAAAGGGAAGATGGAACCCAAAACCAAGTATAAATTTTTTTCCATCAAACCATGCAGGTTTCTGACGTAATTTGTGTTACCATAAATAAAAAAGAGGGTGATTGTTGGACCTTTTTCATTAGACATATGTGTTGTCATTGATGTCAAGCTGAATTAGTTGATGTCAAGTATTATAGATGGCAAAATGGGTAAATTGGTAAGGTGAGCATGCAAGCAAGATGAAGGTTGATTGGTAGTGCCAACTCACAGAGGCTTTGAGATGATCAAGGATGAGTCTTAAAGGACTTAGATAACATTTGAGCAAGCCAAGGATATAAGGTGTTAACCACAAAGTACATCGAGATCCATGGAGAAAAGAAGTTCAAGGAAGGAACCATGGACTAAATGAAAGCTCTAGAAGAAGGCGATAAAGGTAGGTGAGTTCCGTAGAGTGAAGAAGGTCAGAAATTAAAAGTCATGGTTATGAGGATTTGGAGAAAGTCACATATAAAGGGAAAAGATGCAAAAAATTAAATAAGTAGAAAAGTTCGGTAAGTATTGAATATTTCAACAGATATAAGGAAAGCCATAAAGAACTAGAAAAGGAGAAAATCCACAGAAGGTAGGAAACAAGGACGAATCCGCGATAAGTTAAAAAATCCGCACAATGGATACAAATGTCACGGATAACTAAAAGATGCATAAAGAAGGGAAAATATGAAGGACAAAAGGAGAATCTTCAATATGAAGGAAAATATTAAAGACGCCAAAGGAAATCGTTGAACGATCAAAGTGAACTGGAGTAGATCAAGGTCAATTAGTTAGAGCTAAAATTGAAAGAGTGAAAATTTACATTCATATTTCGAAGCAGATTTGATTGATAGAAAATTACAACTACAAGTACAACTGGAACTTCACACAGACTAATGCAATTATTTGTTCTAGCTAGCAGCATTTAATGGATGTTGACCACAAGGCAATTTGGCTGTAAGCTCGGTGGAGATTCCTGATTTCAAGGAAAATTAAAATAATACAAAGAATATGGGTTGTCGTTTTAATTTAAAGAAAAAAATTCTAAACAATGGAAGTTTTCTATTTTTAGAAGTCAGCTAATAAATTGGTTTATGAGATGCATGGAAGGAGGAATGAAGCTGAATAAGGAAAGAACAAAATATGGACTCAAATGGGAACATTTAATGATCCGGATTCATAGGTGACAAATAAGTAAGAGTACACGAATCAAATTTTGACACAAGCATTTTGGGTCATTGGTGAAATAAAATAAAAAATCTAAGTCATTCAATTGTTTTTTCTAATGAGAGAAAACTAAGGCACTAGAGCCAAGAGAGTGACATAGGCAGAGAATAGTAGAAAATATGATGCAATCAAGCTAATAAGATCTATAGTAGAAAAGAAGAGAGAAGGGTGAGATTGATCAAATGAATAATAATATGATCAGATAAATAGAGCATCATAGCAGCAGACTGAATGAGCAAGATAAAGAAGAACGAATGAGGAGAAGAAAGTGACAGAGAAAGAACAAAGATGGAGTCAGAAGAGAGATCATAACCTATTATACAAATTAATATGTAACTAGATGATAAAACTATGATTGTAAAATAATTCTAAGTTGTTTCTTAGTAATTTAGGGATTTTTAGCTTCCTTGTAGGTGGGTGCATGCAGAAATAAATCTCATGTGATGCGTAATATTCACTTGAGTCCTTTTTTGTGCATAATATGAGCTTAGGTACAAGGTTTGGTGCTCCTTATGGGATTGATGTGTCACTAAAAATATCTTGTAATAGGTGTTAAATTCTTATAATTCCTTGCTTTGTGTAATATAAGCAACGATTTTGGTGGGTTTTTCTCGCAAAAGGGTTTCCCATGGTAAATCTCTGTGTTATGTGTTTATGCATTGATGATTGTTTAACTGAATATATACTAATCATAAATATACACTAATCAGGAATATATATCTGGAATCAAAGTTTAAAATTTTTAATCAACACTGATTCACCCCCCCAATGATTGTTATCTGCAACAATACTGCTCAATTTTTGGAGAAGAAGATTATTTTGTGTTCTGAGGTTAGGATTGCTCTTGCTAGAAGATGGATAGATAAGGAATTAGATATTTGATGATTTCTATCAGTTTTAGAGTGAATAGGGATGAAATTTTTACCTATTTAAGTAGTTTGGAAGTCTTCAAATTGGTATAAAAGACTCAAATAAGTTGAGTTCCTAAAACTACTTTCTGGGTGGCTTTGTTTGGTGAAGACGAAAGTTGGTGTGGTTTGCACATGTATGGATGTTTCAAGAGATATAAAAAATAAATCATGTGATATACAAGGTAGGGTAATTCCAATTAGAGGTTAGATACCATAGTTGAGATGTTCTTGGGTGGTCTTGAGGCCCAAAAGTTAAGATATGGTCCTGGAAATAACTGTTTTGAGAATGATATGATCCTTCTTGGTTGTGTTATGTGAAATTTGATTGGTGTAAGATAATTTATGAACATATATGGTGTTTTTATGGTATTATTTACATGTGTGATAAATTTTGGAGTTTGAATAATCATGGTGATGAGTTTTATGGCTTTTGCTCATCTAGGTGATGGGGTTTTGAGTCTTTTTTGAGCTACTTTTGTGTATTTGGGCATGACTGGCCTACATAGGTACATTATGAATGTTTTTGCTAATGTGGTTTTATATTTTAAATTTTTTGGATTGTATTAATGATGTAGGACCATCTTATTTCATATTTTTGAGTTGAGAAGGGTATATAGTGCATGTTTGAATTCAAATTTGCACTACTTGTGAGAGAGGGAAAAAGTACAACCCAAGTGTGAGTGTGTAAAAGGTATGATGGAAATGTTTCAGATATTAGATAGTTTGGAAGAGTTTTATGTGTTCTATAGAGTTTATGTGTAAGGGTTTGAATCCAATACAAGTTATGAAAGTGTGTAATATAATGAGTTGAAGAAGCGAGGGTTTGAACAAGGGTTTGAAGGTGTGTGAGTTGAATAAGTTACCTCCATTAGTGTTTGCACAAAAAATTATTATATATATATATATATATATATATATATATATATTCAAAGGTGATTGAGTGGGTTCTTGATCATCTTAGGGTGTTATAGCCTCCTTGCGGAGTTAGTGCTTCACTAAACTAGGGGGTTGGGGCTCTTTCTGGGGTTTTTGCTTCACTAAACCAGGGGGTTGGTGCTCCTTGTGGGGTTAGTGCCTCACTAAATTAGGGTTTGGTTATCATTGTTGATTTGGTGCTCAACTAAATTTGAAAAATATCTAGGATAAAGTTTTGTTTTAGTGGGTTTTCTTTCCCTTGAGGGTTTCTAACTTTTATCTTATGTTATGGTGTTCTATCTCTTGGTTATGGTTATTTGAATGTATGTTGTATGATGTTGTGCACACATTAATGGTTGACTGTTTTATGATTTAAGCAAGTAAATACAATTTTTTAAAAAAATTTAAAGGACTGATTCACCCCCCATAGTCCATTGTGCTTCAAACATAGTGGTGACATCGGCTGTGTATAAGGTTGATCAAAGCCGAGCTGAATATTGTTTAGGAACCATATATTACACTATGATGGTTTTATTAGAGTTACAAATTCATTTCAAAGATAAAAAAGAAGGTTGAGACATAACAACATCTATTTCCAAGTAGGTGAGGCACACAGAAAGGTTTAGACCCAAAATCCAAGTACGTGCAAGAACATATAAGAGGGTTAGGAATGTATGGAATATTTTGACCTAGTTGTATGGTTTTGAGCAAATATAGGTTAGGTTTCTTTATCAGAAACAAATAATTTTGAGTCTCACATCAACTTGTTCATGTATTCAGATCACTCAAAATATCACAAGTCCTCATAGAATTAGTTAAGTGTAATTTCTCATTTATGTTTTGATAGTTGTTAGATCAATAGTTACTTTCTAGAGCATTATTTTGATTTGGGAAATTAATTATATCAAAATTGCCTCATGTTGCATTATTTCATCCTTTTTATGTGTAATAATTAGAAAAATACTAAAATATTAATAGGGAATGAAATAAGATTAAATCACTTATAAAGTGAAATCAATTAGATCATAGTTTAAACATGTGAGTTATAATTCAAGAAGATTTTAAATAAAAAATGTAGTGTGCGTGCTTACTATCATTCAAGAGAATTTAAAGTATGGATATATATTTTTTGGTGATTAATGCTTTCCTTTCCATCATTCTTTAAATAGGTTATCTTGCAACTACTTTAAACCACAAAGTATCGTGCACTTATAAGTGATAACTTAAATTCTCATTTTCTTCATTTATTTCAACACGTTCTCTTATTTTTCTATTTGTATTTAATGTGGATTATATATTTAAGAATTTTTTAAATAAAGGTTTTAAAAGTAGTAATCTTACCATCATTAGCATCCTTAGAGCCCTTGATAGTTTACAACTAGAATTATTAATAAGTGTTGGAGATGAGTGTTGTGAGTCCCAAAAGAAATAGTTTTGGTGAGTGTTTGTTTTTTTGGGATATCTTGGGATTTATCCTATCTCAAAACGCAACTCTGCCTCTATTAAATTTCAAAAATATAAATTATATTAAAACATTAATATCTCATGAACATTTAAATCTATAAAGAAACAAAAGGATTTTTTTATTAGAAGGATAAGAGAAACATAAACTCTCACAAAACCTAATTATGAAAATCTATAGTTTTTACCTATTTTCATTTCTCCTCTTCAAAATTTCCTTTTATTTCCCTACACACTACATTTCTAGTCTATTTCTCTTATCAAAAATATTACCCAAGGTTTAATTTATTGATGTGAATCTAGCTGCAAGAGGTTGAAATACCTCCAAAACGCACATAAACAGATTTGCAAATAAAAACCAGAAGTTCCAAAATAGCTTACTTCTCATTATGGAATCCACACTTATCTATCACATCATTACAATCCTCCTTTTATTTCATGTCTACTCTAAAAACCCTAAAATGCCAAAAAAATCCTAAAATGCCAAAAATTACGTACTAGCAAACCAACTTGAATGGACCCCAAATTTTGTGTGCCAAATATTCTTTCATAAATTAGGGCTCACGCGAAATTTGGACTTATTCTAACAAGCACAACAAAAGTTATTAAAGTTTTAAGACCTACTCAAAAGTGAAAAAAACATTTGGAGCCAATTTTAGGCTACTAAATGAAGGAATCCGGGCCCGAAAACATGCTAACATGGGCACAACCTTGTAGGAAAGTTAACTCCAGCATAGTACTAATGTATATTTACCACCCTATAAAATGCCAGGACGATCCAACGGTCAGATCAAAAGTTATGGTCTATGCAAGTTATGCTCCCACATCATTTATCAAATAATATCCTAACCACACTTATAATGTCTTATTATTGTGGCTTAGCTTATGATATACACAAACGCTACTAATGTATACATCTCCATCAATCTCTTCATATGTAGTAAGTTTCTTTGTACACATATATGAATATTATCAAAGCATGCACAAGGCGTGTCAACTATTTAATACAAATTTATGAAAATAATTTTTGACAATGCTTCACTTCTTGCATTAAATGTCAAATTTAATACCATTTGGGAAGATACCAATTTTAAATTATGATAACACACACACACACACACACACACACACACACACACACACACACACACACACACACACACACATCTAGCGATTGCATTTGCTAAATTAGTCCACATTGGAGCATTTATACATCTTTAGATGTATCCAATTATGGATATTCTCCTTTTCTCATCTAGTCACATGAGACGACTTGTCTTATAAGGAAGTATAACAAATATAAACGCTAGATGATTAATCTTGGTTGTTTAAATTCTAAAACTACTTTTGTCCCTTATATTTTCCATCAACCCTAATATCTTTATTTAAGTAAGATCCTTGTTTTCTAAATTGTTCCCTTGTTTCTATCCATTTACACCATGAAAAAATTCATCAAAAGATTTGAATCACAAGTATGAATCAATGTGAGAAATAAGAGCATTCTATTCAATAGTTTAAAGAGAAGATTTAAATATGTGCAATATTTTTTTTTAGTTCAATCGGATAAAAAGACCCATTGCAATCATTTGTCAGATTATCATGTACAAAATGGAGAAATCTATTATAAGAATTCACAAGATTCTTAATTTCAAGAAGAATACAAGAGATAACACACCCAAATTTTCATTTTTCGTGTCAATAGTAGAAGGAGAAAGAATGTATTTAATTATATCATTAAATTGTACCTTAATTCAAATTAAAGCATCATTTCCATGTCAACACTAATTTTGTCACTATACTCATCGTAATAATCATAATCATAGTCATTATAAATATAACTAGAGCATGCATCATTTCCATTAACACTATAATTGTTACTAGAATCATCCTAATCACAATCATTCTTTTGAGTAGCAATACAACATGTATCCTAAAGACTAGATAGGATTGTTTGATCGTGATTAAGGAAAGTCTCAAGGAGAGAAACAAAGTTAGTTACCTCTAGAGATGGAGAAACAATGCTACTATGCGAGCATAATGATTTTAGGATTTCCTCGCATCTAAATCTATGGGTCATAACATGGGTAGAAGGGGGCAATTCTTTGGCGTATAGCAACTAAAATAGATTTCAACATACGTCAAAAAATTAGATATAAAACTCAAAACAATATGGGCGGTATCTTTTATTTTCATATTGTTTTAAAATTTGAAATTCATATTCATCTTACTAAAACAAAAACATGTAGGAATGTTCGAGAGTTATCACAGAAAATATAGTGAAAGAAAAGGCTAGAAAGGCATGGCCCAAATATTTGCGGAACATTGACGACCCGACAACTTGTCATCAAATAAAAGGGGTGTTGTAATATTGACGGGGTACGTAGTTGACGATTGATTTCACAAGGATGATGCGGTGAAAACCACGAAGTCTGGGGTTCAAAACCCACGCCATGCACTAATATTAATAGTATGTATGCCTTGGGTATAAGGAGGTCTCCGGTTCAAAACCCGAACAAGAAACTCAAGTTCAAAAACAGGAACAGGAGGTCTCAGGTTGAAAGGCATGGTGGACTCGATTCAGAAGTCTAAGGCGCTTGGTGGAGAATATATTAATAATACCAAGATCTCTTCAACAACGGAGCTTTAATTTGAGATTTATAGAGATACAAGAAAAACAAGCATCAATGGTGCAAGCACATTTTTATTAGTATTTGTTAAGCGGAAAAAAGTACAGTTAGCCATCATTAACAAGTCCAAATTCCATTAACAACATGAAACTAGTAAATTTTGGAGGCTATTGTGCCTATGCTCTTCCCTAGTATCTCTACTGTAACACAGTAATTCAAATTATATCGACTTACGAAAAAGATGTGAAGCCACCAGATGCCTGTAAAACCTTGATCGGAAGACAGCAGGCACTGCCCGGAATTCTATCTACCTCTTCTTTGACATTATGGGCTCATCGGCATACACGCGGGCACCGCCTGTCCTCTGGTACTGTGTTTTGGAGATCTCAGGAAATCTTCTTTGTAGGCATTGCACAGTGCCTGTGTTTTAAAGCAATATTCGGTGCTACTCATGCTCCTGCTCCGACCTGCAAACAGAAAGGAACACTGAGTAATCTCTCTCACAAGATTTTGCGCCAATCGGATTGCTACATTCCATCGAACGACTCTCCCCTTGATATATCTTTAACTGCAATCTGGAACCACTCTCCCACTGCCATTCGAATTCTTCACAGTCATTTCCGATATAATCTAGAATCTGTAGTGAAGCCTGCTCTCTTCCAGCGAGAAAGTCATTTGAGATTTTTGCTCATAGATTGCACCATGCTACAGGCGCTTGTGCTTGATCCAAGTAGAGCATATATCCGTGTCTTGGCGTGGAAAGGAATTTCGCTTGCAACGCTAATGCCTCAACAATCTCTTCCCTCATGGCCAGCAGAGCCATGCCTTTGCGATACAGAGCATTTTCACAGTTTCTCGTCAATGTCAAGAGCATGATTACAGTCAGCGAGAGCCAGGTCGAACTCCAGATGCAACTGTCAACATAGCCCTGCCCTGTTGCAATAAGCGACTTTGGAACTGCCAAAGGAATTCAGATCTACGATTTTTTCAATGTCTTCAGACAGCTACACGTAGTGAATGGCCGCGCAAGGAATAAAGCATGTGCACACTCCCATAAAGCTCGGAAATTCTTCTATGCGTTTTGCGCAATCTCCATTTTCTCCTCAAGATTTTATCTCCATACTGCAAATTCGGATTCACGACTCTCCCTCATGGAATATGTTTTTATCTTTACCCGCCCACTGCAAATTGCCGGTCTCTACACTATTCGAGGTCAATTTCCCTGACTATTGCCGATATATTTAGAATTTCTTGTAGCCTACACACGTCAGCTTTCTGTGCGACGTCCAAGTAGGTTGCTTATGTGGCCGAAGCCATGCCTTTGCGATCCCACTCGTCAACTCCTCGCGTAAAAAGCCAGGTCGAACTGCAAATTATGTGGCTTTTTTTAATATGAACAAAGAGTGAATATAATTTAGAGCAGTGTTATGGGTTATATCTCCTATTTTTAACGCCAATTTTACCCGCCCACTGCAAATTGCCGTCTCTACAATTAAATTGCCGTTAATCAAACGATGCACTATGTTGTTAAATGTATAATAAATTAATCTGTATAATCCTCCTTTATGTTCTCCTCGTGTTAAAGAAAGCACAAAAAAAACACTAATTGCTCCCTAAACAATGATTCAAGTCATGCAAATCCATTAGGGAAGTGCCCTATATAGGTCTGAATTCTCATCCCAGGTCTAATATTCTCCATGTTCTCTCCACTAACAAGAAAAACTAACTTTCCCAAGTATTTAGGGCAAGTGTAAAACTCAAGAAAGGAATTGTCAAAGTATGTTTGTCAAAATATGATTGTGCTATGGTATATATCACATGTTAGGAAAACAACATGTAGTTCGAGAACTCTTTGAAGTAGTGGGTATATTGGCCATGCACAGGGGTGCCCACAACCCACCTAGCTTTGTTTTGCAGGAACATTGTCTTACACTATGAAAATTATTTCCAATAAGGTGAGGAACACAAAATGTTCAAACCCAGAATACAAATAGTTCCAAGACCACACAAGAGGATCAAGACAGTATGGATGCTTTAAACCTATAAGTTGTAAGGTTTTTACCAAATTTATAGTTTCAAGTGCCAGTCTCAACAACAAATCACTTTAAGTCTCAAATCAACATGTTCCTACATTCAAATCACTCAGAATCTCCCAAGTCATCACAAAATCAGCTAAGTGAAATTTCTCCGTTGTGTTTTGATATTTTCTAGATCAATAGACCCTTATTAAAGAATTATTCTAATTTCGGCAATTAATGTTGGAAGTTAATTAGATCAGAATAGCCTTCTGTTACATTATTTCATCCTCTTTATTTCTGTTAATTAGAAACACGCTAAAATATTAAAAAAGAATCAAATAGGATTAAATCTTTTTAAAATAAAATCATTTGGTGAACATGACTCCCTAATCAAGCATTGTAGCCTTAACCATGGTGTCTTTAGGGTTTCATATAGTATTTAGGTCTAATTTGATCATAATTTCCATATGTTCCTTATTTACCCTACTAGTGTAGTGTTTGGATTTAAAATAAATCTATTGGTCATTCTGAGATTTCACCTCCCACTCGCAAGCGTCATAATGCAATGTATTCTTCTATTACTATCTCTAGTTCTCTTATTGATCCACCCTCTAATGAAGTTCTTATGTAACATGAAATTGAAACCAATAGTGAACACTCTTATGATGTATCATCATGATAAGGACAAAATTGTAGACCAAGATCAAGTTGAGATGTTATCCGATATTCATGTTCAACTCCACGCTAAAACACATCATATTGATCCTATTATCAAGATTCTTCTTGGTGTTAATCTTTTTCATGATTAGATATATAATGATGAATCTTTTATTGATCAATCTCAGCTAACATCTACTATACCCACATCTATTATTCATGTACTTCCTTAGGGACGTCTAGCATACCCATGAACAATGTGTCTATGCATGTTCCTATAGCCACTATTAATACTACATCTCCCATCTATCATCATATTGGCTCACATACACGATCATATAGAACCTAGGTTCATGAGTCCCTTGTTTCTCTCCAAGAAAAAAGTTTACAATTACAACAGGGTGTCTCTCATACTTCTCATTATATTGACTGTTCTAAATTATTCAATAGCACACTTTCACTTGATGTTGTTTCATACCCTTTTCCTGTTGGTTTCACTACACCTAAGCTTCATATGTATGACGGAAAGGTTGGTCCACAAGAACATATTTAATATTTTCATATTGGTTTTCTTTGACTATGCATCTAATGATATATCAAGCTGCTCAATATAGTTCCTAAGAGCCTCAAGGATTTTTCATTGCAGTATGGTTCTATAATGTCCCCACACATTTTATGCAATCTTTTACAACATTGGAAAATCACTTATAGGAACAATTTTCAATTCTAAACAATGCAAGATTTCTATTTTTGGAATTCAATCATTAAATTGGTTTGTCAGATGCATGGGAGAAGGAAGAATGAAGTCTAACAAGAAAAGAATAAAATTTGGACTTAGCTGGAAACATTTAATGATCTAGATTCACATGCGACAAATCAGAAAGAGTACACGATGCAAATTTCATACAATTGTTTTTGAGTCATTAGTGCAATAAAAAGAAAACCCAAAGTAATTTTTTAAGTGGTTACTCATGAAAAATAACTAAGGAACTAGATCTAAGAGAGCGAAAGAGGCAGAGAAAAGAGAATATGATGCAATCAAGCTAAGAAGAGCTAGAGCGGTGAACAAAGAGAAAAAAAATGTGTTCCTCGCTTCTTTATGCGTTTTCGCAATCTCCATTTTCTCCTCAAATTTACTCTCCATACTGCAAATTCATTCACCTTCCCTCATGGAATATGTTTTTATTTTACCCGCCCACTGCAAATTGTCGTCTCTACACTATTAAAATTTCCCTTCTATTGCCGTATTTTAAATTTCTTGTGCCTACACACGTCAGCTTGTCTGTGCGACGTGGTTGCTTATGTGGCCGAAAATCCCACACTCCTCGCGTAAAAAAAACTCAACTTATGTGGCTTTTTTTAATATGAACAAAGAGAAAACAAATTTAGAGAGTATATGGGTTATATGTGTATTTTTAACACAAAGAAACAATTAAATTTTAATCAAACGATGCACTATGTTGTTAAATGCATAATAAATTAATCTATCTTCCTTTGTGCAAAATCCACGTATAGAAGGGAAAAGACGAAGGACAAAAGGAGAATCCGCGATATGAAGGAAAAGATCAAAGACGCCAAAGGAAGTTGTTGAACGATCAAAATGAACTAGAGTAGATCAAGGTCAATTAGTTAGATTTCAAATTCAATGAGTCAACATTTGCATTCATATTTAGAAGGAGATTTGATTGACAAAAAATTGCAACTGCAAGTACAACTGGAACTTCACACAGACTAATGAAATTATTTTTCCTAGCTAACAACATTTAATACATGTTGACCACGAGGCAATTTGGTTATAAGCTCAGTGGAGATTCCCGATTTCAAGGAAAATTAAAATAATACAAAGAATATGGGTCGTTCGTTTTAATTTCACAAAGAAAATTCTAAACAATGGAAGTTTTCTATTTTTAGAATTCAGCTAATAAATTGGTTTATCAGATGCGTGGAAGGAGGAATAAAGCCGAATAACGAAAGAACAAAATTTGGAATCAGCTGGGAACATTTAATGATCCAGATTCATAAGCGATGAGATAAGTAAGAGTACACGAATCAAATTTTGACACAAGCATTTTGGGTCATTGGTGAAATAAAATAAAAACTCTAAGTCATTCAATTGTGTTTTCTCATGAGAGAAAACTAAGGCACTAGAGCCAAGAGAGTGACATAGGCAGAGAATAGTAGAAAATACGATGCAATCAAGCTAATAAGATCTACAGCAGAAAAGAAGAGAGAAGGGTGAGATTGATCAAAATGAATAATAATATGATCAGATAAATAGAGCATCATAGTAGCAGACTGAATGAGCAAGTTAAAGAAGAACGAATGAGTAGAAGAAAGTGATAGAGAAAGAACAAAGATGGAAACAGAAGAGAGATCATAACCTATTGTACAAATTAATATGTAACTAGATGATCAAACTATGATTGTAAAATAGTTCTAAGTTGTATCTTAGCAATTTAGGGAGTTTCAGCTTCCTTGTAGGTGGGTGCATGCAAAAATAAATCTCATGTGATGTGTAATATTCACTTGAGTCCTTTGTTGTGCATAATATGAGCTTAGGTACAGGGTTTGGTGCTCCTTATGGGATCGATGTGTCACTAAAAATATCTTGTAATAGGTGTTAAATTCTTATAAGTCCTTGCTTTGTGTAATATAAGCAACGATTTTGGTGGGTTTTTCTCACAAAAGGGTTTCCCATGGTAAATCTCTGTGTTATGTGTTTATGCATTGATGATTGTTTAACTGAATATATACTGATCATAAATATACACTAATCAGGAATATATATCTGGAATAAAAGTGTAAAAATTTTAGTCAACACTAATAAACCCCCCCCATGCTTGTTATCTGCAACAATACTACTCAATTTTTGGAGAAGAAGATTATTTTGTTTCTCAGGTTAGGATTGCTCTTGCTAGAAGATGGAAGTAGATAAGGAATTATATGGATTATTTTATGCTTTCTATCAGTTTTAGAGTGAATAGGGATGAAATTTTTACCTATTTAAGTAATTTGTAAGTCTTGAAATTGGTAGAAAAATATTCAAATAAGTTGAGTTCCTACAAACTACTTTCTGGGTGGCTTTGTTTGGTGAAGAGGAACGTTTGGTGTGGTTTGCACATTATGGAGTTTCAGGAAAGAATGAAGTCTAACAAGATGAAGAATAAAATTTGGACTTAGACTGGAAACATTTAAGATTAGATTCACATGCGACAAATCAGAAAGAGTACACGATGCAAATTTCGACAACCTTGGTTTGAGTCATTAGTGCAATAAAAAGGAAAAACCCAAAGTAATTTTTAAGTGGTTACTCATGAAAAATAACTAAGGAAAATAGATCTAAGCGATGCCGAAAGAGGCCAGAGAAAAGGAGAATATGATGCCACATCAAGCAAGCAGAGATAGGAGTGATCGGTTGAACAAAGAGAAAAAATGTGTTCCTCGCTTCTTGTATGCGTTTTCGCCAATCTCCATTTTCTCCTAATTACTCTCTACTGCAAATCTTCACCTTCCTCAGGAATATGTTTGATTTTACCCGCCCACTGCAAATTGGTCGTTTACAATTAAAATTTCCCTTCTATTGCCGTATTGTAAATTTATTGTGCCTACACACGTAAGCTTTCTGTGCGACGTGGTTGCTTATGCTGGGCCGAAAATCCCACAATCCTCGCGTAAAAAAACTCAACTTATGTGGATGTTTTTAATATGAACAAGAGAAAAAAAATTAGAGAGTATATGGGTTATATGTGGTTTTAACACAAAGAAAAAATTAAATTTTAAAACGATTGGCACATGTTGTTAAATGCATAATAAATAATCTATCTTCCTTTGTGCCAAAATCCACGATAGAAGGAAAAAGAAGAAGGCGACAAAAGGACGAATCCGCGATATGAAGGAAAAGATTTCAAAAACGCCAAAGGAAGTTGTTGAACGATCAAATGAAACTAGAGTAGATCAAGGTCATTAGTTAGATTTCAAATTCAATGAAGGCAAACATTTGCATTCATATTTAGAAGGAGATTTGATTGACAAAAAATTGCAATTGCAAGGACAACTGGACTTCACACAGGACTAATGAAAATTATTTTCCGAGTAAAACAACATTAATACATCGTGACCCCGAGGCAATTTGGTTATAGCTCAGTGGAGATTCCGATTCAAGAAAATTAAAATATACAAGGGAAAAATTATGGGCGTTTTCGTTTTAATTTTCACAAAGAAAAGAAAATTATAAAAAATGGAAGTTTTCTATTTTTAGAATTCAGCTAAATAAATTTGTTACAGATGCGTGGATGAAGGAGGATAAGCGAATAACGAAAGAACAAAATTGAATCAGCTGGGAATTAATGATCCAGAGTCATAAGCTCTAGATAAGTAAGAGTAACACGAATCAACTTTTGATGTCAAGCATTTTTGGGTGCTTGGTGAATACAATAACACTCTAAGCATTCAAATTGTGTTTTCTCATGAGAGAAAACTAAGGCACTAGAACCAAAGAGTGACATAGTCAGAGAATAGTAGAAACTACGATGCAATCAAGCTAATAAGATCTACAGCAGAAAAGAAGAGAGAAGGGTGAGATTGATTGTCAAATGAATATAATATGATCAGGATAAATAGAGCATCATAGTAGCAGACTGAATGAGCAAGTTAAAGAAGAAACGAATGAGTAGAAGAAGTGATAGAGAAAGAACAAAGATGGAAACAGAAAGAGAGATCATAACCTATTGTACAAATTAATATGTAACTAGATGATCAAACTATGATTGTAAAATAGTTCTAAGTGTATCTTAGCAATTTAGGGTAGTTTTCAGCTTCCTTGTAGATGGGTGCCTGCAAAATAAATCTCATGTGATGTGTAATATTCACTTGAGTCCTTTGTTGTGCATAATATGAGTTAGGTACAGGGTTTGGTGCTCCTTATGGGATCGATTGCTGTGTCACTAAAACTATCTTGTAATAGGTGTTAATTCTTATAAGTCCTTGCTTTGTGCTAATATAAGCAACGATTTTGGTGGGTTTTTCTCACCAAAGGGTTTCCCATGGTAAATCTCTGTGTATGTGTTAATGCATTGATGAATTGTTTAACTGATATATACCTGATCCCGACAAATATACACTAATCAGGAATATATATCTGGAATAAAAGTGTAAAGGTTTAGTCAACACTAATAAACCCCCCCAATGCTTGTTATCTGCAACAATACTACTCAATTTTTGGAGAAGAAGATTATTTTGTTTCTCAGGTTAGGATTGCTCTTGCTAGAAGATGGAAGTAGATAAGGAATTATATGGATTATTTTATGCTTTCTATCAGTTTTAGAGTGAATAGGGATGAAATTTTTACCTATTTAAGTAATTTGTAAGTCTTGAAATTGGTATAAAATATTCAAATAAGTTGAGTTCCTAAAACTACTTTCTGGGTGGCTTTGTTTGGTGAAGAGGAAAGTTGGTGTGGTTTGCACATGTATGGATGTTTCAAGAGCTATAAAAAAATCAAGGATGCGATATACAAGCTAGGTTAATTCCAATTAGAGGTTACATACCATAGTTGAGATGTTCTTGGGTGGTCTTGAGGCACAAAGGTTAAGACATGGTCCTGGAAACAACTGTTTTGAGAAGGATACGATCCTTTTTGGTTATGTTACATGAAAATTGATATGTGCAAGCTATTTTATGACCATGGATGTTGTTTTTATGTCATACTTTACATGTGTGATAAATTTGGGAGCTTGAATAATCATGGTTATGAGTTTTGTGGTTGTTTCTCATCCAGGTGATGGGGATTTGAGTTGTTTTTGAGCTAGTTTTGTGTATTTGGGCATGTATGACCTACATGGGTACTGTTGGTACCCAAATTTATTCTCCCTTTGTAGATGAGCAGCACCGTAAGTCGATCAAGATGCTTGGAGACAAATAAATCAGAGTATGAGTCATTTTGTAGCGGGGGAAGGATTTAACCGACTCTTAAATCACTCAGGCCTGGAAGAATTGGATAACACCATGCATAGGGTTTGACCTACCTTGACTAATTTAGGTTGTGCCTTCAACCAGGGTAAGAGGACTCATTTTGTAACCTGTGTTAGTAGATAATATCTGCGGATCAACAATATTTGGCCTTCCTTTTGCAAAATTTACAGGAGATCTTGAGAAGGTATGGTTAATGCAACAGAATCTAACTCTCATGAGTTGTCACTTTAGAGAATGAAGAATCATTATAGACAAGATCCAAGTTACTAAATAAAATGGTAGAAAATGATTGCTTTTGCATATTTAGGTAAGAGATGTGTAAATCAATGGGTTCCTTTAGCATTTATGACTATGCAATGCAAATAGGGGTAGTTCATGTAGGATTCATTACTTGATGTATAGTTTGTTGTTGGGAAATTAAATAGGATAAAGTTGATTATACCAAAATCTTGGGAACTTTTAACAAATGTTGAAAATCCACTAAGAAAAATGGCATACATGCTACAAATAGTTAAAATGAACCTTCAACCAGAAGATGTGCATCCATGAAAGCTCAATGATGCACAATTTCACACATCCTTTAAGAATTTAACACAAAATCTCATGTTAAAGACTTAATAAAACATTAGAAATCCATTATTTATTATGCCTCAGATACAATCATAGGATTACAAGTGATCTAGATCATTTAAATGAAAGTAAAGTGAATTTAAATTGTTTATTTGCATCATTAAATGAAAGCTCTCTTCACGATGAAATTGCAAATTCCATAATAATATCACAAGGATAAGATCTTGTGTAATTCAAAGGGACTACTAACATAAAATTGTAATAGGAACATTGACAACTAATTGAAAATATCTCAAAATGAAAGTAAATACAATTATGGTCATGATTAACACGATTTGCTCAAGGTTATTTGAATTTTTCAGCAAGGGAAAGATTTATTCACAATATCAAAGCTTGTCAATGGCTAGACATGTGCAACCATCTTGACGTGACTAAATTTAAAGATACATAGGAAAACAGGTTTCTCAGATAGGTTCCTAGGAAAAATGGCTCTTCTCGTCTTTTTCTCCTTCTCTTTTCTTCGAAAAATTCTCAGAAAAATTAATCTCCCCTTTCAGCATGATTTTTTCATGCTTTTATATCACTCTCTTCACTAAATGACCTTCGAAACTTCCCCCCCCCCCAAAGCAAGAATATTCTAGGGAATATTTTTTGTTACAATTTTTTCTAGACTATGACACTTATGAGTTTAACCCTACACTTTCAGGTGTACAAAACATGAGTTTTATCTATGGGTTCCACTTGTGCTCGATTGGGATATCCGGTCATCATTTCTGGCTGACTACTTGAATCGTTCCCTCCTAATATTGATTAAACAATCATTTCAAATGATCATGAAGAACCTCCATATGGTTTTTACATGACAGACACCTACATTTGTCTCTCAATAATCCTCATTAGGTACAGCGCACTCCATTTTACATCCTACTGGTTTAAATGCCACACATGATTTCTGTCAAATCACATTGAACTCCCAGTTCTGCTCATTCTTAACTTCTTTCAAATCTTTAAACCCCTATATGTGAACTGAGAAAAATATAGTTCACCCCGTGGGAAATATTTTGTTAAAACAAAAACATATTCATTCTTCCATCTATAAAGCCTAGTTTTTACTCATTGTCGGCACATGTTTCCTTTCTTGTTCTAAATATAAGGAATTCTATCAAGAAGATGACAAAAGTACTTGTAGCTTATAGCCTAAAGGAGATTTATTCAGAGGACTTAAATCATATTTTCGATTTAATCATTCCTGATGAAGATTTTTTCAAGGATCTGTTTGATATAGAATGTGTGGGTGACACCAAAGAACCCCTAATATACTAGCAAGTCTGGTTAGCACTTCTTACACGGCTAATCAGGATCAATCATGTGTTTGTAGCTTTCTAAGTTATGTATTTCCACCTCTTTAGATGGGAGCACTTGAAAACTCCTGAGGATTTAAAAAGATATTGGGTTGAGAGGAGGCCTCAGGTATATGGGAAAACTAGTTTTCAATGTCCCTTTTTATGTGATGTGGATTCTGTATCAAAGTATATTTCTAAGGAATCATATGTGTTATATGATAAATCTTCCATCGCCACAATGCCTTCCATTTCCAACAAGGTAGATGAGTTGGAGAGGAGGATTAACTCCTTGGATAAGATATAAGTGGAAAGTTTATCTCTGCCACTAGGACCAGCGCCAACACCATCTTCAAGAAAGATAAAAGGTGAAATGCAAACTCAGACTCCAATTATCATCTTAGATGAGGAACAGGATCAATCGATATCATATCACCGCTTAATTGCAGCACTTTCTTTAGCTCACGATAGCAGGGGAAGGTTTGCAACTCGGTTATCCACTCGTTTAATGCACTATGATCCTCATTTTGAGCAGGAATTTTTGGGACCTCAACCCATTCCTTGGGGACAACCCACATTTTTCAAGGAAATGAGAGGAAGGATATAGCTCAAGGCCTTGTAATTTTTTTGGTCAACAACGTGCGGTGCCTGCCCCTCTTATCACTCTAGATATTCCTTCTCAAAATAATCCTAGCAAGTCAACCCTTCACAAGGGGAAAGGGAATACAACTTTCTTCTCAGGCGGTCTGGACCTTTTGGATTGGGTGTCATTATATCAAAATAAAATTGATCTTGAGAAAATTATCAGTCATCCTAGGATGACTATGGAATCACTGATGGATATGGAAATGTCCAGGGACCTGGAAGGGTCAATCATTTTCATACAAACAACACAAGGCTCAAATGAGTTTGTGCTGAGGAATTTTTTTAAATAAGCTTCCCCAGTTGGGATGAAACTATGAAGTAGGGTTGAAGAATGTCTAAATTTTGTCTTCCTTTCATTGTTTCTATCTCTAGCATATGTATATCCTTCTTTGTCATGGGATGGGCCCCTATAGAACCCCAGTTTATTCCTCATTCAAAATGCAAACAACACAACAATATCAATCATTTACTTGCTTATCCAAATGTGTGTAAATTCATCAAAGTAAATATGTTATTACTGCATTCTAACACTTTTCAAATAAAATAAGGGAACAATAAAATTTAGAAAAAAAATTCCATCCCATGTAATAGAAGTATTACTTTTAAAGTATCAATTTAAAATCATGATTATGAAAATAAAATACAGTCCAAGGAATAATTTTCTAAGCATGTTCAAAATCCTTTCCATCTTCATTTTCTTCTTCTTCAGCATCCACTTTTGTGTCTTACACTTTTGGAATTCTTGCCACATATGTATCATACCTTTTGAAAAACTCATTAACCTCATCCTCACCTGGTCCTATATGATGCTGGAAAATGAGTGCCTACCTAGATATTGTATCAATGCAGTGGCCCATTTTTTGCTTGTATTCCAGGGGTCTTGATTTTAACTTCAAAATTCTATTCTCAATCTTTCTCATAGTCTTAATGAATTCATAGGAAAAATCATTCTTTAGAACATTCCTTTCAAAACAAACAAGTAAGAAAACAATCCTCATGTCCCTATAAATCTTCTTGAACTTACCAATTACCATATCCTCTAACTTTAAGTCAATAACATCGAGAGCATCATCAACCCAGTTGCTCTTGATTTAAAGTTTTTCTTTGATTTCGTTTAGGGTCTTGACTCTGAATTTTGAGAGCTCTTCAAGGGCATGTTGGATACCTTTAATTTCAGCTGGTACAATGGCCTCCTCCTAACCCAACTCATCACTGAGCTGGGTAATGCGGTCAAACTTGGGAAGAATAGATTCAAAATTGAAAATCTCATTGTCACATTTTTCAATTATCTCATCAATTTCATTGATTCTTTTTTGAGATCTTCATATTTTGACCTGGCATCTGTAATTTCTTCCTTTCCTCTTTAAGTTAATTTTTCCAACCACATGTCCACTGCCTGGACTTTCTTAATAGAATTGTTTACCTTATTCATTCCTTCATGGGTGTTTATAAAGGCACTTTCTTGTGTTTGACTAATATGCCCTGTCAAATGTTCCAAATAGGAAATCAAGGATTTAACATGTTCCTTTAGTTGTATTTTTATTATCCCATATTCATCAACTTTTTACAAAAGATCATTCACTACCTCAGACACTCCCAGCTTCAATTTTTCCCTTGAGGGGTTTCCCAAAGGAATGATTTGAATGTTATAATCATTAGATGTTATATCTTCTCATGTTTTACCCTCAAAGGGGGTTGCTATTTCCAAAGTCCTTGCTCCATATGAATCAGTGTGGGTTTTGTGATGGTCCTCACCCTTTTTGAGGATATTAATGCCTTTGGAAAAGATAAACCAGTAAGGTTAACATCTTGCACAGGGAGGACCTCCTTTTCTTCATTCAAAATCAATTCACTAATCCATCCCTTTCCCAAACATGTTCCATATTTTGTCTCTTGTAGTTCTTACTGGATTTTCTCAAGAACAACTATCAATTTGTTTGGATACTTCTTGTTCATTTTTCACCAATGATTTTATCTGTTCTTTATCATTTATTTCAATGACCTATTGGCTATTCTCATCTTGTATTGATTTTTCCTTTAGATGCTCTTTTCCATGGTCTGGAACATTAAATTGATAACTTTTTCCTTGAGTTGTTGTCAACTAGTTAAGGGAATTTCCTTCCTTGTTTCTCCAGTTTAAGCCATAGTGGAGTCAATTTCTTCCCCAACACTTTCTTGTACCAAAATTTTGTGTATTGGGCTCTTTCTCTCCCAAAGCCTACTGAGTTTCCACCTTACCATCTTCATGCTCAAATGATGTATCTAGAAATTCCATGGTAGGTTGTTCCTCTTGAAACCATATCTTTAAATTTCCAATTAAAGGCTATGAATCTCCACCAGTAATTGTTTCCTCATTAGTAATTACATCTTGTGTAATTTTTAGTTTTTAATCAAAAATAGATTTTCCCTCCTGAGGAAGGTCATCAATCTTGGTAACCTCAACAGAAATGGATATAACCTTTTCTACTAAAAGCTCTATATTAATTCCTTCTCCACCAAATAATTATATTTTACCTAAATCTAAAACCAAGTGTTTTAGGTATAGTATTTCAGTTGTCCTGGGTCCTTACTTCAGAAATTGGTAGATGAATATCCTTTTTCAATTCTTTTCTTACTTGAAGGCTATCCAATGGTATCATTATTGGTTCACTTATAGAAAATTTAAGTGCATTTAACAAAGAAAAACCTTCACCATGCATCGACATCAATTAAATCAGTATGGGATTTTACAGATTTGTCTAGTGTTTTGACTGAAGGTACATTTATATCCTTAACAAGCAAAGTTTTAGATATTTTCATACCTGGAGTTATGAATTGACTATCCACTATATTGACTACATCACTTCCTTGGGAAACTAGATTATGAGTGCATTCCATTATTTTTTCCACAGAAAAAAAATTGGGAATCATAGGATTTGGTTGCTCCATATGTTGCAATAACACATTATGTTGTGTTTAGAAAGTATCACTCTTCTCAGACTCAGGGGGATAAATAATTACATCTCTGTGTTTATGCCATTTTTGGTGTATGGGAACCTACTCTTACCAAAACTGGCTGGTGAACAACCTTATGTTTTTTGTGTGCCATTCAAGAATTCTTTAAATCAGGGGCTACTCTTCTTTCCTCCTTATATGTCTTAGAATGGAAAATGGCCACTTGTTATTGCCCCACTCATTAAATTTTCAGCACTATGTTTGCTTTGGAGAAACACTTGGATGGACCACATGTGATGCAAAACCTTTCCCCTTTTTCTGAATTGGCACTGCAAAAGTAATGGGGGAATTGTCTATAGACATTAAAATCATTTCCTCATCCTTTTTCTTAGGAACTAACATAGAAGTTCCATTTCCGCTAGTAGCTAATGTCCACTCATTAATGAATCCAGGAGTAGGCCTTTTGGATGGAAATTTAGGGGCCTTTCCTCCTAGTGTTTCCATTCTATCTTTGTCTTCTCTCAGGAATGGGATATCCTCACTCAAGTTTCCCAAACTTCTGAAGTTGTTTAGGATTTTCTGTATTTTGGATTGAAATATTAATGTTATTTTGGGCCAACCAGTTTATAGTCCTCCTCATTACATCAAATATTCTTAAATAAGGGTCATCAGATTCTACTACATTCCATTATGAAGGAGATATAGGCTGATCCTCCACCTTCTGATCAATATAGAATCTGCTCACTATGTGTGGATCATCCACAATCCCCTCTAGGATAACTACAATTTTGATAGTCTATTGTTTGTGATTGAGTCATTCTAGAAAAATCCCTTAATCTGACTTCCTCCTCATCCCTGCAGTTCATCTAATAATCCTTGAAATGGGGCTCATGCTCAAAGGTATTTGCAATGTTGTTAAACACACATCTAATGTCATAATTAGGCCTTGCCTCAAAATTCTCAATGTCAAATTTCTTCATTTCATCACCAATCAATCTAGCCTTTATGATGGAAGGAAATGAATACCTTCCAATTCTAATTGGGAATTTGATGTTTGTTTTATGCCTTCCAACAATCAACTTGTGTACAGGTGTCAATTTCCTTGCCAACTCACATAGAACTAATTTATCATGAACATATACCTGGGAAACTTACAAGGCACTGCTTTCAAACCCATTAACTCTTATGTATGTAAATTTTTTATATTGAATAAAATAACACCCATACTCCAAAATTACATGTATGGCCTGTTAAGAAATTTTGTAATGTCCCCACTCTGGTCTAAAAAGGCAAATGATTGGTGAAAAAAGGGCATCAATTAACCAACCTTATGTTTCCACTCCAGTTAACCATATGCAACTAAGGAAAATTTTCATGCATTTGACATTGCTTGAAGTCAGCACGTGGTATCAGACCTGGGAAATGTTTGTTCCCTGTAACATTGTAGATTAGATATGTCCTCATATAAAATTCAAGGTCTGTACATTTCTCCCATCTAAAGTTTATCTACTAAAGTCACCATGTGGCCATGGAGTGCTTCTGAAATAAAGGTAGCCTAGACAAATGCTCCATTTTCTGTCCAGAATAATCCATATTTATGTAGTCATCAATTCTTTGAATTCATTCATGGTTTCTAAACCTTCCATCTCGACTCAATAGTACAATAATATCCTTTGCCTCCTCAGACAAACTGTGCCCTAATAATTTTTCTTAGGGATTCCAGCAAGTTTTCTTTTTCATGAGGATCCACTTTGAAATTATGAGTTTGGCATAATTCTTCTTATTTGCCTCATAGTCCTTCAAAGCCAACTTGATGCCAATGGTGATTGGGTTTGTGACTATAGAAATTTTAACATTATTCTAATAGTCACTAGTGTTAGTTTCAGTACCACATCCGCAATCCAATCTAACACTTCCCTCTTTTAAGGATCATAGGTTCATGGCACAATGCCACACTAATTATTGGCAATGAACAAAGGATAGAATGGCATCCAGCTAGACCAATGCATCTTTCCTGAATTACTTTTAAGGATTCACTCTTATGGGGACTGTTAAATCTATGGAAAAAGTCATCTAGATCAACGCCCATTAATTCTATGTTCCGTGTAATTTTATCTAGATCACTTGTGATCCCTGACACAAATGATAAAGAAGATGGCATGGTCTGTCATCTTCAAAAAATCCTAGTTTTATCTCAACTGAATTTCCAATAAGAAGGAGAAACACAAGTGTTTCAAGTTCTTACCAATTTTCTGCAATTACCCGAGTAATTCAAACTTAAATCAGTAATTTTCATGCAATCCTATTGGTCCTTAAGTTGAGCTCCATAGTTAAATTCATGACATTTATCAATAAAACTCACCGATAAAAGAAACAAAATCCAGCAAACTAATAATAAATGATGAATGCATTCCTAAACTTTAAATTTCCTTGATTTGAGTAAAAGCATTGATGGTGGCAAAAATAAATACATTACATCGTAACCATTCATTTCACCCTCCTTAATTTTGAAAATGAACTGTCTAGGTTGAAAAACCCTCGCTAATGCACGGGCTCGGGAGCACTTTTTGCAATTTTGCATTGTTTAAAGACTTACACACTTTTGACTACTTTTACCCGCCCATCTACTTTTTACCTTCAACATAGGGCATGACACGTAGTCATACTTGGATGTTAGATGAGCTATGGGATTTTTCTACAATTTTACTCCTTTTCCCATTTAAGACCAAAGGTACCAGAAATCTTCGAGGACCCACTTCCCCACTTCCTTTATAATCAAAAGCCACACGTCCTTCTACAGGCCTCGGGGACATTCTTGCATTTCTAACACATTTTCTTATTAAACTGCATAAATATAATTATGCACTGCTTCCCCGCTTCCACTCAGCTTGAGACATGTGTACACCTTTGGGGTGGAAATATAAATTATTTATGTCCGCTTTATATTCACAAATATTCGAGGAATATTCTTCGGGTTACAAGACAAATTTTGTAATTTCATGAATGCCATAGAAAATTACAAGTTTACCAATTGAACCCACCATACCACATTCAATTTGAGTCTTCCACGTATCCACAGATGATGGAGCAAGAGAAACGAAAATAAACATGACCGAGGAAAACCCTAACCATAGGAAAAAAATCAAGTTTCGAGATCAAAAACACGGTCTGCTTCCAATGAGAATTTGAAAAAAGTATATATCCCAACAAGATCTTTGACCAAAAATAGGAAAGACAGAAACACGAATAGGAAAAATTAAGAACACATCGTAATCTTAGAGGAAAACTGAAAAAAGAGCATACAGCTAATGTAAATCTAAACAAAATGGGCGATATTATTTTTTAGCACCAACAGGTACATTATGAATGTTTTTATTAATGTGGTGTTATAATTTTATGTTTTTTGGTTGTATTAATGATGTAGGACCAACTTACTTCATTTTTTTGAGTTGAGCCGAAGGGTATAAAGTACATGTTTGAATTCAAATTTGCACTAGTTGTGAGAGAGGGAAAAAGTAAAACCCAAGTGTGAGTATGTAAAAGGTATGAAAGAAATGTTTCAAATATTAGAGAGTTTGGAAGAGGTTGATGAGTTCTATAGAGTTTATGTGTAAGGGTTTGAATCCAATACAACTTATGAAAGTGAGTAATATAACGAGTTAAAGAAGTGAGGGTTTGAACAAGGGTTTGAAGGTGTGTGAGTTGAATAAGTTATCTCCATTAGTTTTTGCACAAAATAATATTATATATCTTCATTCAAAGGTGATTGAGTGGGTTTTTGATCATCTTAGGGTATTATAGCCTCTTTGCGAAGTTAGTGCTTAACTAAACTAGCGGGGTGGGCCTCTTTGTGGGGTTTGTGCTTCACTAAACCAGGGGTTGGTGCTCCTTGTCAGTGCCTAACTAAATCAGGGGTTGGTTATCCTTGTTGATTTGGTGCTCAACTAAATTTTAAAAATATCTATAATAAAGTTTTGTTTTATTCGGTTTTCTTTCCCTTGAGCGTTTCTAACTTTTATCTTGTGTTATGGTGTTCTATCTCTTAGTTATGGTTATTTGAATGTATGTTGTGCACACACTAATGGTAGAATTGTTTATGATTTAAGCAAGTAAATATAAATTTTTTTTTTTTGTAAAGGACTGATTCACCCCCCACAGTCCATTGTGCTTCAAACATAGTGGTGACATCGCTAGTGCATAGGGGTGATCAAATCCTAGCTAACGTTTTTCAAGAACCATATATTACGCTATGATGGTTTGATTAGAGTTAAAATTTCATTTCAAAGATAAAAAAGAAGGCTGAGACATAACAACATCTATTTCTAGGTAGGTGAGGCACACAGAAATATTTAGACCCAGAATCCAAGTAGGTGCAAGACCATATAAGAGGGTTTAGAATGTATGAAAGATTTTTACCTAGTTGTATGGTTTTGAAAAAATATAGGTTAGGTTTCTTTCTCAAAAAAAGAGAATTTTGAGTCTCACATCAACTTGTTCCTGTATTCAGATCACTCAAAATATCCCAGCTCCTCATAAAATTATCTAAGTGTAATTTCTCATTTATGTTTTGATAGTTGTTAGATCAATAGTTACTTTGTAGAGCATTATTTTAATTTTGGAAATTAATTTTGGAAGTTAATTATATCAAAATAGCCTCATGTTGCATTATTTCATCCTTTTTATCCATAATAATTAGAAAAATACTAAAATATTAAAAGGGAATGCAATAAGATTAAATCACTTAAAAAGTCAAATCAATTAGATCATAGTTTAAACATGTGAGTTCTAATTCATCAAAATTTTAAATTAAAAATGTAGTGTGTGTGCTAACTATCATTCAAGAGAAGTTATAGTATGGATATATATTTTTTGGTGATTAATGCTTTCCTTTCCATCATTATTTAAATAGTTTATCTTGCAACTACTTTAAACCACAAAGTATCATGCACTTATAAGTGATAACTTAAATTCTCATTTTCTTCATTTATTTCAGCATGTTCTCTTATTTGTCTATTTGTATTTAATATGGATTATGCAGTTAAGAATTTTTTAAATAAAGGTTTAAAAAGTAGTAATCTTACCATCACTAGCAGCCTTAGAGCCCTTGATAGTTTACAAATAGAATTATCAATAAGTATTGTGAGTCCCTACAGAAATAGTTTTGGTGAGTGTTTGTTTTTGTTGGGATATCTTGGGATTTATCCTATCTCACAACGCAACTCTGCCTCTATTAAATTTCACAAATAGAAATTATATTAAAACATTAATATCTCATGAACATTTAAATCTATAAAGAAACCAAATGATTTTTTTATTAGAAGGATAAGAGAAACATAAACTTCTCATAAAACAAGGATGATGCGGTGAAAACCATAAAGTCTTGGGTTCAAAACCCACGACATTGACTAATATTAATAGTATGCCTTAGGTATAAGGAGGTCTTTGGTTCAAAACCCAAACAATAAACTCAAGTTAAAAAACAGGAACATGAGGTCTCAGGTTGAAAGACATGGTGCACTCGATTCATTAGCCTAAGGTGCTTGGTGGAGAATATATTAATAATACCAAGACCTCTTCAACAATGGAGCTTTAATTTGAAATTTATAGAGATATAGGAAAAACAAGCATCAATGGTGCAAGCACATTATTATTAGTATTTGTCAAGCAGAAAAAAGTACAGTTAACCATCATTAAAAATTCCAAATTCCATTAACAACATGAAACTAGTAAATTTTGGAGGCTATGGTTCCTATGCTCTCCATTAGTATCTCTACTGTAACACAGTAATTCAAATTAGATCGACTTAAGAAAAAATAGAAGTGAAGACATCCTTATATTCGTGATCGGACATCAACTCAAGGACAACTGAGACAACGTTCTACCGGTAAAATGAAAGCATGAAACCATCTAGCTCTTCTTCGCCATCAGAGCCATGCCTTTGTGATACAGATATTTAGCGAGTTTATCGTCAATGTCAAGAGCATGATTAGAGTCAGCGAGATCCAGGTCGAACTCTTGCAACTTCAACTTAGCTGCGGCCCTGTTACAATAGACGGCTTTGAGGAACTCCCTGATTTGTAGGGAAGCCACATTTTTATTTTCAGATAGCTCCTCCATACAACAACCATAGTGTATGGCCGCGCCTTGGAAATATTTGGCTCTAAATCAAGGAAATCTAGCATCAAATTGTGTAAACTCTTAGGAACCTGATTCTTTTCTTGTTACTTTGAGCCATATAGAATGTTATAGATTTATGAAGACCAATAAATTGTTTCCAACACATGGTAGGGTTCTTCGTCAAGGGTTTTTTTAGGATGAGACAAGGACACAAGTCCAATGATGGTGTTGTCAAGCTTTTCGATTAGACATAACTAGCAATCGTACGTGAAATGTACGATCATAACACCGAAAGGGATCTTTTTAAGGACTTAAATTAAAGGGGGATAAACAATGAGAGAAGAAGAGGGGTGAAGAGGACTCTGACAATTATTTTCCTGCTCCAATATACATCAATCCACCTAAATCTTTGAATTGAAATAAATTCTCATGATTTCATTCATAACACATTTCATGGGATTTTATTAGAAATATATGTTATAGCTTCAACTATAAAATATAATTGAATTGTTGCTTTCTGTGCCGAGATTGGGACCTTTGCAGATTCTTTGGGGTTCTTTTTATCCACATATACAGTGATGGTATCACTATGTGCAACAACTTTGGGAGCTTCCTGGTTTGGGCACCAAGTTAGTATATGCAAACACAAAGGAAGAGAAACATCAGGACAAACTCTATTCATGTCTCACCGGAAGAGTATGCAGCTCATATTTCACTCCTTCTGGCCTTTTTTGTGGAAACTCTCTTGGAGCTTGAACAATTGCAGCAGGGTCTGGTAGCCCATAAAATGCTAAGAGGCCCTACAAAACAAGAGGATCTGTAATTCATTTGTTCTTGGAAAAATAGAACACCATGAGGAAAAAAATGGGAATATTTAAATTTATGAAGGCTACAGAGACTAGATATACCTCGGCATTGACCTTGCACGATGTTTCTGCAATGTCTTGACAATAAGTATCGTTGCTTCTTCGGCATTATTCGTGTGGTCCTCCTTCCATGCTGCTAATATTTTTTTATACCTTTAGAAATACACATCCATTAGTATGAGTGTAAATTCTACGGAGCAAGATACACTGAATCAGAAATTAATTGAGAAGAAAAGCTAGTATTTTATTGACAAAGAAGTAACGTGAAAACATAATACATCTATTAATTATCATTATCTTATAGCTCCATATTTTTCCTTTGTTTTCATACATGAAATTTTAAAATTTACCTACCCTAGAATAATTAAATTAAATAATCCCTTAATTTTTTACGAGTATTTGAAACTACATTTATATTATGGAGATATAAGAAACTAATTGCATCCACACCTCAACTGGGCATGGAACTTCTTCTAATTTTCCACTAATTAACAGATTAACTTCATATGGTTTCATTACCAAGTGAGATCCAATGAGAATTTCAAGGTGACTGGCATTTGCTCCATTAGTCCTCCCATGCTCATCCAGTAGATATATCTCAACAGAGAGAGAGAGAGAGAATACGTTCTCAGTCTAGCATCCTGCATCCATTCTTCACTTAGAATCCCAACCATTATAGGTGCAGGACTCAAGAAAGTGCATTGAAGGTATTCTTCAGCATCACTAATCTGGTCACATAGCTCACAAACAATCAAAACATGACCGACCATTATCATAGTGTATAAATAACCAAATTGTCTCTATATGAAGAAGATTTAAAACTAAGACTATGGATTTTCCTACTGTCTGATCATTAATGATCATTAATTCACAGGATTACAAGATGTTGTCCTACCAAATGACATTTTTGAATGCTTTAAGTGCTGGATTTAGGAAAAAATCAAGCTTGAAAGAATTCTCTCCAACCTGCTCCAAGATGATGAATGGCCAAACTACTCCAATCATTCTTGGAATCATAGACATTCATAGCCATGAAATAGTTCATACATATGGAAAATTACTTATTCAAGAAAAAGGGCTCATTTTCTTCTTACAGGGTATGCTTGACAGCTTCCTATGCCTGAAGCATTTCTTCCATAATTTGGGTAACACTCTCTACCTACACATCTGTTTGCAGGTAGTCTCTGGTACTAAAATGTCCTCTGTATTCAAGTCTAGTTTGGCCCTAATTAAGGTAATTAAGCCATCTTTTTTGTCTATTGACACTATTACTACCCTATTTATAAACATGAGTTACTATTAAAGGTATTTTGAAATATATTTAACCTTAATATAACATAACTATCTATAGAATAAACTATAAATTAATGTATAGTCTTATGACCCCACAACACCAAATTGGCCACAAAAAATTATATAAATCCTTTCGGAACATCATTCAAGCCATGCATTTGTAGCAGTTCTTTGGTTAGAGTTATGCAGCCGAGAATGGGCAACCTTTTGCATCCCAATTGTAAGCATAAAAGTTTGGAAACATGAACTAAAGGAGGGTATTTTGGATTTGAATCCAATGGAAAAAAAAAACATCCTAGTGTGTCTATGTAATCCTTTAAAAGTTTAAACATATAACTGCTTTGCCTAACGTTACATTCAAGACTTGTGATGATAGAATGAATGTATAGCATAACCTAATGCACCTTCCCTGATTCACTAAAACTGGAAATGGGGGAAAGAGTCCCGACCTTTTTTTTCTTTTATAGGTAAGACAATGAATATTAATATGTAGTAGTGAAAATGGTCTTGGAATTCAGCCCTTCCCTGGAAGTGGGCTATTCAGGTCATGATTCCCAGCACCCCCATAATGACCATGGTCTGTAGAAACACATTAGCCTCCTTACTAAACTCTGTATCACCAACGCCCTTCCTCTTAATACATATGCCCTATACTTTTTTTATGGGAACATCAAAACCAATGCAACCAATCTAAACAACTACCACCCACGCACCGCTAGAAAATAGTAAAGGCGGAATAATAGTGAGTAAAAAAAGTACAGTGGTGAGGCTAAAATGACACCAAATATGCCATAACAAGTGCAGAAAAAACTTAGACTTTGACAAATATAAGAAGCAAACAAACATATTGGATTGACGGGTAGTCTGGGGATCTGATATTTCAATAATTTCTCCATTGGATTCAATCTCAACACCCTTAAGATTTGATGATAGTGAAATCATTTGTTGTTGGAAACAGGACATATACCTCACAGAGTCTCTTCTAACACCTACCCCGTATCCAATATCTACAGAGGCGAGAAAAGCAAGCGCAATAGCCACAGAGGATCAATACATCCAGAATATGATGCGAGGCACACACAGCGGTATGACTACTTCATAGGTGGAAACCATAACTCCTAATAAATAGGTTAATGTTGTATTCTCCGATAATTACAGGACAATCTCTTAAGTGACAAACAGATGAATAAATTGACACCTTTAAAGCAACAGACAAATTAATCAACCCCCTTACGGATTTAGGGCCATCTTATTTTTCTTAACAGCCCTAGCTAACACCAGATTCGAACATACACAGAAACACAAATAAAAATATTAAATAAATATTACTCTTATGAACTACGTGATGGGCATTGATTGTAGATGCAAATAACCTAGAGTGTGACTTACACAAGCAAGGCATTAGCTGAATGCGAGATCGACAAGCTAAATTCCCAAAATCGATAAAATTGTCTTGTGAGAAAAATGAAGAATGCATTTGTGAAAAATATGATCTATGTGAAAGACGAATTTTAAAAAAGAAAACTATAGCCTGCGCCTGGTTCTTCTTTTCCTTACACTTCCACACCATAAGGAATAAAAAGCTCGAGCAATACCCTATATGAATTTTTGTAAACCCTAACACTATTTTGCACTAAATTGACATATTCGGGAACAAGCTTAGATTTCCAAGAATAACTGTGCCAAAAAACAGAAACGAATCCAAACCAGAAAATAGAATCGCATCCAGACCAGAATAAACTATAAACACATCAGAGATCGTTTTCAGTTTTCCGAAAAATGATTACTATTTGTGTTCCTAAAAAAAAAAACTTCATTTTCTCTATGTAGACACCTATAATTATGCCCAAGCAATTTAAATACTTAAATTGTGCTAATTATCCCCTTTCTCGCAAATCAACGACATATCGTCAAAGGCACTCATTTTCCCTCATATCATCATTAATTAATTACACTAAGCTAATTAATTAAGTTGCCTATCCAACAAATACCCTAATTAACGACCTTCCGTTAATAAATCACCCCTTCTACCTAGACTAATTAATTATTATTAATTAATTAGCTTTCCCTTCCATTTAACCAATAAATCAATATTTAATTGATTTAATCCCCTTCTAATAGCCTAAATCACACTAATATTCCTCTAATTGGCTTCTATAAGCTTACACCTACCTATTAATTAATCACCTTTGATTAATTAAAATACCCCCAACTCCCATGACTTGCTAAACATGTATTAAACCCTTCTAAAGTAAGGTTACCTTTAATAAAGCAACCTTATCCATTCCTAATCATGTTTTACCTTTATCCCACATTCATGAGAATGTGTTGAATCCTTTATCCTTTGGGCTATATAAAGAGCCCTCCACCTACCTTTTTACTTACACCTAAACTTTCTAAGAGAGTAAATGCAAAGCATATAGCAAAGAGACTAAGAGCTTGCACCTTGCCCTTTTGAGAGTTCATCATCTTGAAGAGTTAAGCCTCTTTCTTAAAGTGCTTGGGTCATATGGGAGGTGTCAAAAGGGTCTTGTAGCCCAACTTTGATTAGCCCCCATTCCTAGGTTCTTGGAGCATTAAGGACAACTATTTTGATAGCCATGGAGCTTACTTAGGTCCATTCATTTATTTGTTGTTAGAGAATAGAGGAGTTTAGATATTTAGCATTGTTAGTTTCAAAGTTTGTATTGATGAATGCTAGCATCTAACCCTTGTTTAATTCTTATCATGATGGTGTTTATGCTTTGTTTTAGCTAAATTGTAGAACTATTTTAGGTGGTAGTTCTTGCTTCATTTGATTTAGCATTAAGCAAAGTATACATGCACACATTTGGCACGCCCGGTGGGACTTACTCCATTGTCCTTTGCACTTAATTTCAAGTTTTTGTAGTTAAGTTTTATTTTTGGTTACTAACCCTCTTTTACACATGTTGATCTAACTTGTTTTTTTTAACATGTTTTGTTGAGTTTGCATGTGTTGGGTCTTCCTTGTAGGTATGAAGGAGGTGAAGTGCTGTCAAAATTGGAATTGAGGGGAAAATTTCAAGATTTCTCCATGTTTTCATTTTTAGAGCTTACTTTTTCAACATTCTACATGCTAGTTTTGTCAATTTCTTGAAGATTTTAAATTCTTGAGCATGTAGGTTAGTGTTTGATAGTGCTGAGTCTTCTATTTACATATTAATGTGGTGGGTTGCTGTCAAAATTTAATCTTGGTGAGAAAATTTCAAGATTTCATCATGTTTTCATTTTTTAAGCTTACTTTTTCAACATTTTACATGCTAGTTTTGTCAATTTCTTGAAAATTTTCAATTCTTGAGCATGTAGGTTAGTGTTTGATAGTGCTGAGTCTTATATTTACATATTAATGTGGTGGGTTGCTGTCAAAATTTAATGTTGGTGAGAAAATTTCAAGATTTCATCATGTTTTCATTTTTAGAGCTTACTTTTTCATCATTCTACATGCTAGTTTTGTCAATTTCTTGAAAATCTTAAATTCTTGAGCATGTATGTTAATGTTTGATAGCGTTGAGTCTTCTATTCATATATTAATGTGATGGGTTGTTGTCAAAATTGAATCTTGGTTGGAAAAATTTGCCCATTTTGCATATTAAGGGACGTTTTTTTTGACATTTTTTAAGTGCATGTCAAGTGCATACCCATGAGCATAAGAGCATATGCGTAACCCATCTTCCGAAGGCCATAACTTTTGCTCCCGACCTCGAAATGACTCCATTTTTTTTGCGTTGGAAAGGTATTGAAGTTAAATATGCAATGAAAACATAAATTCGGGATTTACACTTACATAAGTTGTAGGTTTTTCTGTTATTTTAAAACTGGTCATTTTCTAACATGTCTAATGTTTTGATGAATGTTGTATTTCCATGCTTACTCGATTTAGATCAAAGCGTGTGTATGCTCTTCTCTTGCACCTTTTGGTGATCTTGAGAATCAAAAACAACTTTGATCTATATCTTTTTAACATTGGGATTAAACTTGGAAATTTAATTATTCATTTTGCTTAAGGGAATGAACCTTTTACAAAGCATTTTTCAACGGTCCTTTGATTTGAAGTTTTCCATTTCTATATAGTTGGGCTAAAGTTTGTGTATGCTCTTCTCTTGCACCTTAGGGTGATCTTGAGAATCAAAAGCAACTTTAGTCTTCATTTTATAACATTTGGTAAATTGGAAACTTCATCTTTCACTTTTGGTTTAAGGGAATGAACATTTATCAAAAATTTTGTATGGTTCATTGATTGAAAAGATTTTATTTACTTTTTAGTTGGATTATTTGTTGTGTATGCTCTTCTCTTGCATCCTTGGATGATCTTGAGAATCAAAAGCAACTTTTAATCCTCTTTTAAATAATGTGATTTTCTTGGAGAACTACTAACGCTTGAGTGCAGGACCTAAAAACGCTTGTCAAAGAAAGGAGGAATCAAAACGAAATCAAAAACTACTAATACAGTTGTTATACAGGTTGCCAAAAGGTGTTCAAGCAAACCACACCTAATTAAACAAGATAAAAAGAACAACATATTCAAAACACTGTATTGCAGGTTTCGGAAAAGGGTACGTCCCTCTCCGCTCAACTGGAACATAACCCCTTTGGCATAACGCCTTAAGCTACAACAATGGGGGTGGTTCCAGGAACCCCAAAGTAGTCCACGCAAGAGGGAACCTTGTGGACGAAACGGGAAGTGCTCCGCACTACCTACTTGACTAGTGATTCCTTTGTGAGATAGAGTTACAGGT
Organism: Taxus chinensis; assembly: GCA_019776745.2. Classification (NCBI taxonomy): domain Eukaryota; kingdom Viridiplantae; phylum Streptophyta; class Pinopsida; order Cupressales; family Taxaceae; genus Taxus; species Taxus chinensis. The sequence continues at coordinate 654,294,341 of CM034152.1, forward strand.
TGTCCGTTGTGGCGACCCTAGTGATAGTACACGTAGACGCACTAGTTGCCTACTGTTCTTGAAGGGGGTAAAGTAAAGCCGAGATACTCCCAAACTAGTCAGTGTGACTTTTTGGGTAAATCGCGCTCGCTCGTGGCAACTTTGTAACACCTAGGGCGAGAGAACCACCTAGGAGAATATACTTTGGCCAGGAGCCCACTTTGACCACTTTAAAATAGTGTTGAGTTGTGAACCTTCTTTTTGAGAAACGTGTGACGTATTACTTTCGCCTAGTTTTTACTTGCCTTAGGGCGAGGCGAAACTCTGCCGAAGTAAGACTAGCATTTTTTGTCATTTTTTTCTTGATTTATTTCCTTCATATTCTTTTGACACTTTGTTGATCAAAAGAGGTGTGATTACCTTTGTGTTGCCATTCGACTGTTTCTCTCACTTTTATGTCCGTTTACGCCCATCCATGTTTGCGGCTGGGTTAGTTAAACGTCTAAAGTGAGTGGAGGCGTTTTCACGTCATTTGGTAGCCATTGTGATCTTGATACCCACGTCAAGATCGTCATTGTAGTTAGGCGTGGTTCATCACTGCGGACTTCCATAGAGGAGTTAGTTTGTTTGTCTCGTATCATTACAATTTCGATATTTACGTCTTGTTTCTTGTAAACTCGACATAAATACCTATATTGTACGGTTACGCTGCACACATTCTTAACTATTCCTAGCTATACTTTGAGCTTTTTTTTGTTCAGTTTTATTATTACCTCGATTTCAAAAGGTGTTAGGAACTACCATTTGTGCGTGTTATATCAATAACACCTCGATATCAATACTCCACTTTCTTGCAAAGTGGGTTAACATATCTTGGTGATATTGTTGTGTCATTCGCAAATCGTAATTGACACTTTTTGAGATATAGGTCTTAATCAGACTTGAGCTTGCTCATCGTATATCTTGATTGGGAGATCGCATTTAACTTCATGTATTTACTTACGTTTTGTTCATTCCTTTGAACTTGGCATAAGTGGAGACATCTTGTTAATCATCTGGCGTCGTAAATTACTTTAAAACGTAATCTAGGAGGTACTTCATTTGATTAAGTTTTGATACCAAACGATTGTTTCATTGGTGACTTTATCATTCTATCACATTGGTATTCTCACACTGTTAATTTACTCTTAACACGTACATCTTGTGTTTCACTTAGGGGTAGTCATTGAATTTTGAACAAATCTACAACTTACCTTAGTGAAACTTATCACGAAAACATGGCTCCTAAGACGCGTCTAGGGTTAAAGAAACAAACATATGAGGAACAACAGGCGCAAGCTTGGGAAACCTCTAACAGACAAGGGTCAAACCCATTTATCGGACACGATCTAGGACCACTATTTTCTGCAGAAAAGGAAACAGAAGAGATGGTCGATCATAGTGGAAATGAATTAGAATCACCACACGCAGACTTTGATTTTGACCCCACTCTACTAGATGAGTTTCTCCTTAGAAACAAAGATAGAGTTTTGGCACGGGTCATGGAATTAGGGGCCAAATTGCCCATTGAGAAGGAACCAATACTACAAACAAATGACACTACTAAGGAGGAACACCCCCTTATCAATATGGAAGATATTTTAACAGGCGGACATGCTTCCACTTCTTATGTAGAAAATGATAAAGTGGTAGGGCATAGAATACCCCTCATCAAAGTGCCACGAAGAAACAAGATAGAACATGAGACAGGGGAAGAACCTCCACAATACGAAGAGGAGGAACCTTTAGAAGAAGAAGACACAAACCAAGTCACAATCCAACAACAACTCAGTAACTTAAGCCGACAACTAGCTTTGCTTACTTTCCAAGTACAGAAAGACACAAACAAGAATGTTCAAAAGTCAAAGCCTAAGTTTAGGATCCACGAACTCCATCGAGAAAACCAAGGAGAAGAAGACACAGGGTATCATCATGTACACATCCCCGTTTCTCCCACTAAAGAACAATTGCTCGCACAAGAAGTACAATCTATGAAAGCAACACTTGCGAGCATACAAGAAAGCAATATAGGGAGTATTAGGAAATACCAATACGAAGAACTATGCCCCTATCCTTTTGACAAGACAATGACCCTTCAACCCTTTCCAAAGAAATTTGATATGCCAAAGTTCGACAAATACAAAGGAAAGGGAGACCCAAGGGATCATGTTAAAGATTTCTACATGGCATGTCAAGAGGTGTCTTATAGTGATAATTACCTCATCAGACTTTTTCCTAAGAGTCTCGGAGGTCAAGCATTAGAATGGTTTACGCGCTTGCCACGAGGATCAATTTTCACCTGGCCAGAATTGGCGGAAAGATTCGTGCGTCATTTCTCATATAACATAGAGAGTGACGTCACCATGGCAGACTTGTGCAGCACAAAACAACGCCCAAATGAGACCTTCGCCAGCTTCCTCCAACGATGGAGAGGGATAGCTAGTCGCTTCCCTTGCGCTTTCCCTGAGAAGCAGCTAGTCAGTATTTTCGTCCCTAATCTCAACCCAGATATAGCTTTCCACCTCCAAATGCATTGTGTCCGCACCTTTGAGGAGGTTATCGAGAAAGGGATTCAAATAGAAAAGGCTCTCATTGCCAAAGGCACCCTCAAAACCCAATCTAAAGACAACCAAAGTGTCAAACCCGCTGAAAAGCCAAAGATCTTTAACAAAAACAAAAACGTGGTGGGAGACGGAATCACTGATTCCAAACGTGTTCAAACGGTCCAAACCAGTCAACCTTTTAAACTGACCAAGGGCCCAATTCAACCACCACCAAAGCGAAGAACATTCACCTCCCTCAATGAGCCGTTGTCTGTCATACTAAAACAGTTGGATGCGGCCCACATGATGACCTATCCTACAACACAACCGTTCGATGACAACGCTCCTAAACCTTCATGGTATAAGGAGCATGAATACTGCGAAATGCATCGCGTTAAAGGTCATAAAACAGACAAATGTTTGCGACTTCGCCACTATATTCAAGACCTCATTGACAACGGGGAGATAGAGGTGGATAACCCTAGCCACATGCAAACACCTAACAAGAAAATGGGGATTTATAAGGAACCATTCCCCAAGCATGATAAGTCGGAAAAGGAAAAACCGGATCGGGGAGAGTCATCCCAAACCTATAAAGCCACGAATTACTTGTATACCAAGAGAGATAACAATCATTACGATTCACTTATCGGATGTATTCGCTCCCCTACTGACCGTGTCAATACCATCCGGATCAAGGGAAAGGACTGCGCTGCGGTAACAAGGCGTGCCCGCCTCGTGATTCCAGAACCCTCTCTGTTGACCCCGCAAACTGGTAAATATAACCTTTTAGAACAACTTGAGAAGACACCTGCTAAGATCTCGATCTTAGATCTTCTCAAGATATCCAATGTGCATAAGGAAATTTTGTATCAAACTCTTCAGGGGTCGGGAGTGCCTTTAGAAGTTGATCCTGCATACCTTCAAGCCGCGGTGGCAAATATTGCACCCAGTGAGCATCTCACTTTCAACCATAGGGAGGTCCCTACTGAGAATCCTACACATAATCTTCCCTTATACATTGAGGTAGTTGTCACCCGCAGGAAAATCAAACGGGTGCTTGTGGACAATGGATCAGGATTGAATATTTGCACGCTTAAGTTGGTCAAACAATTGGGACATACAGAGGTAGATCTTGAGTCCCATATCATCACTATCACCGCATACGACAACGCGGAAAGAGAGTCAGCAGGCACCATTACGCTGCCAATGGAGGTGGGCCCCACTTGCCATCAGACAAAGTTTCACGTCTTAGACTTGGAACTTCCATATAATATGCTTCTAGGCCGACCATGGATCCATGCCATGCAAGCAGTGCCATCAACATTTCATCAATGCATCAAGCTGAAGCATGAGGGACATACAATAACAATACCAGGAGACTCAGAGCCCTTTGCTCATTGTAGAGCTCTTAATAGCTTTGCACGAAAGGGTACATATGCATGTCCCTCCACAGATATAGCTGTCCCTCTTCATTCTGAGGCCATGGAATCTCGAGTAGATTCAAATTCTCTTCGTTCTTGCACTCATGGGGCATCTACTTCAACATCTCCATTTAATTCATGGGAGATGAAAATTCTGGAATATGGCTGTGGGGAGTATAATGTACAACAAGCGCTCTTGGTTTCAGACCTCTCCTTGTCGCCCAAGACTAGAGGTCGACCCAACTACTGCTTCAGGAGACCTAGAGAGGAACATACTATTGGGTCGTTCCTACCTGGAGGCTTGTTAGCTGAGGAAAAATTACTTGATCCACCTACTACTTGGGTCCCTGAGGACACTCAGCCATCTTGTTATCAAACCCCAGAATATGAAAAATCTAGCAGAATGATGTACTCCATGGGCTACAAAGGCCTAGGATGTGGGAGGAATGAACAAGGACAAAGAGAACCAGTCCCTCTTCCACATTTCAAAACAGAAAGATATGGCATTGGGATTCGCCCTTATGGAGCACACCCCAACGATCAAGATGCGACTTGTTCTGAGCATGAGGATAGCTCCGATTATCTAGACAGCGATACGGATTCCTGTTGTAGCCAATATGAGGATCTGGCCTCCACGAACCTTTTCATGAATAATGCTGTCCTAACCATCACCCCCAATGAACCAACCCTTGACCTTGTATACCCCTCCCTTGTTGAATGGGACCAACAACGTCACGTGCCACTAGATTTATTCGAGAATGACGAGGCTATTGCAGAGTTCATGGGCATAAGGGATACAATTCCGATTGGAGATCACAAGAAGGGTTTCTTTATCGACTTAGACACCTGCGCCTACTTCGGCGAGGAGGCTGAACTTTGTGGTCAGCAAAATTTAAAGAAAAGCGAGGGCAAGAGTTCTAAAGAAAAGCCTCGAAAAAAATCAAAGTCCAAGTCACACAGTGAAAACCTCTTTGAGGCATTGGCTGACAAACAAATAAGAAAATCAAAGGACAAACAAAGTGACCACACCAGGGATGAAAATCTCGTAGAGACATCCTTGGATGAAGATCTCAACCTACCTCCCGATCCCACGCGTATGGAGGATTTATCAAAATTGTTAGTTGAAGAAACCATTGATGTCAATATTGGTACTAAAGAAGATCCCAAGATAGTAAAATTGGGAGCATCACTCTCAGCCAGAGAACAAAAGACGTTCACTATGCTACTGCGAGAGTTTATTGATGTGTTCGCATGGTCTTACAAAGACATGCCTGACTTAGATCCAACTTTGGTCGTGCATAACTTGGTTGTGCACACAGACGCTAAGCCTATCAAACAGAAGCTTCGAAAGATGCACCCAAGAGTGGCCTTATTAGTTAAAGAAGAGTTGGAAAGGTTGCTTGCAGCAGGATTCATCAGGCCAATTGATTATTCTGAATGGATATCGAACATTGTTCCTGTCCAGAAGAAACCTATTGGTATCCGAATTTGCACAGATTTTAGGGACATCAATAAAGCTTTCCCTAAAGATGACTTTCTGTTGCCCAACATTGACATGATTGTTGACTCAACCGCAGGGTATGAAATGCTATCACTTATGGATGGCTTTTCGGGTTATAATCAAATTAAGATCGCTGAGGAAGACCAACACAAAACAGCTTTCATAACTCCTTGGGGCACCTTCTGTTATCAGGTGATGCCATTCGGCCTTAAGAATGCGGGAGCAACTTATCAGCGGGCCATGACAGTAATATTTCACGATATGATTCATGACATCATGGAAGACTATGTAGACGACATCCTGGGAAAGTCCAAAACAAGAGAGGAACATCCTATCATTTTGCGGCGTATCTTTGAACGCCTACGTGAATACAAAGTCAGGCTAAATCCAAAGAAGTGTGTCTGTGGTGTGCTATCTGGGAAACTATTAGGCTTCATCGTGTCAAGACGAGGTATTGAGGTAGACCCTGCTAAAGTATCTGCCATCACAGAAAATGCCTCCACCTGAGAATATCAAGCAACTGCGTAGCTTGCAAGGGAAAATTCAAGCCATTCGCCGCTTTATCTCCCAGCTTGCAGATAAATGTCACTCATTCACTCATTTTCTTAAGAAGGACTTCACTTTCATTTGGGGACCTGAGCAACAACAAGCCTTTGCTTTGCTTAAAACAGTACCTGGCTAATCCACCTGTCCTCATGCCTCCCCACTCCCGAGAGAACCACTTTTGCTCTATATTTCCGCTACGCAATATGTTATTGGTGCACTGCTTGCCCAATATGACCTTAGCCATAAAGAGAAAGCAGTGTACTATCTGAGTCACACCCTCATCGCCTATGAATGTAATTATCCTCAGATTGAGAAGGCTTGCTTGGCTGTTGTTTTTACCTTTCAGAAACTTCGCCATTACCTGCTAAATACTAAGACCAAGCTCATATCCAAGGTCGACCCACTCAAGTATTTGTTGTCCAAACCTGCCCTCACAGGTAGAATGGCTAATTGGATCATTCTACTCAGTGAGTTTGATATAGAATTTGTCCATCAAAAATCAATTAAAGGACAAGTACTTGTTGACCAGCTAGCGGAAGCACCTTTGCAAAGCATAGAACCTTTGAGTCTGGATCTGCCAGATGCATCTTTGCTCTACATTGAAGAATCTATCGTATGGCAGATACATTTTGATGGATCTTTTACATTTCATGGTTCAGGTGCAGGAGTGGTCCTTATTACTCCTTCAGGTGATCCTATGCCACAGGCTTTCCACCTGGCCTTCCCTTGCACAAACAACATTGCGGAATATGAAGCACTCATTGCAGGGATGAAGCTAGCCATCAAGTGGAATATTCAACATGTGAAGGTTGTAGGTGATTCACAGCTAATCATCAAACAGGTTAATGATGAGTATAAAGTTAAGGATGACAAGCTCATCACCTTATAAGAAGTTGGTGGAAACTCTGAAGGAGTATTTTGTGCGCATTACCTTTGAGAAAATCCCAAGAGCACAGAATAGACCGGCAGATGCTATGGCAATGGTGGGATCTATGCTTCGTATTCCGCCAGGGAACAATGATATGCCATTCTTCGTAGAAAATCTACGCCAGCCCGCGTATGACATGCCAGATTCTTGCTTGGCTTGTGAGGTTGTTGGTCCCCCATTCACCATGGTATGAACCCGTTTTCACCTATCTTAAGGACAGTACATTCCCTCCTGAAATCTCCCGCTCTGAAAAGCAGAGCCTAATTCGCCAGATAGCCCGTTACACCTTGTTAGGAGGTACACTTTATCATCGTGGCTTCGATGGGAATCTGTTACGTTGTCTGGATGTGCCGGAGTTAATCCAGGCAATTAAAGAAGTACACGAAGGAGTATGCGGAGCACATACAAACGGAATGGTCTTGGCTAAGAAACTGTTAAGAGTAGGTTACTATTGGCCCACCATGGAAACTGATTGTTGTAATTATGTTAGAAAATGTGTGTTATGCCAAAAGTATGGAAATTTCATCCATGCTCCATCGCAACCATTGCAACCAATCACTACCTCGTGGCCATTCTCCAAGTGGGGACTTGATCTAATAGGGAAGCTTACTCCTACCTCATCTGATGGTCATACACATATCATCACAGCTACAAAATACTTTACAAAATGGGTGGAGGTTGTCCCTTTAACCTATGTCACAGGAGCACAGATTTCTAAATTCATCATGAATCACATTATTTACCGATATGGTATCCCTGCAGCCATTATCACAGATAATGGGAAGTCATTTAAGAACAAAACTGTGAAAGGTCTTTGCCAACGGTTCCAAATCAGATTGAAATGGTCCACGCCATATTACCCTCAGGGTAATGGACAAGCTGAGGCAACAAAAAAGACTTTGGTAAGGATAATGGAGAAGATGGTTAGCAAAACTGGTCGAAACTGGCACCTACAAATCCACCCAGCCCTCTGGGCCTACCAAACATCAATTCGCTCTTAATCACCTGAAAGTATATCAACACAGAATCTCCCGCAACTACAACAAGAGAATCATCCCTCGCCAGTTTGAGGTGGGTGATTTAGTTATGAAGGAGAACTAGTTCAACACCAGAGCAGAGCGAGAAAAGAAAGGGAAGTTCGAACCACACTGGTTAGGACCCTATGTCATAGTTGCCAAGTATGGCACAGGGGCATACAAGTTGGCTCACCCCAATGGTGATGAGCTCCGGGAGCCCATGAATTCCATGCATCTTAAGAAGTTTTATGCCTAAACATGGCACAAGAAAGTCATAAAAATAAAATAGAAAATATATATAAAAAAAAAAAAATAGAAAACAGGTCGTCCACTAGTGAAAACCACGCAATTGTGGCACTTTGGACAAGTCCTTGGGTGAAAACCGGTTTCCGGTGCCTCGGGAGGATTCGTTGTTCACAAGCATTATGTATCAGAAGGATAGTTGTCTTTGTCCTGGACCTGGTTCTACCTTCGAGTTTCCTTGTGCACACCATCTAGTCCAGCCTTGATCCGGCTTTCCCTTCTTCTATTCGTCTGTAAGGGACGTGGTCTTTCATTATTTCCCATCTTACGCTGGGGGCAACTCAACGAATTCAACTTCTTGTTCATAAGCGCATGGCTTCTGCCCTTGTATATTCCCCACCTAACGCTGGGGGCATCCATGCTTTCTTGGTTACCTGCACATAGCTTTGGAAAACTGTTGAAAACACAAAAACAATAGAAAATTGTTTCACAAAACACAAAAACAATAGAAAATTGTTTCACAAAACACAAAAACAATAGAACATTGTTTTGAGAAAACACAAAAACAATAGAAAATTGTTTCACAAAACACAAAACAATAGAACATTGTTTTGAGAAAACACAATTTCACCAAACACAAAAACAATAGAAAATTGTTTGAGAAAACATAAAAACAATAGAAAATTGTTTCCAACAACATAAAAACAATAGAACATTGTTTCGAGAAAAACACAAAAACAATAGAACATTGTTTCGAGAAAACAACAAAAACAATATATATATATATATATATATATCAAAAAAATCTAAAAAAAACAAGGCAAAATCTTTCAAAAAATTCCTAAAAAGTAAAACACCCTACACAATGGTAACTTGCTTCTTACGGCTGAAACTTGTGTCTTGCGCATGGTATTTTCTCCATATCCTGTTGGTTTGTCTCACATCTTCCCCGATTAATACGACTCGTGGATCACTGGATTCACAACCATTCACAAAAGCTAGCTGCTTGCTTCGTCTGTACTCGGGGGCACTTTTGGTTGCCTGGTGCTGTTTCGTTGCGCACAAATGCTTTTCATGGAGCCCGTGTCCATTTTCATTTCCCCTTGCATGTATCCTTGCTTGGGGCATCATTTTTAACCCTTATCGTCAATCACGAACTTGTGGATCTCTTCAGCACTGATAACAAAACATTTGTACAACTGTCTTGACCGTTGTTGGGTTAGATATGTGCGTTCGTACTTGTTTTCCCTGTTATATGAGCTTGTTTCCTTCTCGTATTGCATTGCATTATTGTATGTTGCGTGGAGTTGGTGTTTTCAGCAATGGACAATTGTTCATAGTATGGCTTTTCATGTCATTCTACCTTTGTCGTATGCTTATATTTTTCATAAGGACCGATGATGTAGTTCCTATGGCTATATGATGACATCCAATTTGTTCCAAACAAATAAGCGGCTAGAGGTTAAGCTCTTCTCTCCCCTCATCCATATTTCTTCTACACCACTTCCCTTTCACCCCTAATTCTCCCTCTCCTCGGGGCATCCTGCCTCGTCCCCATTCTTCTGCCTACTTCTCACCTTTTTCGATCGTCGATCGAGTTCTTCTATCACCCCATCGACACTCGAGGGGGCATCTCTCCCTCCTACTAATTTTTCTTCCATCTCTTCAAAATCTCTTTTTTCTACTATCTTTGAAGTGGCATCACTTATGCCACCCCAAAGAGGGGCAAATGTAGACACCTATAATTATGCCCAAGCAATTTAAATACTTAAATTGTGCTAATTATCCCCTTTCTCGCAAATCAACGACATATCGTCAAAGGCACTCATTTTCCCTCATATCATCATTAATTAATTACACTAAGCTAATTAATTAAGTTGCCTATCCAACAAATACCCTAATTAACGACCTTCCGTTAATAAATCACCCCTTCTACCTAGACTAATTAATTATTATTAATTAATTAGCTTTCCCTTCCATTTAACCAATAAATCAATATTTAATTGATTTAATCCCCTTCTAATAGCCTAAATCACACTAATATTCCTCTAATTGGCTTCTATAAGCTTACACCTACCTATTAATTAATCACCTTTGATTAATTAAAATACCCCCAACTCCCATGACTTGCTAAACATGTATTAAACCCTTCTAAAGTAAGGTTACCTTTAATAAAGCAACCTTATCCATTCCTAATCATGTTTTACCTTTATCCCACATTCATGAGAATGTGTTGAATCCTTTATCCTTTGGGCTATATAAAGAGCCCTCCACCTACCTTTTTACTTACACCTAAACTTTCTAAGAGAGTAAATGCAAAGCATATAGCAAAGAGACTAAGAGCTTGCACCTTGCCCTTTTGAGAGTTCATCATCTTGAAGAGTTAAGCCTCTTTCTTAAAGTGCTTGGGTCATATGGGAGGTGTCAAAAGGGTCTTGTAGCCCAACTTTGATTAGCCCCCATTCCTAGGTTCTTGGAGCATTAAGGACAACTATTTTGATAGCCATGGAGCTTACTTAGGTCCATTCATTTATTTGTTGTTAGAGAATAGAGGAGTTTAGATATTTAGCATTGTTAGTTTCAAAGTTTGTATTGATGAATGCTAGCATCTAACCCTTGTTTAATTCTTATCATGATGGTGTTTATGCTTTGTTTTAGCTAAATTGTAGAACTATTTTAGGTGGTAGTTCTTGCTTCATTTGATTTAGCATTAAGCAAAGTATACATGCACACACTCTACAAGCACGCATGTACCAGGAAATACGAGTCACTCGGAAGCATGTGCTGGTGGTTCGGAGGGAGGCCATGTGGTGGACATGCCATCTAGCCATCGATTAACCCTCACCTCCGTCGGATTTCAATGACACTCCAAGGAGGAATATCATCCGTTTGATTTCTGACTTCGGTCAGAATCAGCAGGTTCAACTCCACTACAAGAACGCCTTCGGCGTAATTAAATAAAACATTTAATGGATCTCTAAAACATATTGTAGAAAAATTCATTGTTTCAACAAGGTGATACAAAATATTCCCCTTCTTTGACTTGTCTAGTACCTTCATTGTGGGATCAAGCCTCATAGAGTTCTCCTAGGTGCTTGTGTAAGTATGAATAGCTAACCAAACCCTTAGGGGTTCCCTCATGTCTCTTGACACTAAGATAGTTAGCTAACTGCGTAATATTGAATGCACCTAACATGGTAATAATGAGACATTGTGTACCTCAACTATGTGACCTAACCCTCTATAATAGTCCCCAGTGTCCTCCATCGAAAACATAAGGGCCATTTTTTAGTATTTGGAAAGCCTTGGTCATGACCCGAGGGGCTATACGACGTTGGAGGCTATATAGGTTATATGATGTCTAATTAACACCCCCTTACAATTAAATTTTGTTCAAACGATGCACTTTTTTGTTAAATGCATTAATAAATTAATCCAACTTGGTGGTAATAATTGTTATATTTTGTCATTGAGGGGGAACCCTTCAAAATGCATAAACTAATAAATTATTCTAGTTTGCGTCCATACGGGGTCACTTAATGTCACTTTTACTCCCACTTTTGTTTTGGTAGTTTTTCCTAACTTGGAAAAAGGTAATGAAAGGTTATCCTTAGGAGGTTTGGGGGGGAATGACTTAGAGATCTATAATATCTTGATAACTCACACATAATCTAGTGTATCATTGAGGTAACTATTGTTTGACCATTCTATCTATAGAATTGTGGAGACAAAATTCCCATATGGATTTTAGATTCCCTAAGCTTCAGTGGTGAGATCATTCCACTCCATAGCTATTTTTAGGGAACTTTTCGGTAAGCATCCAAATATCCACCCTAGTTTTCTATTTTGTGAGCTCGTAAAAATTTATCCTCAGATAAGATATTCAGGATTGTACCTTTTAGATGGATTATCCAGAGGCATTTTCAAATAGTTTCAAAGACTATTTTTCCATAACAAGGAGGGATCATTTATGAGTCAGTTTTTACAGATCTATATTATTTGCACCCTATTATGGCAGAATTTAGATTGCACACATTTATGGAGCATTTTGGTGAATTTACAATCACATTTCCTTCATAGGGTGAAATCATTACCTATTGGTCATCATTTGCACGACATTACATTTTTAGGAATGGTATATCAGCAAGTCATTTGTTTCCAGATCTAGGAGTCTTGGCACTTAATCTTCTATATCATGTTGTAGATATTATGTCTAGAAAATTAGATTTATATCTAATTGTATTTGCTAAAGTTATGAATTTTTTAAGATCATCCAGAAGTCCATTAGGGCAGTGCTATAAAAATTAGGTCTGGAAGTCATCGTCCCTAGTCTAAAAAAATCCAAAAAGTAATTTTCTGAGTCTATTCTATGATAACTTATTGTATGGTGCAAGCATCTCTATACAATTTTCGTGAGGGCTTTAGATAAGTAGTTTTATATCATCTGCATTTCAGTCTGCTACCTCATAGTTCCAGTTAATGCTCCAAGCACAAGTAATACATGGAAATTTTTATTTTCTGACAAATATATATATATATAGTGGATTTTAGAATAATATCCTGGAGCAAGGGATATTCCTGTAAAGAAGAATCAAATCGGAGCCAGATTATCCTCAAGCTATAGTTGGGTGTAAAAACAATAAATAGAGATATGCATCTAATTGGAGAAAGTAAACCACAAAAAAGAAGAGCAGAAAATGGGTGAACAATCATGAGCATGATACCTCGAACTTAGATGATGCAAACAAAATATTTATTAATATGGTGTAAACAGTAGGAAGACTTCACTGAATCTTTATTTGAGCCATCTCACTGAAAGATTAGCACATGGCAGACTTGAGAATCATGTGAAAACAAGCTAGTGAGAAAACAGTTAAATACGAGTCAAGGGAGGTCGAATGAGGTGACATAATTGTTTTTTTTTCATAGGTTGGTCAATGCACAACTCCCCGTTCCCAAAACATTCACATTCTAGCATGTATGAGCCTGCATTTTTGGAAGATTGAGAAAAGACTAATACAAATTTGGTGATAAACACATCAAGATATTTTTGACGAAAGAGCACAATCTGTTGGTTGATATATATGAATCCTAGAAGTGAAGTGATTTAAAGTTAACATACCTTTTACCGAGTACTGCAAGATGAATATTGGTTGTAGACCCAAGAGGGATCACACTACTTAGGTTTCAGAGTTATAGAGGCATATTGGGATAGACTTCCATTCCATACTTTGATGGCCATTTCCATAGAGAGTGTACAACACAATCTTGGATTCAAGAACATGGAAAGTCGAATACTTTGACTTGAATCCCATACCATGTAAGATTTTGTAATTAAGTTTGTGATCTTACACGCTTGAGTGAAAAGATGCATCATGACTTGGTGGCATCATGATATTATTACAATGGGGCACATGTAATATTAAGGTACAACTATGTGGACTTCATATAGAGGTAGATGAGTAGGTCAAGACTAGAGAGGATCCTGATATGTATTATGCCCATAGAGTTGACTCATTTGCGACAAATGAGGTTCTTTAGATGTATACTATTGTAGACTTTTAAAGGTGTTTTAGTCATGGTTCCTAGATGTTTCAGAGATGATATTGACTTCCAATCTTCATAGTATGGTTGGCAGATTCACTAATAGGTTCTTTTAAGTCCAATGTATGGCGTTGTCAAGCCTTCGTCGATTACATGATGTTATTAGAGCATAAAATATTCTGGAGTGGATCTACTCTAAAGTTCAGGTTTCCACCTCGAGTTCAATAGATTGGTACCTCCATCTAGACCAGATGGTTCTTCAGTCAGAAGGTACATGCACCCAGAAAGGATGACAACTAAGGAAACAATTCATAATGATCGTTTTGTCAGGTTAGACGATTAGATATAATTAAATAAAATATTCTATGGATCTCCAAAACATATTGAAAGGAAAAAATTGATAGTTTTGAACAATGGTGATATGAGGAATATTCCCCTTCTTGGACCTTCCTAGTACCTAAAGGTTCTTCGTTGAAAAACACTGAATACCCTAGTTGTATTATAGACTTGATTAATAGACATATCTCTTGATAAAAGGTAGACATACATTTTTGTATTTAGATCATCATGTGGGATTACAATAAGTGTGTCACAAAGTGATAATTTAGTGGATATAGAAGGTGAATGAAAGCATGAGGATGTATGAAAAATAGTGGTTGTAAACAAGTATATAAAATAGAGTGTTACACATAGGGATTTTTCAATATTTAGAAAGCTTATATGAAAAAGGAGAACTATAATTTAGAGAGTATATGGGTTATATGTGTATTTTTCACACAAAGAAACAATGAAATTTTAATTAAAAAATGCACTATGTAGTTAAGTCCATACTAAATTAATTTATCTTCTTTTGAGCTTAATATCATCTCTAGCCCAAACCATTCAAAATGCATAAACTAATAAAATATACCTAGTTAGTGTCGATAAGGGTGTTAAATGTTTTTTACAGGCAAACTTTTATTCTAGTAGATTGTTCTCTTTTTAGGTGAAGACCCTATCCTTATGGATTTTAAAAATACTTAGAGAGCTATCCAATTGTTTTTATAACCCCACAAAATGTAGTGTTAAGTGAGGTTAGATTTGACCCTTTATTATAGGGGATTTGAGACAAAAAATGTTATATGGATTTTAGATTCCTAGAATCTTCTTGTATATCATTATCCTCCATAGATTAATTTTTATAAAACTTATCCCTAAGCATCCAAGATATAATATTTAACTTGTCCCTTCACTTGTTAAAATTTATCCCTAATAAGGTACTCACATTGATGTTCTTGCCTAACCCTCACACACATTCACAGGGGGTCAATTTAGTCAATAAATAGTCGAATATGACCCAAAGAACATTTGTGGATGCAGTAGTGGGGCACCTACCCAGGAAAATTTTTAAGGAACCTACCTGAATAATAAATTATTAGAAATAGTGGCGAATATGGCCAGAACTAGATTTGATGGGTTGGTGAATTATCTAAAATCAACATTCATGGCATTGTCGAAAATATGATATATTTTTTGGAATTTTTTTTTGATGGACAAGTGTTCAACTGATTTGGATAACTTATATTATTATGTACTTGGTCATTCTTTGCAAGTAGAGGACCACTTTTCATTTACAAAGACTTACTAAATTTAAAATGACTGACTAGTATATAGAGACTCCATGTAGTCACAAAATCACACACTTTAGACATTATTTAGTCATAGTTTCATACTACTATTCATATGGTTTTTGAGTGAAGAAAGTACTAATTAACCCCCATCTTTTGGCCATTTTGTACTTTCCTTTCTGTCATCACTTCTGACCTCCCACACATGCATGTCCAATTTTCTATTTTTTCCATTTTATGCTATTTTGCATTTAATTGGGGCGCCCAGGCTAGTACTTGGGTGCCAACTAGGCGCCCTGGTCCCAGTTAAGGCACCCTGATCCTCTTTCCACTTTCCCACCACTTTTTGGGCACTTTCTAGTTTAAGCATTTGGATATTTCATATTTCTTGGTGGTCGGCCTTTTCGGGGTTAATTATGAAATTAGAAAAAGAGAACCATATAAATATAAAGTTATGAGACCGTAATGAGGGACCAATCACTAAGATACTACTATCATCACATAAGTTGCATCCATCAAAGGCTACATTTGCATCCATATAGCTCCATCATCAAAGGCACAAGGTTGGTTCATCTGTATCACACTTCATAGGAGGGAAGTTTATTCTATTCCATCCACCATTCTATTACATTTTCTACACATAGTTATTGCTCGCTACTTTCACAAAGTGCGACTGACACAAGAGCACCTAGGGCATGATTTCCCACAATTGCACATAGAACTACAATCGGGTTTGAGATGTAGTGCAATCTCTCAGTTAGTAATTCCACCATTGTGGCTAGGTGAGGACATTCCGACCACCTTCATTTGAATTTTTCTTTTTTAGGGCTTGATGTTTGCCTTGGGGTTTCACATATCTTATCTTCATCACTGATTAGTAACGACATTCATCACATAGTTCAGAGACATTAGTGTGCAACATGGAGTGAAGGTTTCAGATAATATAGTGACTCTATAAATTTGGGTTTTGGACATCCTATGTAGACCAGGGTGCTCAGAACTCATAGCTATGGCGCCCACAGGTGCCATAATCCTCTCCCAAGTGCCCCAGTCCTTCCAGGTTGCTTAGATCTGTACACGTTTTTGGAACTCGGCATAGTTGTTCCCTCCTATATTTTCTCCAGTAATCTGTTATGACACAATACAACAAGCTCATCAAATCAGTTAAGCTCCTTCCAAGCTCCTTCTTTACATATTAGGGTTTTTATTTTTATTAGTCTAGTTACTTGGGTCACTTTCTATATTTATTTACTACTATTATTTACTATTGTTCCTAGTTATATAAACTCCCACATTACCACATTTTAGTTAATCATTTTGGTGAACCCGTATTCCATCTTCACGCATATAGGATCCTCACTCTTTTTCATCCTAGAGTTTAGTCATCATGAATATCTCAATTATTGATTACCTGCTTACGCACCCTAATGTAAGTTATAGAGTCCAACATATTATAACTACTACCCACATTCATGTCGACATACATCCTGACTCAGTACATCAAACAAGTTTTGTAGATGTATTTTATCAAATTTTATCATTCAAATTTAATCTTCTCGCTAATTTAAATACTTTCAATAATGACACAACTGTTGATGCTCATTTTGACCTCGCATCATTTTGCCCTAGTTTTTCCTTCGACCTGCGTGTTCTGAAATGTATTTTATCTCTCGATTTGATGAAGTAAAGCTTTTATCTCCATTTGAATGTCATGATTTTTTTTGCAAAATCCTTATTGTGCCCTATTTTGAAGAAGTCTCCAAGCTTGCCGTGTTTTTTCCCTAATTTCTTCAAATCTACGAGCTCTGTCATTTTTTCCTATTTTCCCCGATCATGGAAGCCTGAAAATGTTCAATTTATACTTGTATGCCTTTGAAGATCTATCCCCATGGTCAAAAAATGCGTGGAGCCTGGTTTTGTTTCCAAAATTTTCCATCCTTAGCAAAAAAAATCAGATTTTGGGCATGAATGGCAAATTTCTATGTTTTTGATGGTTTGGCGAGCGTATTTTACCCATAAAATTCTTCCACAATATTCAGAGGCTACGTGGCCTCTTCTGATTGGTTAGGGGATAGCGGATAAATGTTCTCACTTATCACTTTTTGGTTACTTTGGCAAAAAGTTTTAATTTGCCCCGTGGCCCCACCAAGCTCTGATTGACTAAATTTAAGTGGCAGAGAAAATTCCTTATTTTTGCCCCAAGGTGTACACGTGTCAGAAAATCAAGAAGTTATGGCATAACAGGTCCTTTTTGCGATTTAGGGCATTTTGGAAAAAGGAGTTAAAATGAAAATAATTTCCTAAGGCCCGTGGGAGTTCACATTGCAACTTCTGAGTCAAAAATGGAATGGTGGGTTGTTGGTTTCCTTTGATATTTTTTGATTTTATTTTGTATAAGGATCAAAGTCACAAAATGTACCGTAGGCTTGCAACAAATCAGAGGAAGACACGTGTCAGAATGAAAGGATCAGAGGCAGAAGAGATGCGGATTGATGAAGCTTTGGAGTTATCTGAATTCTGTTGCCGTTTTTGGGTTAAAAGGTTGAAGTTTTGAAAAGGGCCACATCCCAGCTAAGGATAATTAAATGCCTTAGTCGAATTATGTTGAAAAAGATAGAAGTTATGGGGCAGTGGAGAAATTTTCTACTTTTTGCCACATTTTTGCCTACGTGGCTTATTTTAATTGGTTGTGGCTCGACGGGTTCTTTTTGTAGTTCAAGGCACTTTGGTAAAAAAAGGTGAAAATGTTGAAGAATTTCCTGAGGCCCGCAAGCCAATCAGAGAGAAACACGTGGCAAGCGGGGAGATAGATCGACGGAGGACTTAGAAGATTTATTGGCCTTTTGGTCAAAATGGGTTAAAATGTTGAAAAAAGGCCACAAGCCCGCCAAAAATGAATTAATGCCTTGTTCGTATTTTGTTCAAAATGGAAAGTCGGAGATGCGGGCCTTCAGAGGCAAGTTGAATTTTTTGCCTTTTTTGCAAAATGGAGTAAATTCATAAAATTGAGTGCGGCTCTACCAAGGTTGGTTTGAAATTGCATTAAAGGGTCAAGGGTGGAACATCGGGCCATTGGAGGTTGTTGAAACATTTTTCTTTTTTGACAAAAGAAGGTAAAATACAAAAGGAAAGCCGCGACTCTGTAACAAATCGAAGGAAGACACGTGGTGAAGTTTGAAAAGTCAAAGGCGGAGGTGCGGGTCATCAGAGAAAATGTGGAAATTGTGGTTTTTTTAAAGGAAAAAAGGTAAAGGTATAGAATGAAGTGCAATCTGATAGCTAATCAAAGAAGGACACGTGTCTAGTTTTAAAAGTCAAAAGCCAGCCATCAGAGCAATCTCAGAAATGTTGGTTTTTGTGAAACAATGGAAATAAAGTATAAATGAGAGTCATGGTCCCACAACGAATCACATAAGAACACTTGGCAAGGTCAGAGGCGAAATTGTGGGCCCGCAAAGAAAATTTGGAAAAATTTCCTTTTTCCAAAAAAGAGGTAAAATATCAGAATTGAGCCGCGATTCCACTGGGACCCACATTGGGACACGTGTCAGGCCCATTTTCAAAGGGCGGAGGGGCAGAGAAAAATGTCAAAAATTTCCATTTTTTCCCAAAGGTTTTAAAATGATAAAAGGTGTCCTAAGCCCATGTCTAATCAAAATTTGCCACGTGGCCAAGTTCTATTTAAAAGTTGTAAAAGTGGCCCCAAGCTTGTTTCAAATCACTTTGTTCCACATGGGCAGCTAAGATTAAAATTTAAAGGTAAAATTGACGGCAACTGTACATTGCATTTGATTTTTCCACCATTGGAGATCCAGGATGTTTGGAGATGCAATTTTTACATCAGTCTTCATCAAATTTTTTCTAGTTTTGTGTCATTTTGGCATGCAAGGTGCAATTGAATCATTCTAAGGGCTAAATTTGTAAATTTAGGGTTGTTTCAAAGTGAAATTTTTCTCGAGCTCGTACAAGAACGTGAAATCCAGATCTAAAAGTTGTAGAGAAAATTTCAAAACGGGAAAAGAAGAAATGATGAAGAGAAAAGGGTTTTTATGCATCAAGGATGAGAAATGTTCCCCCTGTTGAAGTAATGATGCAAATTTTTGCAATGATTCACCTTTTGGAGGCACCTGGCAACTTTTTGAACATTTTTTGTTAGACATCCTTTTCTATAAATCATGATCTGATATGTAACAAACTTGATGCTTAGGATATTCTTTTCTTGGGAGAAAAGTATTGGATGTAATTGAAATGATATGTAATGCATATTTGAGATATGCAAATGTTCGGGAGTTCATTTTCACAAGTAAATTTTGAGAAACAACCCATCTTATGAGAAACCCTTCTGAGAAACCTAGTTATCTTCTTCTGTGTTAGATTTTCATTCATGTTGAGTTGGTTACAAGTGTATAGCCATCAACAATCTCTGAGATTGTTTAAATAACTCTCCCCTACTGATGAATCTGATGAATTTTGAGTTAATTTGTGTTAAATCTCTTGCAATTTTGTGTTTATTTCATTTCAGAATGTCTGCAAGTAGTTTCTCTTGTTCCTATTGCAATCTTATATTAGAATCTTTTTGAATCACACAGATCTCAGTCCCTCTGATAGTTTAGTGGCATTTTTAATCTCATTTATTAGAATAGCCTTCATCTGATAGTGAAATAAACAGATTTAAAACCACTTTACCTTCATTTGTAGACATAGATTTTTTGTAAGCCTTTGGGTGTACCTTAGGCATGGTTAAACATACATTGATAATGTTCAATTGAGTCTTCTAATTTGAGCCTTCATGCTAGATTCTCAAAGATTGTGTGAAAACGTGAAAATCTGGGCCTCCATTGATGCACATCTTCTGGTTGAAGGAATGTTTTAACTATTATGAAGCTTTATGTTGATGAGTTCTCCATTGTTGTGAAGTTTCTCAAAGATCTGGAAAATTCCAATTTATCTCATTAATCCCCACTAAAAAATCATTCAAAAACAATGAATCTTACCCACACTACCCCTATTTATCCTGTATATGAACAAATGCAAAACCCCACTGTCAAAAATATGCAGAAGCAATCAGGATTCCAAATGTCTTTAGTAACCTTTGCCTTGTATTGAAAATATCTCCATAATCTAGAAGTGATAGCTTGTGAAAGTCAGATTTGGTGTATCGATCATACTTTACCAAGGTTTTCCTAACAAAATTTCTGCAAAAGAAGGATATATTCATCTCATTCACCAATGGAGGTTAAAAAATAGGTTCTCTTACCTTGGTTGAAAGGCACAACCTAAAATAGTTAGGATAAGATCAAATCCTTTTAAGGTGCTACCCACTTCTTCAAAACCTGAGTGCTAAAAAATTAGATAGATTGCTTCCCCAACTACAAAATGACATACATAATCATATATATTCCTCTAAGTGTCTTATCAAATCCATGATGTTGATTGGCCTTTGAAGGAGATTAAATTTGGGTACCAACATGCTTATGGTGCCATTGCCGGGGACTCTTTGAATAAATTAAGTTTTCTAAACCCTGGTAAAAGTTTCTTACATGTTCTGAATGCAAGTACATTATTGAAAACATCATCCTCTGTTCATATCTGCAATATTTGAACACAATTACGAGTATTGTGTGCAATATTCCCTATTTCTAGCAAGTGTTGCACTAAGTTGGTATTGTAAATGATAAATATGGGTAAAGGAAGATCAATTTTGTGAAGCTTTGCATGATTTAGTGTTGATAAACATTTTACAGATCTGTTTTAGTGCATTTGCACAACGAGGGTGAAAATCCTTAGTGGCGACTCCATGCTGATTTGATTTTGATAAATGCTAGTGTCTTAACCTATTTCAATTGATTTGTTTATAATCTCTACAAATTTGGAAGGAAGAATATCTCTCTTCATTAAATACCCTACTAGGAAGTTGTTTTTAGATTTGAAAAATTTAGATCCAGAAAGAAGAAGAATTTGGAAAGTTGTTGGGGATCTGAATTCAAGGAAAGAGATCCCCATTGTTGAACTTGAAAGTGATCAACATGTCATTGAAGACTGCAATTCATCCTCAAGTGAATCTGAATCAGGTAGCCTCTCTCTAAATTTGCATTCTCCATCTGGTGAGGGGACTTTTTTTGTATTTGAAAATTTTTCTTCTCAATCTGCCACTGTATTTTCCAAATCTGATAGAGTTTACCGAGAAAGAGATCCTTTAGAGGAAATCCATTTTGAAAATCAAATTCCTATTCCCCACAGACCTCGCAGTCCTCATCATTTTATATCTCCTCCAAGATCACTACCTCAAAATAATATGGCCCATCCTCCACCCAGACCTACATTTGTTGCTAATACCTCTAGTCCCATCAATTTTAGAGGTATGGCTGGTTATCCAAATGTTGTTCCACAAGATGTAAGGAATATATTACCTAAGTTTCAAGGAAACAATGCTATTAGTGGTGATCAACACTTAAATTTTTTTTTTAACATGATGGAGGACTTTGAGATAGCATTTGAGGATGTATATGTCAAGTTGTTTATTCATACATTAGAGGAGGATGCAAGGGACTGGTATAAATATTTTCTAGACAAATCTATTGATTCTTGGATAGAAATGAAGAATGCATTTAGATTGCAGTATGGTGACAAAATAGACCCTAGGTTTCTTTTGTCGGAATTTGAGAATATTAAGAAGGATCCCAATGAATAAGTGCATGATTTCAACACTAGATTTTATAAGACATTGAGAATATTTCCTGTGAATTTGAGGCCGTGTGATGAATCTTGTCGTATCAAGTATTCAGATTCATTTGATAAGAAAGTTGCTTACTATTTGAGGGACAAAAACCCTGCTAATTTGAGGCAAGCCTTCACTATGGATTTGTAAATTGAGAACAACATTAAAGCAATTAGAAATCCCCCAAAGATAGATGGTGTAAAACTGATAAACCCAGAGAATCCTCAAGCAAGCAAGAGTGTGGATCTAGAGGAGGTTGTAAAGATTTTGGCAGGGGGTGTCAAAGAAATTTCTTATAAACTAGCCCGAGATGAGAAAGGAATTGGGTAGAGTTCACAAGGTCAGCATAAGCAATAAGGCCAAAGACAGATTTTTAAATCATCCTAGAAATGAGAAGAGATCTGATGACAAAGGTAAAGGACCCATGAGATCTGCAAATAGACATCCCTAAGCTAGGGAAAATAGAATGGTGCATAATCCTCTAAGTTCCAGAGTTGTTTCCATTGAAGAGGTTCATGACATTGATTGGTGTGATAGATGTTGTCTTCCCCATCCTCCATGTGAAGTAGATCAGCAAGTTGAAGAAGCTGATAATAATGATGGTACTGATGATGATGTTTGCATGATGGGTTGCTCTATAAGCTCACAACAAGGAGCAACATCAACTGAAGTGATAAGTGCTCAAACTACTACAAATTTTTGGGATTGCATCCACTAGGTACCATTTCTTCCTCCTTCTCATGCTTTTGAAATATATGTACAAGCTTTTGAAATACCTAACAATGAATTTGAGTATTTAAGAGCTTTAATGATAAAGAAGTATGATGGAGGAATCCCTTCGGAGGAGGATAGGAAACTATTGATGAACATTGTTGTACCCCAAGAAAAGGATTATCACACAAGAAGTAAAGTTGTCAAAGGAATAAGGCCTCAAGCCAAACCCAAAACTCCATTTCTTACAAGTATCCCTAAGGATGCTCCTAGGAAAGATGCATCTGCCAAAGGCCCTGTTGTCCCAAACAAAAATCATACTTCTCCTCATGCCGAAACTGTCAAAAATCCCATGCTATCTGATGAGTTTATCAATCTCCCTTCTAATGTTGCTTTGCCAAAGTATATTCCATATGACATTGCCCAAGTTTCGAACCAAATCAAAGTTATTTTTCCAATTGTTGAGGTGCCTAGGATTCCTGAGCACGAGAAGAGAGCATTTGAGTATTTGGGATTGAAAGAAGAGAAGGTTTCCCAAGGTAGAAATGCAAACATTGTGAAAAATCCTCCAATCATTGAAGAGTTAGAAAAATCACCAGCATTAGAAGATCTTGGAGAAGCACCCAAGGTTCATTTGGGGACTTCTTTGGTTGAGTCTCAATTAAACGTTGATCCATTTTTTACAACTCGATCATTAAGGACAGACTGCTGCACAATTTTATGTTTTGATTCCAAAGCATCATGCAATGTCATGCCTCTTGAGGTCATGAAAGAGATGGATATCAAAGTGACAACATCATATGGAAGGTGTAATGCCATGGATTCTAGAGAGGTCCCATTTGTTGGATGTGTGAAAGGTTTGGTGGTACAACTTGCAGCTTATCCGGGTAAGAACTTGAAACTTGATGTTTTTATTGTTGATTACCCTGTCAAATGGGGCATGATGTTATCAAGAAAATGGGTTGCAAGTGTTGGCGGAAATTTTCAGATGGATATGTCCTATGCCACCATCCCAATTGAGGGTAGCCTTGTCAAGTTATATGGAGAAAAGAAGATGTTGCACCTCATTGAAGACCCCAACAATGCTTCTTATGAAGTGTTGTATACTAATGTTGATGATGATAATTTTGTTGTATTTTCTTATGGTAAAGAGAAAAAAATGGATCAGTGCAAGTGTCTTGAACAAGTAGGCTCTCCTTGGAATTTGTTGTTTGATAGAGTTTTCTCAAAATTTGGAAATGGTGTTTGTGTAGTTCTGATTTCTCCAAGCATGGAAGATTTTGTTTTCTTTTTCAAACTTAACTTTGAATGCACTAAAAATATTGCAGAGTATGAAGCATTCTTGTTATGTTTGGGAATTTCTAGGAAGTATTATGTTAAGGACATCAATGTCAAAGGAGATTCAAAAGTTATTGTCAAGAAAATTAGAAAATTGTATACTACTAAAAATTAGAGAATGAAACAATACAAGCATGCAGTTTGGGATTTAATTGAAATGTTTGACTCATTTAATATTGTGCATCATGATAGGAAGTTCAATGTTGTTGCAGACTAGCTTGCAGTATTGGGATCCAAATTTGAGATTTGTTCAATGTCCCCCAATTGTGAATATAATGTTGAAGTACTAACAAGGCCTTATATCCTTGACAACATTAAACATTGGAAAGTGTTTGATGATGATGCCCCAGTGAAATGGTTTCTATAGAACAAAGGAGATTTATTTTATCAAAGTATTGATTGGAATCCAATGTTGTGTGCTGCTAAAGGAAAAGAAACTTATTTTGGCAAAGATATCATTCAGCTGAAAACGAATACCATTCCTAGAGGGTTGGTTGCTCTTGAATCAAACTTTGATAATGTTGATTGCATTGTTAATAGACATATAGCAGCCTCAAGGGATGTTGAGAGCATGATCTTGGAACAAAGGAGAAACCAAGGAAGATCTGGTTAGGCAACAATTTGAGAAAAGAAGAGAAACAATCCTATGTCCAATTA
This sequence comes from Taxus chinensis, assembly GCA_019776745.2. Classification (NCBI taxonomy): domain Eukaryota; kingdom Viridiplantae; phylum Streptophyta; class Pinopsida; order Cupressales; family Taxaceae; genus Taxus; species Taxus chinensis. Next base: position 654,319,135 of record CM034152.1, read on the forward strand.
TTGAAGAAATAGCAGGACTGCCTTGCTTGGTCCTATTCTGAACTAAAAGCATACAAAGAGGATTTGTTTCAGCATGAAATTCCTTTGGAATCCAATGCAAAACCATTCAGAAAAAAATAGAGGCCGATTAATCCACTCCTCTCCATGAAGATACAAAATGAATTGAAGAAGCTAAGAGATGGAGGGATCATTCAGCCAACAAGGTATTCTTCTTGGGTTGTAAATTTAGTGCCAGTAAGAAAAAAGAATGGTGATATAAGGATTTGTGTAGACTTTAGAAATATGAACCGAGCATCAATGAAAGATAATTAACCTCTGCCAAACATGGAAAATATGTTGCAATTGGTGACTGGGTCTGAATTTTTATCTACTTTGGATGGTTTCTCTGGCTATAATCAAGTTGTTGTGAAGGAGTCAGAAAGAATTAAGACAACATTTACCAATCCTTGGGGAACTTATGTTTATGTTAGAATGCCCTTTGGTTTGATGAATGTTGGAGAAACATTTCAAAGAGTAATGGATGTTGCTTTTGCTGGTTATATCAATGATTTTATTGTTGTTTACCAAGATGATGTGACTGTGTTTTCTAGAAATAGAAGTGATCACTTGTAGCACTTGGAAAAGATGATGATTAGATGCAGAGAATTTGGTATTTCACTCAATCCAAAGAAGTGCCAATTTGGAGTGCAAAAGGCCAAGCTTCTTGGTCATATTTTTTCAAAGGATGGTGTCATGATTGATCCCGAGAGGGTAGAATCCATCAAAAAAGTTCCAATTCCAAGGACCAAGAAAGGTATTCAATCCTTCTTTGGGTAGATCAACTTTATCAGAAGATTTGTGTCTAAATTTGCTGAGTTGACTCTCCCCATTACTTGTATGCTAAGGAAGGACCAAGTTATCAAATGGGAAGAGGCTTCCATTCAGGATTTTGATGGAATCGAAGAAGAACTAAAGCATGCACCTATTTTGGAAGCTCCAAATTACAAGAATCCTTTTCAAATGTTATCCTTTACTTCAGAAAACACCATTGCATCTATTTTTCTGCAGAAGGATGATGAAGGGGCTAAGAGACCAATTGATTTTTTTAGTAAGGCATTGCAAGGAGCTGAGTTAAAGTACACCATCATGCAGAAGCAAGCATTTTCCTTGGTGAAAGCAACAAAGATTTTTAGAACTTACATTATGAGCTCTAAAGTTGTTTCTTATGTTCCCCACACTATGGTGAAAGATATATTATCAGAGATGGAGGTGTCAAGCAAAAGGTGCGGATGGGTGAAAAAATTGCAAGAGTATGACATGGACATCCAAACCAAAAAGTTGGTAAGAGGTTTGGGCTTAGCTAAGCTTATGGCTGAGAGCAACTTATAAACCATTGAAGTGAATGAACTAGAAGAAGAAAGGGTGTATGTGCTTGAAAAGTTGGTAAGTTCTGAATGGTACAAAAATGTAATATTTTATCTCAGACATCTATGCTACCTTGATCATTTGAGAAAAAATCAGAAAATAGTTCTTAAGTTAGCCTCTCAAAAATATGTCATTACGGATTTTGGGTTAGCTTGGAAGAACCCCGAGGGAGTGCTATTAAGATGCATTGCTGAAGATGAATCCCTAATGATAATTTCTGATCTCCATAGAGGATTTTGTGGGGGAAATTTTTCTGGAAGAGTTACATCACACAAGATCTTAAGGGCTGGTTATTGGTGGCCAAATCTCTTCAAATATTCAACCCTGTTGGTTATAAAATGTGAAATCTGCTAACATTTTTCTAGAAGAATGAAAGCTTCAGGCTCCCTTCCTTTACATCCTATGTGAATTGAAGCTCCTTTCAAACAATGAGGAATGAACTTCATTGGTGAGATTTCAAACCCTTCCAGTAGTAGCCATAAGTGGATTCTTGTAGCTACTGACTACTTCACTAAGTGGGTGGAAGCAATCCCCACTAAGAAAGTAACACACCAAGTTATCATGGACTTCATGTTGAATCATATCATCTACAGATTTGGAGTGCTAGTCAAAATTGTTGTTGATAATGCCATGTGTTTCAGAGCTAAAACTTTGGTGGCATTGTACAAAGAGTATGGGATCAATATGACATATACTTCTAACTACAATCCCTAAGGAAATGGACAAGATGATTCCAGAAATAAGAAATTTTTGAAGATCATTAGGAGAACCTTAGAGCTGAATAAAAGGAAGTAGGGTGAGCAACTGAAATTTGCTTTTTGGGCTGATAGGATCACTGTTAAGAGAGCTACTGGTAAAATCCCATTTGAGTTGGTGTATAGAACATAATATCTTCTACCCCTGCATTTACAATTGTCTTCATTTTAGTTTGTTCAAAAATTGGAGGACCAAGAGGTTAGTCCATATGTAGCTCAAATCAATCAGATTGTTGAGCTAGATGAAGAAAGAAGGGCATCCCACTAAAGGCACGTAAAGTTTAGAGAAAATTTGAAGAAGTTGTTTGACAAGAAGGTGATTCCAAGGGCTTTCAACATTGGATATCTTGTGTATTTGTGGGATAACAAACATGAAGATAAGGGCAAGCATGGTAAATTTGATGCATTATGGATGGGCCCTTATTCAATTGACATTCAAATTGGTGAACATACCTTCTTTTTGAAGGACTTAGATGGGGAATTGCTTGAATTTATTGTTAATGGAAGGCATTTGAAACATTTCCTTGATTGATTTCCCAGAATCAAGGTATACACACCATTGTATAGTGTAAAGTCTTTGGTTTTTGTGCTCTATTTGTGTGTTTTGTCGGTTTTGGTTCATTTTGGTCCTTGGTCACCTAGTTTTACTGGTTTCTCGGTTCGTTTTTGGAGGTTGGTTCTAGTTTTTCTCCTTGGCAAGCTGATTCCGTTGCCCAATGGTTCTTTTTGGCACTTGGTCTACTTTTGATCTTGTGGAACTCATTGGGAGTGCCCATCCTTGAGCTTGAGCCGATGTTGGTGCTCATTTTGACCTCGCACCATTTTGCCCTAGTTTTTCCTTTGACCTACATGTTCTTAAATGCATTTTGTCTCTTGATTTTATGAAGTAAAGCTTTTATCTCCATTTGAATGTCATGAATTTTTTGTAAAATCCTTATTGTGCCTATTTTTAAAAAGTCTCCAAGCTTGCCTTGTTTTTTCCCTAATTTCTTCAAATCCGCGGGCTCTGCCATTTTTTCCTATTTTCCCTAATCATGGAAGCTCAAAAATGTTAAATTTATACTTGTATGCCTTTGAAGATCTATCCCCGTGGTCGAAAAATACTTGGATCCTATTTTTGTTTCCAATTTTTTCCATCCTTTGCAAAAAAATTGGATTTTGGGCATGAATGGAAAATTTATGTGTTTTTGACGGTTTGACGGATGACTTTTACCCATCAAATTATTCCACAGCATTTGGAGGCTACGTGGCCTCTTCTAATTTGTTAGTGGATGGTGGATAAATGTTTTAACTTATCACTTTTTGGCTACTTTGGCAAAAAGTTTTAATTCTCCCTATGGCCCCGCCAAGCTCTGATTGGCTAAATTCAAGTGGCCGAGCAAATTCCTTATATTTGCCCCAAGGTATACACATGTTAGAAAATCAAGCAGTTATGGGATAGAGATTCCTTTTTGTGCTTTAGGACATTTTGGAAAAAGGATTTAAAATGAAAATAATTTCCTAAGGCCCGCAGGAGAACACGTGGTGACTTCTGATTCAAAAATGGAATGGCGGGTTGTCGGGTTCCTTTGATATTTTTTGAATTTATGTTTTATAAGGATCAAAGTCACAAAATGGACCGCAGACCCACGGTGAATCATAGGAAGACACGTGGCAAGTTGAAAGGATCAGAGGCAGAGGAGATGCGAATCGACAAAGCTTCGGAGTTATCTGAAGTTTTTTACCTTGTTTGGGTAAAAAGGTTGAAGTTCTGAAAACGGCCACATCCCCACTAAGAATAATCAATGCCTTAGTCGAATTATGTTAAAAAAGATGGAAGTTATGGGGTAGTGGAGAAATTTTCTACTTTTTTCTGCATTTGTGCCTACGTGGCTTATTTTAATTGGTTGCGGCTCGACGGGTCCTTTTTGTAGTTCAAGGCACTTTGGTAAAAAGGGTGAAAATGTTGAAGAATTGCTTGAGGCCCACAAGCCAATCAGAGAGAAACATGTGGCAAGTAGGGAGACGGATCGACAGAGGACTTAGAATATTTTTTGGCCTTTTGGTCAAAATGGGTTAAAATGTTGAAAAAAGGCCACAAATCCACCAAAAATGAATTAATGCCTTGTTCACATGTTTTTCAAAATGGAAAGGTGGAGATGTGGGCCTTCGGAGGCAAGTTGGAATTTTTTCCTTTTTTGCAAAACGGAGTAAATTCATGAAAATGAGTGCGGCTCCACCAAGGTTGGTTTGAAATTGAATTAAAGGGTCAAGTGCGGAACATCGGGCTGTCAGAGGTTTTTGAAACATTTTTCCTTTTTGAAAAAAGAAGGTAAAATACAAAAGGAAAGCTGCGACTCAACAGTAAATCAAAGGAAGACACGTGGTGAAGTTTTAAAAGTCTAAGGTGGAGGTGCGGGTCATCAGAGAAAATGTGGAAATTGTGGTTTTTTGAGGAAAAAAGGTAAAGTTATAGAATGAAGCGCAAGCCCACAACTAATCAGAGAAGGACATGTGTCCAGTTCGAAAAGTCAAAAGCCGACCTTTGGATAAATTTTGAAAATGTTGGTTTTTGTGAAACAATGAAAATAAAGTATAAAGGAGAGTCACGGTCCCACAACAAATCATAGAAGAACACGTGGCAAGGTCAGAGGCGGAAGTGCGGGCCTGTGGAGAAAATTTGGAAAAATTTCCTTTTTCCAAAAAGAGATAAAATAGTAGAATTGAGTCGTGATTCCGTTGGGACCCACATTGGGACACGTGTCAGGCCCATTTTTAAAGGGTAGAGGGGTGGAGAAAAATGTCAAAATTTTCCATTTTGTCCCAAAGGTTTTAAAATGATAAAAGGTGCTCCTAAGCCCGTGTCCAATAAAATTTTGCCACGTGGCCAAGTTCTATTTAAAAGTTGTAAAAGTGGCCCCAAGATTAGTTCAAATCATTTTGTTCCACATGGGCGGATCAGATTAAAAGTTGAAGGTAAAATCGACGGTAACTATACATTGCATTTGATTTTACCACCATTAGAGGTCTAGGATGTTTGGAGATGCAATTTTTGCATCATTCTTCATCAAAGTTTTGCTAGTTTTGTGTTGTTTTGGCATGCAAGGTGCAATTGAATCATTATGAGGTCTCAATTTGTAAATTTAGGTTTGTTTCAAAGTGAAATTTTTCTCGGGCTCGTATAAGAACGTGAAATACCAGATCCAAAAGTTGCAGAGAAAATTTCAAAAGGGGAAAAGAGGAAATGATGAAGGGAAAAGGGTCTGCATGCACCAAGGATGAGAAATGTGCCCCCTATTGAAGTAATGATGCAAATTTTTGCAATGATTCACCTTTTTGAGGCACTTGACAAAATTTTGAACGTTTTTTTGTTAGACATAATTTTCTACAAATCATGATTTGATATGTAAAAAAATTGATGCTTAGGATATTCTTTTCTTGGGAGAAAAGGATTGGATGTAATTGAAATGATATATAATGCATATTTGAGATATGGAAATGGTCGGGAGTTCATTTTCACGAATAAATTTTGAGAAATAGCTCATCTTCTGAGAAATCTGGTTATCTTCTTATGTGTTAGATTTTCATTCATGTTGAGTTAGTTACTGGTGTATAGCCATCAACAAGCTCTGAGATTGTTTAAATAAATCTCCCCTGCTAATGAATCTAATGAATTTTGAGTTAATTTGTGTTAAATCTCTGGCAATTTTGTGTTTATTTCATTTCAGAATGTCTGTAAGTAGTTTCTCTTGTTCCTATTGCAATATTACATTAGAATCTTTGTGAATCACACATATCTCGGTCCCTCTGATAGTTTAGTGGAATTTGTAATCTCAGTTTATTAAAAGAGCCTTAATTTGATAGTGAAATAAACAGATTTAAAACCACTTTACCTTCATTTATAGACAGAGATTATTTGTAAGAATTTGGGTGTACCTTAGGTGTGGTTAAACAAAGATTGATAATGTTCAATTGAGTCTTATAATTTGAGCCTTCATGCTAGATTCTCAAAGATTGTGTGAAAACGTGAAAATATGGGCCTCCATTGATGCACACCTTTTGGTTGAAGGAATGTTTTAACTATTTTGAAGCTTTCTGTTAATGAGTTCTCTATTGTTGTGAAGTTTATCAAAGATCTGGAAAATTCCAATTTATCCCATTAATCCCCACCAAAAAATCATTCAAAAATAATGAATCTTACCCACACTACCCTTGTTTTGTCCTGTATATGAACAAATGCAAAACCCCACTGTCAAAAATATGCAGAAGCTATCAGGATTCCAAATGTATTTAGTAACCTTTGCCTTATATGAAAAATATCTCCTTAATCTATAAGTGAGAACTTGTGAAAGTTGGATTTGGTTTATAGATCATATTTTCCCAAGGTTTTCCTTACAAAATTTATGTAAAAGAAGGATATATTCATCTCCTTCACCAATGGAGGTTACAAAATAGGTTCTATTACCTTAGTTGAAAGGCACAACCTAAAATAGTTAGGATAAGATCAAATCCTTTTAAGGTGATGCCCACTTCTTCAAAACTTAAGTGCTAAAAAGTTAGATAGAGTGCTTCCCTGGCTACAAAACAACATACATAATCATCTATCTGTCTCTGAGTGTCTTGTCAAATCCATGATGGTTCTTGGACTTTGAAGGAGATTAAATTTGGGTACCAACACCACCCTTGCATATTATGGTTGACATTCTCAATATGGGTGTTGGTTTTCAAATAGGACTTTTTTAGAAGAACAACAGTCAGGGGACAAGAAGTCCCTCCTCTTTAATGGGAGAGGTTCCCTTATTCTGAAACAAACTTATTTACAAAAGTACAGAACATTATTTTATGGTCGAACTTGGATATTACGAAAGTGTTTTCCACAAGGATCATCAGTTACAGAAGGACTGAGGAAAAGGAATAAGAAGATGAGCAGAATAGCAACATTCAAAATTATAGATAGCAGAATAATTCTTCGTGTATGCGAAGCTTCAAAGGAATTTTAAGACAAGATCATTTGCGATGGTTGAATGAGATTAAATTTAAGGACGCAAAGTTACATAAATAACCTTCTTCAAATTTGTTAATCAAGGACACAAAGTTCCTCCTTGGTTGTACAAGATCACTGTACTTGCAAAACTGAACAGTATGCAATCAGAGAGACTAAACGAGTTAGGAACAAAATGATCTTCACAATATCTAAAGGAAAACACAGAGACAACAAGAATCAGATAGACAAAGAATGGAAAGCCCTTTTGTATTGATTTCTTTAAGATCTATTTACACTTTCAGCAAATATCCAAGTTCTTCCTCCTTTCAAAATGGCGTGGAAAGGCCATTATATAGCTTACAAGTCGGTTACTCTTCGTAACCATTTCTTTTAACCAAGAATAGTTAAGTACCGCCAGTTGCAATACCTTAACTAATTACAAAGAATGCGAAAAGAAAGGAAAGAAGAGGAAAGGAAGGAGAAGGAGACAGGTGGCCGACTACTGGGAGGGACCCACTGTCTTCAGAATCCACTGCCTGAACTTCTTCAATGACTCAGCTATATCTCTGCCACGAGGGACTAACGTGTTGGTTGCAGACTGAGTCCAAAATCCCAGACATTTCTCCATCTCTTTATCAAACTCGACGTGAGTATGATAGTCTTTGTTTGCTTCTTCGACGGCAGATTGAAGAGAACAAATTTCCTTTATCTTGTCCTTAGAGATGGAGTCTTCCTTGAAAAGATTATCTTTGACAAAAGCTCTGAACTGAGCTTTGATTTCTTGCAAGGACAAGGGAATGCCAGAGTTTTCATCCTGAAGATGACAATGCATATCTTTGAACGCAGCAGTTGCCAGTGTCTTGAAAGCTTCTCCCTTCTGCCAGCTATTCTTTATTTCTCCCACAGCTTCTTCCAGGACTTTGATTTTCCATTCCACGCTGTAGACCCAAGATTTTGATAAATTGTCTTTGGTATCATCGAAAATCTTATTTGCCAGTAAGATGTTCTCATCTGTCTGTCCCATGAGGCAAAGGTCTACAATGCAACTACTCTAGAGTTTAAGCTCTTTATCCATAACCCCAATGGTAGAGGATAGCTTCTGCTGCAAATTATCTACCTTTCCATGTAGTTTAAAAGCTTCATCGATGAAGTTTAGCCCGGAAACAAGCATGTCATCCACCATGGCTTCAATAGCTCTTCCATAGACAGAATACTTGTGCATATCTTTAATACCTTGCACTTCATCTTGGCTTAGAATAGGAGGAGGTAGAGCAGTCAAGGGAGTAGGGTCCAAAACTTTGTCCTTAGACAAAAGTGACTTGATAAAACTCGTGAGAACTTGGGCTTGTTCTTCTAGTTGTTCAATAGTCTACTGCCCTTTCTCTACCCTTCCAATGACTCTGGTGACTGTTTCCTGAAGGTTATGAATCTCACCTTCAGGGGTAGACTCTCCCATTGGGATCCTTGAAAGCTCCAAGTCAGATGCCAGCAAGTCTGATTCTGATTTATCCACTGTAGGTTTAGCAATCTCTAAGAACTGCTGACCTTGAGCATCAGACACAATTCTGGAAGTAGTTCTGGCTTTCTTGGCACGAGAAGGAGTGGTGCCCAACAAGGCTACAACAGCATCAAAATTGGGTCCCCAAGCTTTGAGAGGAGGATTTCCTCTTCCTTTTGTCAACCAGAGGTTGCACCCAAGCAAAAGAGGAAGAAGAATCTGCAGGAGAGGCAAGGGGACCAAGAGACAGGGAGCTCATGACACTCAGGGTCTGTGCTGCTGTTGATTCAAGCTGAGATGTGAGTAGAGCACTGGAGGCAATGGCAGTAGAAGAATCAATAGTACCCGGAAGTTCAGTGCTCTGTACCTCTTTGTCCTTATCTGCTGGGTCTTCAGGAGCATTTGCAGGAGTGGGCATCTCACTTTCTTCACTTTCACTGAGAACAATGATGTTCTCTGGCCCTATAGGCAACTCTGCCTACTTTCTTAGAGGATCATTCTCTGCAGGCTCCTTCTTTACCTCTTTGAGTTTCTTTTTGTATACCTGGGTAGATGGAGAAGGAGTAGATTCCACAGGTCCCTGAGCTGTTGGGGCAGAAGGGGTTTTTACTGGTGTTCCAGACTCTGGAACTGATGCCTCCCTTATGGGTGTCGAATCATCTTTGGAGCTGGATTCTCCTGAGTGCCTCTTGAATTCTCGGATCTTCTTACTGAACCAGACCCTAGTTCTGACCAAGACTGGAGCAAGAATCTCAGCCAGATCATCTTTCTCTCTCCTGTTCCAATCTAGGTCCTCCAGAGGAGTGTGCTTAATCACATTTTCATACTCATACGAGTATAGTTCAGAATTGTCATCCTGGAGACCTTCAGGAACTTGGTACAGATTGAGTTCTTGGATCAATTGCAAAGAGAACCTGCCACAATGCCTTCTTCTGGCTTCGAAATCATCTGCACAGTCAGCCCAGTAGTCTTCTGTATCTACCATATGATGATAGACTATCTTGATGTTCTGTTCAATGAACTTCTTCAAGTCAAAGTAGGTTCTTGGCTTAAAGAAATGAACAGTGATAGGGACCAGGGCTCTTTCTATGTTCTGAGCATCCAGAGCTGTTTTGCATGTGTAGTTTCCCAGAGAGATGGGAAAGTGCAAGCCAGAAATCTTCTTGTCTCTACAAGTTCTGTGTAACTTGTCTAGTTGCCTGCATATTTCAATCAAGGCCATTTTGTCATTATAGAACATGGGAAGCCGCAGAGGAGTGCCCTCATAACCAGCGAGCCTGATATAAGAAAATTTCTCCTGAACTGAATGAAATAGGCTCCATATTGTGATATCAGGTTCATGGCTTCATCTGAAAACCTTCTAGCAGTGTCACCTTCGAGCAATCTGACCACGTACATGGTGAAAGCATCATTGACCCTTCTAAAATTCCGATTGCTGGTCTCTAGGGTGAACTGCGGGCAATAGGCATACACTGGATCATCTTTATGTGTATCTATGTAGGAGAAGCCAAACCACTGCCTCGATTGCCGCTAGGGTATACATCAGATACGAAGTCATGAAGAACTTCTTTGACTGCTGAACGTTAGATAGCTGCTCGGACCAAATTCATACTGATGATCTCTGCCCAGTTGATATTTTGTGTTTCCGTCGCACACCATTCTGATGAGGCGGGCACAATTTTGTGAAGTAGTCAGTGGCAGTTAGCACATGCGTGTGGCCAGCACTGGAAACAGGGTTGAGTGTACCAATGAAGTCTAGACCCCACTGTTGAAATGGTTCCTCGATCACAACTGGCTTGAGAGGCAAAGCGGCCAGTTTGGGTCTTCCCACAAAGGTCTGACAGGCCTCGCATTTATCCACCCACTTGGATGCATCTCTGAACAAGGAAGGCCAGTAATATCCTCCCCGGAGTATCTTGTGAGCTGTGACTGTTGATGAATAGTGCCCTCCACATGCTGATCATGAAAAGCTGAGAGCAACTTTCTCTGTTGTTCCTTATCAACACATTTCAGAAATCTCCCATCTAGGCCACGCTTGAACAAAGCATTTTCCCACAGTACATATTGTGCTGATCTCAATTTAACAGTCCTCTTTTCCTTGGCAGTTAAATGAGAGGGGCATTCCCCATAGGTGAGAAAATGGGCGATGTCAGCATACCATTCATCGACCGAACTCAGGAATAGAACAGTAGGAATATCAGCTTTCTCCTCCAACAACTCATGTTTGGCTCCTTCAGCAATGAGCTCACAAAGACCTTTGCCACGAACCAGCTTGGTTGGTTTGATATCAATGTCATACTCCTGGACCTTAGCCACCCAGTTTCCTCTCTTGGACCCAAATTCTTGTTGTGTAAGAATTGACTTAACAGTCGTATCTGGAACCAGCACCATAGAGTGAGAATTGAGGATATAGAAACGGAACTGCTTGACAGCTTTGACTACTGCAAAAGCATGCTTCTCCATCATGGTGTACTTTAGCTCATGATCCTTCAGGATATAGCTCATGAAGGCAATTGGTAGCTCATGTCCATCAGAATCTTCTTGGGTTAAGACAGCAGCCAGGGTATTGTCTGTAGCGTAGCAATAGATGATGAAATCTTTGCTGAAGTCAGGGCAGGCCAAAACTGGAGTTTTAGCAATGGCTTTCTTGATACCCTCAAAGGATTCCTTTCCTTCAGAAGACCATCCAAATGTTTGCTTCCCTTTCATCATCTGAGAAATGTTCAGGGTCAACTCTGCAAAATCAGGGATGAACCTCTTAAAAAATTGATCTTACCGAAGAAGGAATGCACGCCTTTTTTACTGGTCGGGAGAGGAATTTGCTGGATGGCCTGAACTCGTTCAGGATCAATCTTGATGCCGTCCTTTGAGACAATGTGCCCTAATAGCTTTCCTTCTGTAACACAGAAGACAGATTTTTTAGGATTCAAGGAAATCCCATGCTCTCGGCATCTTTGCAGAACTGTTTCCAGGTGGTCAAAGTGATCCGCTCTTGTCCTTGAGAACACTGTCAGGTCATCAAGGTATATGACTATACATTTCCCTTTCAAGCTTCCAAAAGCCAGATCCATAGCTCTTTGGAAAGTGGCACAAGCATTAATCAGCCCAAAAGGCATTCACTTTTAGGCAAAGGTACCCCAAGGAGTGGTGAAGGCTGTCTTGTGTTGATCTGCAGTATCAACCTCTACCTGATTGTATCCCGAGAATCCATCAAGCATAGATAACATTCAGATCCTGTTACTGCTTGCAGAAATCTGATCCATCATAGGCAGAGGGTAGTTATCTTTCAGAGAAGCCTGATTCAGGTTTCCTGAAATCAACACAGATGCGGATCTCGCCATTCTTCTTCCTAACAGGCACAATGTTTGCAATCCATGTCGAATACCCCCAAGAACCCAATGCAACTATGATGAAAATGCGTGCAATAGGTTCATCAGGGTGAATTTTTTCCATCTCCTTTAAATTTTGGGACGTTCTGTAGTACTCTAGGTAAACTCATTGCAAAGGGTGGGTAAGAGCCATGGGTGACACGTGACCCATTGGTAATTGTGCCATCTCTTGGGAATACGGTTCGAGAGGGGAATGTAACACCAACAAGGATCAAATCTGTAGATGAGGATAGCAGCTCTGAAGGAATACCACTTTCGAGCGATTCTATTCTTGGAACGGTGGCGTGCGCGGCGAATAGAACGAGTTCTTCTATTGAAGGGAAAGGAAACCATGTTGCTCCAGAAGCTGAAACTGAGGAATCTTCGGTGATTACCAAGGGCCATTCTCCCTCGTGAAACGTGGAGTCGCCAGATCAAAGGATGATCGACCAATTGCAGTAGATGGAAGAATGCGTTTTCCCCAGCGGCAGTCAACAAAAAACTGTTGGTTTCAAATATGGACTGTTTAGAAGAACAACGCAGGGGACAAAGAGCCCTCCTTTTAATGGGAGAGGTTCCCTTCTTCTGACAACAACTTATTTACCAAAAGTTAAGACCCTTATTTTATGGCTCGAACTTGGATATTCCGCAAAGCTGTTTTCCACAAGGATATCGTTACAGCAGGACTGAGGAAAAAAGGGGGAAATTTTAAAAAAAAGAAAGATGAGCAGAATAGCAAACGTTTAGAATTATAGATAGCCAGATAATTTCTGCGGGATGCGAAGCTTAAAAGGGGAATTTTAAGGACAGATCATTTGCGATGGTGAATGAGATTAAATTTAAGGATGAAACGTACATAAATAACCTTCTTCAAATTTGTTAATCAAGGACACAAAAGTTCCTCCTTGGTTGTACAAGATCATGTACTTGCAAACTGAATTGAGCAATAGAGAGGACTAAAAGAAGTTGGAACAAAAAGGATCTTCACAATATCTAAACGAAAACACAGAGAGACAAAAAGAATAAATGACAAAGAATGGAAAGCCCTTTTGTATTGATTTCTTTAAGATCTTTACACTTCGCAAAATCCAAGTTCTCCTCCTTTCAAAAAAGTGGAGTGGAAAGGCCATTATATAGCTTACAAGTAGGTATACTCTTCAGAACGTTTCTTTTAACCAGAAATAGTAAGTACCGCCAGTTGAATACATACTATTACAAAGACTGCGAAAAGAAGAAAGAAGAGGAAAGGGGGAAGAAGAAGGAGATAGGTGGACCAGCTACTGGGAAGGGGACACATGTTCTTCAGAATCTGCTGCATGAACTTTTCATGGACTCAGCTATATCCTGCCCACGAGGGACTGACGTGTTGGTGCACACTGAGTCCAAAAAACCCAGACATTTCTCCATCTCTCTATCAAAACTCGACATGAGTATGTAGTCTTTGTTTGCTTTTCGATTGGCGACTGAAGAGAACAAATTTCCTTAGTCTTGTCCTAGAGGATGGAGTCTTCTTGAAAGATTTCTTTGACAAAAGCTCTGAACTGAGGCTTTGATTTCTTGCAAAGGACAAGGGAATGCCAGAGTTTTATCCGAAGATGAAGAGGCATATCTTTGTTGATGCAGCACGCTGCCAGTTGCTCCTTGAAAGCTGATCACTTTGCAGCTATTCTTATTTCTCCCCACAGCTTCTTCCAGGACTTTGATTTTCCCATTCCAAGCTTGTAGACCCAAGTTTTGATCATTGTCTTTGGTATCATTGAAAATCTTATAGCAGTAAGATGTTCTCATCTGTCTGTCCAATGAGGAGAAGGTATACAATGCCAACTACTCCAGAGTTTAAGCTCTTATCAATAACCCATGGTAGGGTAGAGGATAGCTTCTGCGCAAATTATCTAACATTCCATGTAGTTTAAAAGAGTAATAGATGAAGTTTAGAAAGGGAAGCCCCTTCCTCACTTTACCCTCTTTTTTTCGGCCAACAGATGTCATCCCACCATGGCTTCAATAGCTCTTATAGACAGAATAATTGTGCATATTCTTTTAAACCTGCACTTCATTTGCTTAGGAATAGGAGGAGGGTTAGAGCTAGAGTAAGGGCGTGGGTCCAAAACTTTGTCCTTTGACAACAAGTGACTGATAAAACTCGTGAGAACTTGGGCCTTGTTTTCTTCCAGCTGGTTCATAGTTCTGCTTGCCTTTCTCTACCCTTCCAATGACTCTGGTGACTGTTTCCTGAAGTTATGAATCTCAACTCAGGGGTGATCTACCATTGGGATCCTTGAAAAGCTCCAAGTCAGATGCCAGCAAGTCTGATTCTGATTATCCACTGTAGGTTTAGCAATCTCCAAGAACTGCTGACCTTGAGCATCAGACACAAATTCTGGAATTAGTTCTGGCTTTCTTGGCACGAGAAGGAGTGGTGCCCAACAAGGCTGCAACAGCATCAAAATTGGGTCCCAAGCTTTGAGAGGATGATTTCCTCTTCCTTTTTGTCAACTAGATGTTGCACCAAGCAAAAGAGGAAGAAGAAAGAATCTGCAGGAGAGGCAAGGGGACCAAGAAGACAGGGAGCTCATGACACTCAGGGTCTGTGCTGCGTTGATTCAAGCTGAGATGTGAGTAGAGCACTGGAGGCAATGGCAGTAGAAGAATCAATAGTACTGGAAATTTCAGTGCTCTGGCACCTCTTGTCCTTATCTGCTGGTCTTCAGGAGCATTGCAGGAGTGGGCATCTCACTTTCTTCACTTTCACTGAGAACAATGATGTTCTCTGGGCACTATAGGCAACTCTGCCTGCTTTCTTAGAAGATCATTCTCTGCAGGCTACTTCTTTACCTCTTTAAGTTTCTTTTTGTATACCTGGGTAGATGGAGAAGGAGTAGATTCCACAGGTCCCTGAGCTGTTGGGCAGAAGGGGTTTTTACTGGTGTTCCAGACTCTGGAACTGATTGCCTCCCTTATGGGTGTCGAATCATCTTTGGAGTTGGATTCTCCTGAGTGCCTCTTGAATTCTCGGATCTTCTTACTGAACCAGACCCTAGTTCTGACCAAGACTGGAGCAAGAATCTCAGCCAGATCATCTTTCTCTCTCCTATTCCAATCCAGGTCCTCCAGAGGAGTGTGCTTAATCACATTTTCATACTCATACAAGTATAGTTCAGAATTGTCATCCTGGAGACCTTCAGGAACTTGGTACAGATTGAGTTCTTGGATCAATTGCAAAGAGAACCTGCCACAATGCCTTCTTCTGGCTTCGAAATCATCTGCACAGTCAGCCCAGTAGTCTTCTGTATCTGCCCTATGATGATAGACTATCTTGATGTTCTGTTCAATGAACTTCTTCAAGTCAAAGCAGGTTCTTGGCTTAAAGAAATGAACAGTATAGGGACCAGGGCTCTTTCTATGTTCTGAGCATCCGAGAGCTGTTTTGCATGTGTAGTTTCCCAGAGAGATGGGAAAGTGCAGCCAGCAATCTTCTGTCTCTGCAAGTTCTGTGCAACTTGTCTAGTTTCCTGCATATTTCAATCAAGGCCATTTTGTCATTACAGAACATGGGACAGCCGCAAGGAGTGCCCTCATAACCAGCGAGCCTGAATATAAGAAAATTCCTGAACTGAATGAAAATAGGCTCCATATTGCGATATCAGGTTCATGGCTTCATCTGAAAACCTTCTAGCAGTGTCACCTTCGAGCAATCTGACCACGTACATGGTGAAAGCATCATTGACCCTTCTAAAAATTTGATTGCTGGTCCTAGGGTGAACTGCGGGCAATAGGCATACACTGATCATCTTTGTGTGTATCTATGTAGGAGAAGCCAAACCACTGCCTCGATGCCGCTAGGGTATACATCAGATACGAAGTCATGAAGAACTTCTTTGACTGCTGAACGTTAGATAGCTGCTCAGCCAAATTCATACTGATGATCTCTGCCCAGTTGATATTTTGTGTTCCTCGCACACCATGTTGATGAGCGGGCACATCAGAAATGAAACTCGTTGGTAGAGGGCAGGCCCATAACCAGAGCCAGAGAGGATTATAAATCTGACAATTCTTCATTGAAATCCACCCGAAGAGGGTTTTTGGTCAGACGAGAAGCTCCCTTCCTAGGGTTTTTAAGCCAGGATTTTGCTACTCGTGCCTTATACTTATCGCTTGTCTTGGTCGAACATAGCCTGTGCCTGATCTCGGGGAAATGACTATAGCATTGTCCATCTCCAGAATCCTCAGAGCAGCTCCAATGGCGGTGGTTGTGTAGCATCCAGCTTGGCAATGAGCTCCCCGGTGTACACTTGTCAATTCGCTTGTAGCGGGGTCGAAGTGAGCTCCGCATGAAAGTACAGTATCAGCACACTGCACTGAGATAGGGAATCCTCTGGTAAAGCTAAACCGCTATCATTAATCATTTGAGCCATTGGTGTAGGGTGTGCATCTGTCATTCTTGACCAAAATCACAGAAGTTGAGATGACGAGCTTCACTGTCTCCGATATTGCTAACGCAGACTCCAGTGGAGAAATTTGCTCCTGTCCATGAAACTTGATCTTCATATTGATAGATTCGGAGCTGCGACTTAGACTCTGGAAGGAATTTGCAAAGGGAAGGGATATTTGTGCAGGGAACTAGATTACAAGGGTTTGAGCAAACGATAGCAAGGAAGCAATGCAAAAAATGCGAAGGTGGTATGCTTGGTTATATAGCCGTTTGAGGGGCGGAATGAATTTAATGCGCATTGAATACACAACCACCAATTTGAAAAGCATCATATTCGGAATGAGCGGGAAAAAGCTAAGTATTAATGACACTTGGTACGCTTGGGGCGGGTGAGACACGAATGCGCGAATCACGCGGCTCGGCCGGTTCGGGCGAAACAGGGAGAGGACGCACAAATGCATTTGGGACAAATGAGACGAAAATGTGCGAAGTACGCGATTCGGGTGTTTCGGCCGAAATTGGAACAAAGGGCCCATTTAGACTTGGGACATTCAGGGCAAAAAGTTCCGAAGTACGCGACTTGACCGGCTCGGCCGAAAATGAAACAGGGCACATTTTTGAGAATGGGACATTTGGGGCGAAAATGCGTGAAGGACGCGGTTCGGGAAAATCGGCCGAAATTGGAACATCTTGCATTTTTTGATTTGGGACAAAGGGTTGCAAAGTACGCGACTCAGGAGTTTCGGCCAAAAATGGGAAAGCTCGCACTTTTAACTTTGGATCATTTAGGACAGGAAAGTGCAAAGTACGCGGGAAGGATGATTCGGCCGAAATTGGAACAACTCGCACAAAAAGTTTTGGGACACTTGGGACAAAATTTTCTGACGGGCCCGAGAATGGGACAGCTTTGGGGACTTCGGCCGATCGGGGAACAGAATGCAGTTTCATACTTGGGACAGATGGGAAAAAAAGTTCCGACAGGCCCGAAAATCACACAAACAGACCCAAAACACAGATTTTTTAACTTCACGACTTAGGCACTTCAGAGAAAAACCCTTCAACTCAAAATTTTGAAAATTTTACTCTTATCAGAGCGGGAAATTTTGAGTAGACAACAGGTATCAAGTGCACTTTAATTGATAATGGATTTTAGCTCAACCTATGTCCCACATAATTCCTTCAACACCTCGTTCTTTTATCTCATGATGTTAGTCCATCTTGTCTTTCATTACATGCTTATGATGTTTATTTCATCCATGTGTTGGTCACATTACAGTACATATCACTGTGGGGCCCAAAAATGTTAAAAGAGTGTTCTTTGTCATTTATTTTCCGGTCTCTTACAATTGTTTACTGGGTAGACCATGGCTTCATGCCATGTAATTTGTTGCTTCTACCATACACCATTGTGTTAAGTTCCTCTATGATAGAATTGAGTATATATTTTTTCATGAGTGTTGTGTGCATGTGTTGTTTTCAAAACTAATGCTAATAAAAGTAAAAGACTAACACCTAAATAGCCTTAATCAGCAAAAATAAACAGCATACTAAGCACCATCATGATAAGAATTAAACAAATGTTAGATGCTAACATTCATCAATACAAAACTTTGAAACTAACAATGTTAAACATCTAAAATCCTCTATTCTCTAACAAAAAATAAATGAAGGGACCTAAGTAGGCTCCATGGCTATCAAAAATGGTTGTCCTTAGTGTTCTAAGAACCTAGGAATGAGGGCTTGTCCAAGTTGGGTTACAATACCCTTTTGACACCTCCCATATGACCTAAGCACTTAGGAAAGAGGCTTAACTCTTGAAGATGATGAACTCTCAAGAAAACAAAAGACAAGCTCTTAGTCTATTTTGCTATATGCTTTGCATTTGTCTTCTCAAGAAGTTTAGGTGTAGGTATAAAGGTAGGAGGAGGGCTCTTTATATAGCCCAATGGATAAAGGAATAAACACATCCTCTTGAATGTGGGATAATGGAGATATAGAGTTAGTTGTGGATAAGAGGGGTTTAGAAAGGGTTGAGTTACTTTAGGAGGGTTTATTTTGTCCTTTAGTGACTCATGTGGATAAAGGGGGATATTAATTAATCAAGATGATTAATTAAATAGATGTGAAGCTTATTAAAGCTTTTGGAAGAATATTAGCATGATTTAGACTATAGAATGGGATTAAACCAATTAAGTAATGGTTTATTGATTTAATGGAAGAGGAAGCTAATTAATTATATATTAATTAATTAGTCTAGATAGGAGGAAGGATTAATTAATTAGAGATAATTAATTAATATAGATGGAAAGGGGTATTAATTAAGTAGATATAATTAATTAATATTATAAAATGATTAATTAATGGAATGTCGTTAATTAGGATAATGATTGGATAGATGACTTAATTAATTAGTGTAATGTAATCAATTAATGACAATGGAAGAGAAGATGAGCGCTTATTGACGATGTGTCGTCAATTTGCGGGAAAGGAGATAATTAGCGCAATTTAAGAATTTAAATTTCTCAGGCATAATTATAGGTGTCTATATTTTCCCCTCTTTGGGGTGGCATAAATAACGTCACTTCAAAGATAGTAGACAGATGAAATTTTGAAGGGAATAGAAGAAAAATTAGTAGGAGTGAGAAATGCCCCCTCGAGTGTCGATGGGGTGATGAAGGCAGACGATCGACAATCAAAAAAGGTGAGAAATGGAAAGAAGAATGAGGAGGGGCGAGATGCCCCAGGTGAACTGGAAGAATGATGTTGATAGGAGGGTGATGTAGAAGAAATATGGAGAAATGGGGAGAAGAACTAGCCTCTAGCCTTTGCATTGGAACAAATTCGGTGTCATCATGTTCATTGGTCCTTATTAAAATATAAGCATACGACAAAAGTAGAATGACATGAAAATCCATACTACAAATAACTGTCCATTGCTGAAAAACACCCACCCAATGCAACATACAAAATGTAATGAAAAACGAGAAGGAAACAAGCTCATTTAACAGGGAAAACAAGTACGAACGCACATATTCAAACCAACAATGGTCAAGACGATTGTAAAAAGGTTTTGTTCTCAAGATGAATATATCCACATGTTTGTGATTGATGAAAAGGGTTAAAAATGATGCCCCGAGCAAGG
Organism: Taxus chinensis; assembly: GCA_019776745.2. Taxonomy (NCBI): domain Eukaryota; kingdom Viridiplantae; phylum Streptophyta; class Pinopsida; order Cupressales; family Taxaceae; genus Taxus; species Taxus chinensis. The sequence goes on from CM034152.1 coordinate 654,338,697, forward strand.
ATACATGCAAGGGGAAATAATCATGGACACGGGATCGAAGGAAAAAGCTTTGTGCGTAATGAAACAATACTACGCAACCAAATGTGCCCCAGAGTACAGACGAAGCAAACAGCTAGCTTTGTGAATGATTGTGAATATGATGATCTGCAATTCGTTATTTCGATGAAGATGTGAGACAATCCAGTAGGATATGGAAAGAATACCATGCGCAAGACACAAGTTTCAGCCGCAATAAGCGAGTTTACCTATTTTTGTATTTTTCTCAATTTTTAGGGTTTTTGTGAAGAATTTTGCTTTATTTTTGGATTTTTGAAATGTATCTACTTTTTTGTTTGTTTTTTCTCAATTTTGGTGGATAAGGAGAAGAAAATAGCAGCGTTGAAGTGGAGCGCCCAGACTTGAGAAAATGCCTCGGGGGAAGAAAGAAAGAACAAGCGACAAATAATGTCCCTGCGGGATGGAAAAATTAATAAAATAATTATTTTAATCAAAAATAATTATCCAATAGAGTGTGTAAAGAAGAAAAATCACCTAGGAGCACGGAAAATGCCCTAGGGAGAAGAAGGGGGTACTAGATGACAAAAATGCCCCAGTACTATGAAAAAGGAGAGAAAAATAATTATTTAAAATAAAATAATTATTTACGATAGATAGAAGAAAAATTAGAACGATCATGGCAGTCCAAATGAGCCTTTGGACACCATGGAGGTCAAAAATAGGTTGATATACCCCACCTGAGGGGGGTAAATCAACGCGACTGATTCACTTTTTACTAAGTTGCTACCAAATTGTTACTGCGAGACCCTGAGAGCGACGAGGACAATGGTGAGAGCAAGATCATGCCAGAGACGTGCAGACAGAGTCCAGGAGTACCTACAGCATGCCAATGATGGATGTTTCGTGAGTAGCTTGACCTTTTTTGTCAATTTTTTCATTAATGCACTTAATTAATGCTCAAACCTAGTAATTAGGGCTGGTTGGCATAGGTGCACATGTGCAGGGGTGAATGCGTCATTTCGATGGCGCAAGTGCCCTTGAAGTGTATACGTGCACGCACATACACCTAAAAACCAAGAATTTGAAATGCACACATGCCGAGGGTGCATGAGCGCATGCACATGTGCTAAATCGATGACACACATGTGCTAGGGGTGCCTGGGTGCACACATAGGCATGGAAATGATGGCGCACATGCCATCAACTGGTGTAGGTGTCACAAGGACGCATGCACGCACACGCGTGCACAGAAAGTATGGCACACATGCCAAAAGGGGCACACAGGAACTATAGGTTAGATGAAAGACTTGTTTAGAAAATGCCAAAAGCAATGAAACTTAGAAGAAAAAGTAGGATTTTTTGAGTGAACCCTAACAAAAAGATGAGTAAGACTTAGAAGAAATGTGAATAGCTGAATTTTGGATTTGACTTGTGCAAAGATGTTTTCCCATTCTGCAGACGCAAGAGTGGCATACCCGTATTGTGGAGCTAAAGGGGAGCATGCGTCAGTGTGATCGACGCCTACTGAGGCTACTACTAGAGGTAGTGGGCCTAGTCCCCGTATCTCGGATGCCTTCCATCACCATAGAATCATGGAATCCTCACCACCTTGACCGAGTGATGGAATAGCGAGATTTAGTGTTTCTGGCTTCTAACAGGGGAGATGACAGTGACCTTGGAGGATGTTTAGAGGATCTTACGCATGCCCATTGTTGGCACATTGATTGAGTACACCAGTGACCGTAGATTACCAACATTGGTGTTGAGCGACGTGTTTTGATCGAGATGATATACCCCATGAGGGTATGACAGTGGCCATGCACGAGTGTATTAGCAGACCAATCTTTATATTGTGGTCCACTTTACGTGATGTGTCTTATCAGTGGGTTTTTGCTCACTGATAAGATGGGAATGTCATTTCTGATGGGGGTGATGACCCTAGTGTAGGGGGATCTTCAGTGGTGAGAGATATTGTTGGGGGAAGTGTATATTAGCACATTTATACTGGGACTTGCACTTGATTACCTACCACTGTCAAAAAGGACAGTGGGGAACCGATCTCTTTATTACATATCTTGGGCCTGGGACCACATAACGACTGGGCACCCCTTAGGCACATTTACACATTTGCCTCCCTAAGGATCCGAATTACATGGCGTGGGGATCCACGAGATCATCTGGGTAGCATGTACCCTTACAAGGCATGAGTTTGATGAGCTACTTGATAGGGACGTCATCTGGAGGCCATACAGGTATATTCAGTGGGCTGAGGACTAGGTAGAGCTTAGTGTCTACGTAGTGGATCATTTTATCATTGGTAGCCAGCGCTAAATTTTGGAGCTTTACAAAGTGGACAGGTGCCAGTGACAGTTGGGTTGAGTACAGGGGAGTTCCACAGTTAGACATGTGGTACGCACGTCAAGACTCTGAGTGCTAGGAGTTTAGGCCATGTATACAGGTGGTTCATTCCAGATTGAGTTTCACATAGGTGGTGCCGCGGCCATGGGGACCCAGCCCGCCAGATCAAGGATCTGGGCACAACTATTGACTACTGGGAGTGGTAAAGCCACCATCCTTACTGTGTCGCCTCATGATTTTAGATGAGGCTTTGGGCAGCAGGAGTTAGGGCACCTCCCAAGCTTCCATATAGTAGTGATGAGGGAGACACAGGAGGATCCCACGGACCAGATGATCCATTTGATGGAAAACTCCATGATGGGTAGGATCCAGCATGGGCACAGGGTCAAGGGCTGTGGCAGCCACAGGCACAGGTGCAGATACTAGCATAGGCATAGGGACCTATCCAACCACCAGTACAGGTATGTATACAGGCATAGGAGCTAGGAAAGCCACCAATACAGGCATAGGGCTAGGCACAATCATAGGAACCAGTACAGCCACAGGTGCAGGCATAGATAACTGCACTACAGTAGCAGTTGCAGTAGGTGATAGTTGAGCTAGATCAGGCCCGAGCTCATGTAGGGGCCTTGATAGCATAGTAGGATGAGGCCCGCGCATAAGTGATTAGAGTGATGGCAGAGTGAGACCAGGTCTTATATTAGGATGACAATGGGGCCACACACTTTCAGTAGATATAATAGATGACAGTCTAGATGGCACAAGTAACGAGCCTGCATCAGCAGTTATTGGCACAACACCATCCTGTTGTTATAGAGTGAGATAGGATGAGGGCAGAGCGGGTTGTCGGGCAGGCTAAGCTAGCTAGGGTCATGGCAGAGATAACATCCTACAAACACACATATGGGATAGCAATGACACTGTGGGTACACATAGACCTAGCCACAACAAAGGGCTGAGCCTCATACTATAGATCATTATATTACGAGGTAGTTCCGCCTGAGCAGCGAGCACCATCTTACAGCCAGCAGTCAAGTAGGTTGACTAGAGGCGAGAGTTCTCAGAGGCTATAGGATTCAGTAGAGCAGCCATGAGGGACACCTGCCAGATCCAGTGGAGCGCATGCCATGCATCCACCATGGGGCAGACCAGCCAGTCTTTCGGAGGGATCGAGTCAGCCATGATGTACCTTATAATCATTCTTTTGTATAAATAATTCTTTGACATATTCCTCTGATGAAGGCGGTTTTGTATTTATTTTTCAATGTATGTACCATCTCTATTGTATGCCTCAGATGAAGGCATTTTGATGTATAGCACCGATGTATATAATTTTTATTGATATAGATGTTTATGACATACATGTATATAGATGAGTACTATTTTGGATCAGATATACGTGTTGGTGAGATGATGCATGTTATTATTGTGTTTCTTGATGAATGTGACATGAGTGGGTATAATTCTTATGATGTAAAATACCATTTTTCAGAAATTACTCTATATTGAATCTTGCGGCATGTTGTTTATTTTGATTTAGCACATATGGATATGTTTATGATGTTGTCTGATTTTGTCCCTGCATGTATGTTATCCTGATGTCTGATGTATACATGTGCTTTGTTGATGTTAGATGAGAGATCCTTAGATGTTATCAAATGTAGTGCTCATGTGATATTGCAGATGGATGGGATGATATGATGATATTGGTGGGTGGATAGATTTGTGATCATGCCCAACCCCTCTTGCCCCCATTGATGATACGATATGTGATGATTAGCTTATTATACATGCATGATGTAATACTTAGCATTTTTCTTTATATATGATGTATAGATGACGTTAGATGTGATTATATTGATAGATATATGGTAATGTGATAGCACAACAATACACTTGCAACAATCAAACATTAATCAAACAAATCTAAGTGAAATGCCAAGAATTAACCATGTTTAATCCCATGTATGCAAAAAACACACCTTCATATGTACAAGTAAAGATGAATCTAATCTAAGCAAGAAAACATGAATCCTACCAAAGCATGTTTTAAGCAACAAACTATACAAATATACAAACATGAAAGAACTATACAAGAAAAGCAAGAAACAAAACAAATCAGGAAACAAGACAAAGCAAGTAAACTACAACTATGTTTTTGCAAGATTGTTTTTCGACACATTTTCTATTGTTTTGAGGTTTTTGAAACAATTTCTATTGTTTTGGTGTTTTTTGAAATGATTTTCTATTGTTTTGGCTTTTTTGAAACAATTTTCTATTGTTTAGGCTTTCTTGACATGTTTCTAATGTTTTTTGTGTTTTTTTGAAATGTTACGAATGTTTTTGTGTTTTTTTGAAATGTTTCAAAAAAAAATTTGTGTTTTTCTAATAGTTTCGAATGTTTTTGTGTTTTTTGAAATGTTTTGAATGTTTTTGTGTTTTTTTGAATGTTTCAATTTTTTTTGTGTTTTTCTAACAGTTTCGAATGTTTTTTGTGTTTTTGAAATGTTTTGAATGTTTTTGTGTTTTTTTCGAATGTTTCAATTTTTTTTGTGTTTTTCTAACAGTTTTGAATGTTTTTGTGTTTTTCCAACAATTTTCTGAAGCTACGTAAAAATAACCAAGAAACGTGGATTCCCCTAGCATTAAATGGGGAATATACAAGGGTAGATGCCACGTGCATATAAACAGGAAAGTGAAGTGCGCACAAATGCCCCCAATGCTAGATGGGAGATAAAAAAAAAGACATTCTCTTCACCGAAGTAGCAAGAGGGAAAAATACAGATCAAGGCTTGGCAAGAACATGATCACAGGTAATATTTGATGCAGATGTGGGGCCAGCCCTAAACTAAGGAAAAAGTACCCCTAAGATGCAAGATGCTTGTGAACAACGAATCCTCCCAAGCCACCAGAAACCGGTTTTCACCCTAGGACCTATCCAAAGTGCCACAATTGTGTGATTTTCACTTATGGATGACCTGCTTTCTCCTTTATCTTTTTCTCTTTTTTCTCTTTCTTTTTTTAAAATTTTGTTTGTTTGTATTTTTAAATATTCTACCCCTTGTAGGTTGTTGTTTGATTTTCGGCATCATGCTTAAGCATAGAGCCGCTTAAGGTGCATGGCATTCATAGGCTCGCGGAGCTCATCCCCATTAGGGTGAGAAAGCTTGTACGTGCCTATGCCATATTTATCCATGATGACATATGGACCTAGCCAATGTGGCTCAAACTTTCCCTTTTTCTCTCATTCTACCCGTGTGTTGAACTAATTCTCTTTCATAACCATGTCACCAACCTCAAACTGACGAGGTATGATTCATTTGCTGTAACTACGAGAAACTCTGTCCTGATACACTTTTAGGTGATTTAGGGCGTGGATGCACTTCTCGTCCAGGAGCTCCAACTCTGCCAAGTGAGCCACCCTGTAGTCTTCATCTTTATCCAGATAATCCCTAAGAGAGACACTTAAGGAAGGAAGTTTGATTTCTAATAGAATGATAGATTATGTGCCGAAGACCAGAGAATATGTTGTTGCACCAGAAGGAGTACGAATAGAGGTCTTATAAGCCCAAAGAGCTCGGTGGATCTGCAAAATCCAATTACGACCTGTTTTACTCACCATTTTCTCCATAATGTGTACCAAGGTTTTGTTAGTAACCTCGGCCTGGTCATTGCCTTGGGGATAATAAGGTGTGAACCATTTTAACCTTATTTGAAACCGATGACATAGGTCCTTCACGGTCTTGTTCTTGAATGATTTCCCATTATCAGTAACAATAGCCATAGGAATGCCATACCTGCAAATGAGATGATTCATGATAAATTTTGATATTTGAGCTCCTGTGACATAAGTTAAGGGAACAAATTCCACCCACTTGGTAAAATATTCAGTTACTGTAATGATGTGGGTGTGACCATCAGATGAGGTAGGGGTAAGATTCCCTATTAGATCAAGTCCCCATTTTGAAAATGGCCATGGGGTGGTGATGGGCTGCAATGGCTGCGACAGAGCATGGATGAATTTTCCATACTTCTGACAAAGTACACACTTTCTAACATAATTGCAGTAGTCTGTTTCCATGGTAGGCCAATAGTATCCCACTCTCAGCAATTTTTTAGCTAGGACCATTCCATTTGTGTGGGCTCCGCACACCCCTTCATGCACTTCATTGACCGCTTGGATAGATTCCGTCGTATCGAGACAACGTAACAGATTCCCATCGTACCACAACGATAGAGTGTACCTCCTAAAAGGGTATATCAGGCTACTTGGTGAATGAGGCTTTATTTTTCTGAATAGGATATGTTAGGGGGAAATGTGTTGTCTTTGAGGTAGGTGAAGATGGGTTGATACCATGGGGAATGGGGACCAACAACTTCACAAGCCAGATAAGATTCTGGCATATCATACACAGGCCGGCGCAGGCTTTCAACGAAGAAAGACATGTCATTGCTTTCTGGCAGAATGCGTAACATAGACCCTACGGTTGTCATAGCGTCTGCAGCTCGGTTTTGTGCTCTGGGGATCTACTCAAATGTGATGCAAACAAAGTACTCCTTTAAGGTTTCAACCATCTTTTTGTAAGGAATGATTTTGTCATCCTAACTTTGTATTCACCATTAACCTGTTTGATGATTAGTTGTGAATCTCCAAAAATCTTGACATGATGAATGTCCCATTTGATAGCAAGATTCATTCCCGTGATGAGCACCTCATGCTCTGTAATTTTTTTTGTGCAAGGAAACCAAAGGTGGAAATCCTAAGGTATGGGATCACCTAAAGGAGTAATGAGTACTACCCCTACTCCTGCACCATGAAAGGTAAAATATCCATCAAATTGTACTTGCCACATGACGGATTCCTCAATGTATAGTATTGAAGCATTTGGCAAATTCAGATTGAGAGGTTCAGTTCCTTACAAGGGTACTTCTTCCAATTGATCAGCAAGCACCTGCCCCTTCACTGATTTCTAATGCACAAATTATATGTCAAACTCACTTAGCAGAATGATCCAGTTAGCCATTCTACTGGTAAGAGTGGGTTTGGACAACAAATATTTGAGTGAGTCAACTTTTGAGATCAGCTTGGTCTTGGTATTCAACAGGTAATGGCAAAGTTTCTGAAAGGTAAAAACAACTGCCAAATAAGCTTTCTCTATCTGGGGATAATTGATATCATAGGATATGAGGGTATGGATAAGATAATATACTAGTTTCTCCTTGTGGTTGAGGTCATATTGGGTAAACAGTGCACCAATAGTGAATTGAGCAGCAGAGATGTAAAGCAAGAGTGGTTCACCAGGAGTTGGTGGCATGAGGACAAGCGGATTAGCCAAATATTTCTTGAGTAGGGAAAAGTCCTTTTGTTGCTCTGGTCCCCAGCTAAAGGCAACATCCTTCTTCAACAAATGAGTAAATGAGTGAAAATTTTCTGCAAGTTGGGAAATGAAGCGGCGGATAGTATGTATGTTTCCTTGTAAACTGCGCAACTGTTTAATGTTCTTAGGAGGAGGCATCTCAATAATATCAGACACTTTTGTTGGGTCAACTTAAATCCCTCTGTGTGATATGATGAAACCAAGTAATTTTCTGGAGAGTACGCCAAATACACATTTCTTAGGGTTCAAATGAACCTTGTACTCTCGTAGGTGCTCAAAGATACACCACAAAATAATCAGGTGATCCTCTCTCATCTTGTACTTCCCAAGGATGTCATCCACGTAGTCCTCCGTAATATCATGGATCATATCATGAAAAATTACAGTCATATCCCTCTGATATGTTTCCCCTGCATTCTTAAGGCCAAAAGACATTACTTGATAACAGAATGTACCCCAAGGAGTTGTAAACGCCGTCTTGTGTTGATCTTCATCGATGATCTTGATTTGGTTATATCCTGAAAATTTGTCCATGAGGGATAAAATTTCATATCCTGCAGTGGAATCGACAATCATGTCGATATTGGGAAATGGAAAGTCATCTTTAGGGAATGCATTTTTTATATATCTGAAGTCTGTACAAATTTTGATTCCAACTGGCTTCTTCTACACATGAACAACATTAGAAATCCATTCAAATTAATCAACAGTCCAAATAAATACAGCCATGAGCAATCTTTCCAATTCCTCTTTAACTAGGAGAGTTACCCTTGGGTGCATCTTTCTAAGTTTTTGTTTGATGGGCTTAGCATCCGCATGAACAACCAAGTTATGTACAACTAAAGTTGGATCTAAGCCCAACATATCCTTATAGGACCATGTGAATATATCTATGAATTCTCTTAGCAGCATGGTGAATGTTTTTTGTTCCCGTGCTGAGAGTGAAGCTCCTAATTTGACAATTTTAGGATCCTCTTCTATACTAATGTTCACATCAATGGTCTCTTCAACCAACAATTTTGAAAGATCCTCCATACGTGTAGGATTGGGAGGAAGGTTGAGATCTTCATCCAAGGATGTCTCCATGAGATTTTCATCCTTGGCGTGGCCACTTTTTTCATCCTTTCATTTTGTATTTGTTGGTCCGCTTGTTCCTCAAAGAGGTTTTCACTATGTGACCTGGACTTTGATTTTTTATGAGGCTTTTGATTATAACTTTTTCCCTCACTTTTCTTAAAATTTTGCTCACCACAAATCTCAAATTCCTCTCCAAAGTAGGTGCAGGTATCTAAATCAATATAGAATCCCTTTTGTGATCCCCAATGGGGATTGTTTCCCGTATGCCCATGAATTCATCGATGGCTTCATCATTTTCAAACAAATCCAGCAGTACGTGACATTGTTGGTCCCATTCGACAAAGAAAGGATAAACAAGGTCAAGTGAAGGTTCTGTGGGGGATATGGTGAGGATAGCAGTATTCATAAAGAGGTTCGTAGAGGCTAGATCCTCGTATTTGCTATAATGGGAGTATGTATCACTATCTAGATAGTTAGAACTATCCTCACGTTTAGAACAAGTAGCATCTTGATCATTAGGGTGTGCCTCGTAGGGTCTAATTTCTATGCCATACCTTTTTGTTTTAAAATTTGGGAGAGGGACTGGTTCCCTTAGTCCTTGTTCATTTTTGCCACATCCCAAACCTTTATATCCCATGGAATAAATCATGCAGCTAGACTTCTCATACCCGGGGATTTGGTAACAAGTGGGTTGGGTATCCTCTGGGACCCAAGTCGTAGGAGGGTCTAACAATTTTTCTTCTGCCAACAAACCTCTAGGCAAGAATGACCTGATAGTTTTTCTCATCTCAAGGCCGTCTGAAATGGTAGTTGGGTCAACCTCTAGTCTTTGGTGATAAAGACAAATTAGACACTAAAAGCGCTTATTGTACATTGTACTCAACACAACCATATTCTAACACTTTCATATCCCAAGAATCAAAAGGGGAGATAGAGGCGGAATCCTCACGGGCACATGAACTGAGTGATTTAGATTCTATCTGTGATTTCACAGCTTTCGAAAGAATGGGAACCACAATATCGGTAGCAATACATGCATATGTACCTTTGCGAGCAAAGTTGTTTAGGGATCTGCAATGAGAAAAGGGTTTTAGATCTCCTTGTATCATGATGGTGTGTCGTTCATGTTTCAACTTAATGCATTGGTGGAAGGTTGATGGTATGGCCTGCATGGCATGAATCCATGGACGGCCAAGAAGCATATTATACGAAAGCTCTAAGTCTAGGACATGGAACTTTACATCATAGCATGTAGGTCTAACCTCCATTGGCAATGTGATCATGCCAGTTGATTCCCTTTCCACATTGTCGTAAGCAGTTATGGTGATGATCTGAGATTCTAAGTCTTCTTCAATGTATCCCAACTATTTGATTAGCTTTAACATGCAAATGTTCAAACCTGACCCGTTGTCCACAAGCCCCTGTTTGATCTTTTTACGAGTAACAAAGACCTCAATGTAGAGGGGGAGGTTATGCATGTGGTCTTCCCTAGGAAGCTCATTGCGACTAAAGGATATGACCTCCATCGAGCAATGTTTGCCACCGTATCCTGAAGGTGTGAAGGGTTAATTTCCAGTGGTATTCCTGACCTATGGAGGGTTCTATACAAGATGTCCTTGTGCACAGTGGCAATCCTTCCCCTTGATCCAAATAGTATTCACATGCTCATTAGGAGAGTAGATACATCTAATGAGTGAGTCATAGTGGTTGTTATCAGTATTGGTATACAGGTAATTGGCCACTCTATAACTCTGGGATGGATCTCCTTGATCTGACTTCTTCTCTCCTGCCTTTCCATGTATAGGGAAAGGTTCCTTGTAAATCCCCATCTTTTCATTTAGGGTCAGGGTTTTCTCAAGGCTGTTGACTTTGATCTCCCCATTATCTATGAGGTCTTGAATGTAGTGCCAAAGTCGCAATCATTTGTCCATTTTATGTCCTTTGACATGATGCATATCACAAAAGTCATGCTCTTTGTACTATGTTGGCTTTGGAGTATTCTCATCAAATGGTTGTGTTATGGGATATGTCATCATGTGAGCTGCATCTAAATATTTCAAAATGACAGACAAAGGTTCATTGAGTGGAGTGAATTTTGACACTTGGGTGGCGGCTAGATGGGTCCTTTGGTTAGTTTAAAAGGTTGACCAGATTGGACCACTTGCACACACTTGGAATCTGTAATTCTGTCTCTTACCACGTTCTTATTTTTTTGAATATTTTCGGCTTCTTTGTGGGTTTAACATTTTGATTATCTTTGGATTGTGGTTTAATGGTCCCTTTTGCAATAAGAGCCTTTTCTATCTGAACACCCTTTTCAGCGACCTCCTCAAAAGTGCAAACACAATGCATTTAAAGGTGAAAGGTGATGTCTAGGTTCAGATTGGGCACAAATATGCTCACCAGTTGTTTTTTAGGAAATGCGCATGGGAAGCGGCTAGCTATCCCTCTTTAGCATTGGAGGAAACTAGCAAATGTTTCATTAGGAAATTGTTTTGTGCCACACAAATCTGCCATAGTGACATCACTTTCAATATTATATGAGAAATGTCACACAAATCTTTTTGCTAGTTCGGGCCAGGTAAAAATGGACCCACGAGGCAAGCAAGTAAACCACTCCAAGGCTTGTCCTCCTAGAATATTAGGAAATATTCAGATGAGATAGTTGTCACTATAGGACACTTCTTGGCATGCCATGTAAAAATATTTTACATGATCTCGTGGATCTCCTTTCCCTCTATATTTATCAAATTTGGGCATGTCAAATTTCTTGGGGAAAGGTTGAAGTGTCATAGCTTTGTCAAATGGATGGGGACACAACTCCTCATATTGATACTTTCTAATATTCCCCACATTACTCTTCTGGAGGTTTGTAAGTGTTGCTTTCATGGATTACACTTCTTGCATGAGTAGTTTTTCTTTGGTGGGGGAAGCGAGGATATACACCCGGCTATAATATGTATCATCTACCCCTAGGTTTTCCCGCTGGGGTTCAATGATCCTAACCTTAGGCTTTACCTTATGTACGTTATTGCTTGTTCCTTTTTGTACATGGGAGGCTAGCACGGAAAATTTTTGGCTAAGGTTACTAATTTTTTATTAGATAGTGTTTTCTTCTTCTAGAGTTTCCTCTTCTTCTTCATCGTGAAGGGTTGCTTCAACAATTTTATGTTCTATCCCAACCCAACGTGGTATCTTAACAAGAGGCACTCTATGTCCCATAATTTTATCATCTTCTGCATTAGAGGTAGAAGCCTGCCCTTACATTAATAAATCATCCATATTTATAAGGGGTCATTCTTCCTCATTTTTATTTTTTATAGGTGGAATTGTTTCATGTTCGGTGGGCAATTTAGCCCCTAATTCCACCACGCGAGCTAAGACTCTATCCTTGTTTCGAAAGAGGAATTATTATATCAAGGTAGGATCAAAGTCAAATTTTGCATGTGGAGATTCTAGTTCATCACCGCTATGGTCTATCATTTCATCATATTCTTTCTCAGCGGAAAATAAAAGCCCAAGATCATGGCCTACGAAGGGATTTGACCCTTGCTGGTTTGATGTTTCCTAGATTTTCATTTGTTCTGCTTCTAATGTTTTTCTTTTCAACCCTACCTTGTTTTAGGGGCCATGATGTGTGATAACGTTTCTAAGGTATTTTTTATATGATTTTCAATAGTTTTCAAATCAGACCTTAAGTGAAACGTAAAAGAATGTTATGAACCAAATGAGTGTCAGAGTACTAATGTGGTATGGTAATTGCCTAAATGCACAGTTTTAAAAATGATGTAATTTTTTATAGTGTTAAGCCAACCAGTTGAATGAAATACTTCCCATGTTTGTTTCAAAGGGTTAGTCAGTGTCACAAGATGATTGACAAGGTGTCTTTACTTAAGTCGAGTTTAAAAATTGAACAAGGCGTAAGTAACAACAAGAAGTTAATGCGATCTCCTAATAAAGTATACAAGAAGCAAGTCTTAGCCTGATCAAGACCTATACTTCAAAAAGCATCAGTTACAATTGTGAGTGACACACAATATCACCAAGATATGTTAATAAACTTCAAAAATAAGTAAGATAACACTATCAAGATGATATTGATATAACACACACAAGTGGTAACACTACACTCTTTTCAAAATTGAGGTAATAATTGAAATCAGACTCAAAGTGTCAAGTATACCCAAGAAGTATTAAAATGTATATAGTATAACCTTACAATGTAGATATTTAGGTCAATTTTATAAGAAACAAGATGTAAATATCATGATTGAACTAATACGATACAAACAAGATAACCGTTCTAAGGAGAAACGAGGTGATGAAACAAGCCTAACTACAAAGATGACCTTGACCTAGATATCAAGACCACCAACGATGGCCATGAATATGATTAAAAAGATGTTCCTACTTATGTCTAGTTCAAGGAATTTGAACAAGGTGTGAGTAATAACAAAAAGTTAATGTGACTTCCAAACAAGTTATCTAAGAAGCAAGCTCGAATTCGATCAATACATATATCCTGAAAAGTGTAAGTTACAATTTTTGGGTGACACAACAATGTCACCAAGATATGTTAACCAAACTTCATGAGGAAGTAAGGTATTAATATCAAGTTGATATTGATATAACACACGCAAAAAGGGTAACGCGTAGCACCTTCCAAAATCAAGGTAATGATAAAATCAAACTAAAACTTAAGGTATAACAAGGAATTGTTAAAATGTGCACAGTGTAACCTTACAATGTAGATATTTAGGTCAAGTTTACGAGAAACATGACGTAAATATCAAGATTTTAGTGACACAATACAAACAAAGTAACCTTTCCAAGGAAGCTCAAAGTGAAGAATCAAACCTAGCTATGATGACGATATTTACTTGTGTATCAGGATCACAATGGCTATCAATGATATGAGTATGCCTCCACACACTTTAGACGTTTAACTAACCCAACCGCAAACATGGATGAGCGTCAATGGACAAAAATGTGGCGAAACCATCAATTGATAACACACATGTAGTCACTCCTCTTTTGATCAAAAAAGTGTCAAATGAAAGTGAAGGAAGTAGATCAAAGTGAGTGAAAAATGTTGGGTTCACTTCGGCAGAGTTTCACCTCACCTTAGGGCAAGTGAAAAACTAAGAGAAAGTAATGCGTCACACGTTTCATGATGAAATGATGGCTAACAACTCAACACAAATTTTTAGTGGTCATAGTGGGCTCCTGGCCAAAGTATATTCTCTTAGGTGGTTCTCTCATCCTAGGTGTTACAAAACTATCCACGAGTGGGGTGATTTACCCAAAAAGTTGCACTGACTAATTTCGGAGTATCTCAGCTTTGCCCCCTTAAAGCACAGTTGGTAGTAAATGCATCCATAGTGTACTTAAAATAGTCGCATAGGGACAACTTGTAATGCTATCTCACAAGGATTTACTAGTCAAGTAGGTAGTGCGGAGCACTTCCCATTTCGTCCACAAGGTTCCTTCTTGCGTGGACTACTTTGGGGTTCCTGGTACCACTCCCATTGTTATAGCTTAAGGTGTTGTGCCAAAGGGATTATGTTCCAGTTGAGTGGAGAGGGACGTAACCTTTTCCAAAACCTGCAATACACTGTTTTGAATGTGTTGTTATTTTTATCTTACTTATTAGGTGGGTTTCTTGATCTCCTTTTTGGCAACCTACAAGACAACTGTATTAGAAGTTGATTTGTTGCGATGCTTGTTCTTCGACTAAGTGTGATGGTCCTCCTCATAGAGAATTAGTATGGTTCAAACAAATAAACCCGCATCATTTCTGATCCATCCACGGATCAGCCCAAAGATGCAAGGGACGGGCATACGTGGTGTGTTCAATACAATTAAGCAAATATCACATGGAAACTCAACTTAAATAACATCCAATAAATCTCAATATAAGCACTCCAATATTCCCAAAAAAAAGAGGGGAACTAAGGATCATTTTTATTACAACGATCATCCAACGGAACAAGGGAAGAGGCAAACGCAACTTACTCCTTCAAGGAAAGTATGCCAAAACACACCATTTTTAACAAAAGATGGCAAATATTGTGGGCCGAAGAGGAAACTAGCCTAAATAGACGAATCTACAAAAGAAGTCGTTTTCTGGCATTATAAAAAATATGAAAAATCTGTACTCGGAAATGAAAATTTGAATCAAAGTGTTGTGCATAGGTAAGGATGTCTGGTGCACGTCTAGGGAATGTGCAACCAAATAGGACCTGTGTTGTGTGTCTGTATATTCTGTAAAATTTGAAAGTTGCACTGTGCCTCCCGCGAGGTGTGTGCGCCAAAAAAAGAGGACGGGTGTGTTAAAAGGTAGTGAAATACACGCCCACTAAGGACAAGGAGTATGCGCTACGGATAAGGCACTGCGCTAATGGAAAACTGCATGCACCAACGGAAAAAGGTACGAAACTTACACAAAGTGCATGCGCAGACAAAGACGCGTGTTTGCCACTAGGGACAAGGGCCGTGCAAAGAACAGCATGCGACAATGGAAAAAGGTAGCGAAAATTACACAGAGGCATGCACGGACAGGAGAGTGGGTGTATAGGGACAAGGTGTAGTGCCACTACGGCAATAAATATGCACTAATAGAGGGATGGCAGCCGAATTTACATCGAGTTCCTACGTTAGCGCGGGAATTTGTGCTTAAGACAAGGCATATGCGCTAAAAGAGGGATGTAAGCCAATGGAAAATAGCTTGCACCAGACTAACAAAGTATATACATGATGTCGAAGCACCTGAGCAGGCTGGGTGCCTGTGCATTGTTAGGGTGCCTACGCACTTCTCTGTAAAAAAAAGTGTTACTTCGTTGATGGACTTCTCACATCCGAGCAAAGACACAAACAAGCAATAATTTATCAAATGTTAGAGATTAGTCATAATTATTAAAATTCATCTCAAAAGGCATATTAAAATAGCCAATAATTAACAAAATATGCCATAAGAGAGTAGTCAAAATAACACAAAACTTGAACAAAAAATGCCAAGGGGACAGTCACACTAGGTGTCCAAATGGCGCATGTGTTTTTCAAAAGAATGCTAACTACACGTAAAAGGACTAACAACCTGAAATAGCCTAATAGCAAAATAAAAAACATACTGAAACACCATCATGTAAGACTTAAACAAGGGTCTTAGATGGGAAAAACATTAGCAGACAAAACTTTGAAATATAAACAATGTTGTTTAAACATCTAAAATCCTCTATTATTCGACAACAATAAATGAGGGGACCTAAGTAGGACCATGGCTATCACAAATAGTTGTCTTGGTGTCCAAGAACCTATGAATGGGGGCTTGTCAATTTGGGTAAAAGACCTTTGACACCTCCCGTTATGACTAGACATAGGAAAGTGGCTTCTTAAAACTCTTCAAGATGATGAAATATCAAGAAAAAAAAGCAGATCTTGCTATTTTGCTAATTCTTCCATTTGTCGCTCAAAGAAGTTTAGGTGTAGTGTAGTAAAAGGTAGGAGAGGGCTTTCTATGCCCAATGGATAAAGGAAATTAACACATCCTCTTGAATGTGGAATAATGGCGAGTAGAGTTAGTTGGGAATAAGAGGGGTTTATAAAGGTTGAGGTACATTCGATGGGTTTAATTGCCTTTAGGGACTCATGGGGGATAAAGGGGATAGTAATTAAAAAGATGATTAATTAAATAGATGTGAGCTATAAAGACTTGGGAAGATATTAGCATTGATTTAGACATCGATGGCTTCACTCAATTAGTAATGGTTAGTGTTAATGGAAGCGGAAGCTAATAATTATATCTTAATTAATTAGTCAAGATATGCGGAAGGATTAATTAATTAGAGATATTACTTAATATAGTGGAATGGGTGATGAATTCATTATATAAATAATTCATATAGGAAACGGATAATAAAACTAACGAAAGGTCGTTAATTAGGATAAATGATTGGATAGATGACCTAATTATTAGTGCTTTGTCAATTTTAATTAATTAATGACGATGGAAGAGAAGATGAGCGCTTATGGACGATGTGTCGTCAATTTTACGGGTAATGAGATAATTAGCGCAATTGAAGTATGTAAATTGCCGGCATAATATAGGTGTCTACAATGTACCATTCAAGTACCATGAAAATTCTCATAATATTATTATTCATTCCAAGTATTGATACTACAGATGATCCTCAACCTATGATTAAACAAACCTCACTTGCAACAAATTGAATGGCCACTGTGCGATAGATTCAATTTCATCACATCACCTACTACTAATAGTGATATGAGTCTTTATTAGGGGTCCTAATAGTCTATCGACGTCACTTATCCCCTACCACCTCACCTGTACTACCCCCATGCATGCCACCATTTACTCCGCCAATTTTCATAATGATTCATATGGTAGAAGATTCTTTGATTCTACTTTGAGATGTCACTATTTTTCATGTGATGGTATATTGAAAATTGGTTTCTTCTTTTCTTCAAGGACCTTTACCCTAAACTGAGGCTCATCATTTATTATGGTTCATTCAATAGTTATGCTATTATGGGGTTTAGTGTCTTTCATTTACGATCTTTATCCTACACTCATGATATTCTCCCACTCACTGGAGATTTGGGATTACTTATTATATGGGACATTGAATCCTAATCATATTAAATTTTATTTTATTATTTAGCTTCAGTCACATATTATTTATAATAGTCCTTTCTGGATAGATTAAAAATAGCATGTGGTATGCCCCGTTGTCCATTCATCCATTAAAGGATACGGATATGCCATGGTATTAAAAAGTTGTGCCTCAATGGTGCATTAATGATCAACCAGACATTAATTCAATCATGTCTCTAATGATTACCCATATGAATGAATATGAAATGGAAACTCTTAAATGACCTGCATGATCCGCATCATGCTTCAACTTGTGGGCTAGAATCTAACAATCCCCCCCAACCTAAGTCGCATCATCCATAACAACAACCATAGGTATAAAACCTACAATATACATATCATCAATACGGCCATCATCACACGATAAAATGTATCGTACAAACCCAATGCTCGATCAAATATTGTGAGGTTGCTAAAGATGCAAATTTCCCTGAAAAATATTCTAATATTCTCCGATGAAGTATATTAGCTTTATTACTAGGAACTCCTGGTAGGTAGTCCGTCCTACTCTGGATAGAGGATATAATTTTTGTAACATCTTACCAAATGTCTTTACTTATTGATCCTAACAAGGGGACTCTCGGATTGAATTGGGGATGGGGATTGCATTCCTCTGCCTTACCACTTGGCTAGGTCACCATGATGCCCATATGTTTCGGTGAACAATTGACGAGTTTGAGAGATCCGTACTACACATGCACCCAGACACTGCACACTATGTTATTCCAACCACTGTGTCTTACTATTCCACAATACATTATACATTTAGTCACAAACATTAACATCTACACACATTACATCATACTAGTTGGCGTTAGACATAAAATCACAATTTTAGGGCCCACATTATATACTTGGCATTATAACATTTATAACCACACACGTCTAGACCATTATACTCATATATCATACCACTTTTAATTTGCATGAGTCTTGCACCAATACTACTCACTACATACCCATGTGCACACTCTCACATTACTAGTCTATAGTAATTACACACTATACACTGCATTTTTCACACATCTTACACATCATTTGGTCATCTATATCATCACACATACTACAATCGGTCTTTACGACTGCCCTCTTTATTTGATGATGTAATTTGTTACTCCGTCCGTACTCGACTTGAGGGTTTAAAATCAAAATGGACATGATCAACTACAAGTTCACCATTTGTGAACTCCCATGATGTAAACATTCATAGGTTAGTGACCTATGCTAAGGATAAATGGTCACTTCCCTTCATTTTTAGTTGTGTATGCTTAGGCTACTCACTATTCCTCTATTCATTAGTAGTGATATACGATTTACGGTAATAATCACCCTTTCATCATATTGGGTCATATATGCTTCAACTATAGGGTGACAACACTTCATTTAGGTCAATATAAGCACCCATCATTTCATCACAACAAACTAGGTACAACAAAATTTTTATCATCCTGATGAATGCAATCTCGTTTACGGTTCATTTCCTTGGACTACTTGAGGGGGAGAAACCAATGAATCTCACCAGACGAATAACAATTAGATGATAATACATGAATCGACAAGTATAAGAGCACAAACTAGTAATGAATATAATGACTATAGAAAATTTAGAAAGTTAAAAAATAGGGGGAAGATGAAAGTGATAGCATTGAATAAAAGAAAAAAATAATAAAGGCAAAAGAGGCATCTTTTACTATGTAGGCCATTTCCATAGAAGGCAACATTATAAAGAACATGGAAAGTGAATAACAACATATCATGATTTTTTTATAATATGTGAATCACTGAGTGAAACACAATCCTTCCTTAGGTTCATTAGTATTCTACCATAAGTAATTGGAAGGCACAACCTTGGCATCCTGTAAAATCATGGAAACTCAAGCAAATCTGCATCACATATTTTTAATGGCCAGGAGCAAAAACTGAGGCACTGAGGGTTGCGTTGTTACTTTGAGCCGATTACCAATTTTTAGTTTTATGAAGACCAATACTTGTTTCAACACTGGGTAGGGTTCTCGTCAGGTTTTGTTGATGGTGATCGTTAGCACACATGAATGTCCAACTCGACGGGTTTGAGACTCTCAGTGCGATTGAGAACATGGAAGGCTTTTCCCAGTGTGGGACCTTGCAATGCAAAATCGAAAAAAAAGCTCTCCAGATGAAGGCCGAGGTTCTATTCCTTGTTCAGTTGCACCCGTAAAATGCAGAGGGTGACTAAAAAAACCTAATCTAACTTTCCAAGGGAGACAGGGTAAGAAGGGTTAAGAAGATGCATAAATCAACCTAAAGTAACAGAGGGTGATTGCACCGAGGAATGAAGATACCATGTCCTGCCAATAAACACAAGCCATTAAAAGCAATGCAAGATATGCCACGATAAAAGATTTTCAGTGAAAGATCAGGAGGAGCAAATGAGCACAGAGAGGGGTGAGAATCATCACAGACATGCATCATTTGCTCCAGATTGAACAATACACACAAAATTGCCAAGAGGCAAAGCTGCATACATTTTAGCTGGCGGTTTGAACTCCAGAGATTCACTGCCAGAGAAGAAGGGAGGGGGCAAAAAACAAGAATGTCAAGCTTTAGAAAAGAAGCCCCCCTTATTAAAATTCACTTAGGAAGAAGAGATCGGGAAGAGAGAGGGAAAGCGCAAATCTACCCCAACCACATCTAGGTTGCATGTAAATCATCTCATTTGGTGGTCGGTGAGGAACCCTAGAAACCAAAAACAAGTGGCGAACTGTATTTTGATTTTTAAGAATGTTTTCTCACCAAGTAAAGCTATCCAGAGTGGGTAGCTTGGGATAGAGGACATGTAGGATTTCCAAAAATTCCACCTTGCGTGGAATCTGAGATCCCGTGAAAAGTTATGGCCCGTCTGATATCTGGGTTAGTCTGCTTCCTGTCAGCGCTCAAAAGGTTGCACATCCTGAAGGGGCGCCATAGGCGCATCCCATTTTCATGTAGAAACTGTTATCATTGAATCACAGCACCCCTGGGCATATACTGAATCACAGTGTGATTGGATAACATGGTAGTATCTCCAAGTTGTGGGACTTGATATTGAGATAGACCTCCAACAGAAAAGTTGGTTTCTGCTCCTAAACTACCTGCACAATCTACTCTAATGCGTATAGCTAACTTTCTAATCGAACTTCCAATGGGACCAGGGATGGGAGGAGAATGCATAAAATTACATCCTTACACTAAGCGGTGTACACAGAAACGGAGGGTGTGAGAGTAGTCTCCAAATGTGTTGCAATACAGAGGCAAAGTGCACACTAGAAGAGGTGATGACAGTTCACCATAATATGAAAAATGAATTCACAACAATATTCCAAGCCTACACAATGTAAATGGAATCCCCTGCAAGAACATATAAATAGACCACAAGATTCTTATATAAAGATTAAAGGGGCAAGAAGAATGCAGAAAAACACAGTAGGGGAAGAGACATCCACAAATGGTATTTATTGCTCATGATATGCCACAGTTCAATCTATTCCAGCAAGGGCCGGGATCACATGCAAGGAGTCCACTACAAGGGCTGACAAACACACTGGCTTCACAAGCAATTTTGGCATAGCTTGCTACCCAAAAACTCTCTCCTTTACAATGAGCCCAAACATCCAAGTTATAGAAACATGAGAAGGAAAAGAGAAGGGGAAAAGGGAATCCCCGAAAATTATGTCCTTCAACCACTATAAGAGGTATGAAAGGAGTGAAATGATTGTACATACTTGAAAAGGATCCCAATATGTCCCATGGCTTTGCAGAAGAGAAAAAGAATGATGACCAGCCTCTTAATTGCACTCCCAGCTACCAAATATAAAAACAATGTCTGAAACCCAGCCCGTTTTGTTAATAATCGTGATCAATACTCATCAAATATGAATTTCTTGATTGCTGGTTTGTTGGGCTTGGAGCATGATTCCAACAGTACCATTTTGTGTGATGTGGTTAGAAATGCAAAATTTATGGCTTCTGAGTGCGGGCACAGCTATGGGTTTGGCAGGCGTTTCTGTCATTTGACGGGAATGAGCATTAACTGACTGGCGCCGAATATGTTTCCTTTTCATTACATTATCTCCATCATTAAAAATAATAAATCTAGTTTGTTTGTGGCGTAGGAGGACGTCGTGCTCAATGCCGGAAAGTCCAATTTATGAAAATCAGAGCTGGAGTAAAACGTTATGGCTGTTTGAAGTTTCCGGGACCAAAAGTTGACACTTTTCCTGCTGCGGCGTTGCTTTGCTCGGCTTTTCACGTCCCACGCGTCCTTGGCCTGGATGTACCTAGGTACGAAATCCCCTGTTTTGGATGTGTGAACCGGCCGGTCGAGTCCGCGCATCTCTTTGTCCCCCCCACTTGTCCCGGACTGTTGGGACACATTTTCCCGATTCGCCGGTTCGGCCGGTTCGCGACTTTCTGTCCAAAACTTGTCGGGCGCTCTTAAGTCTTTTTGGCCGATTGGTCCTCCACGTACTAATTTCCCAGATGTACCAGGACTGCTGTTTCAACAGTTAGTCCATTTGTTACACTTCGGCCAAGTTCAAGATTTCCGCGTCCCGCGGCCCACTTGGCCGGATGTCCCAAATGACTGCGCAGAACACGCATGGCGGATTTCGGCCAGGTCGAGCCCCAACGTCCCAACTATCCCTACTGTAGGAATGGGACTTAAGCGATTTTAATGATTTTAATGGGCCTCAAGATATTTGATACGTGAACCTTAGCTCAAAACCCAAACTGGTACGACCTGAGCCCGTTAGACCCGAAATACATCCAAAACAGTCCTGCAACGCAGTTTTTGATGTCTTAAATTATCAACCTATGGGATTCCTTGTGATGAATGTTATCAAAAATTACCATCGGGGGTGAATTTGGATACAAGTTCGGCAAGGGGATTTGAGTAGAAAAATTGGGCTCGTTGTCACAGGCAGGATTGTTGGTAGAAGAATCAACGAAGAGGAAATGAAATTTCTCTTCAGTTCTTACCACATCATAAAGCGCCACAGTAAAACTTATGATACAATTTTTAGTTAAGAAGTATGCCTTATGATTTTCAGAAAATGTGCAATGTGCTTTGCCTGTACTTTGTGGATTGCATAAGCATTTGGCACGCATGCAGCTAGATACCATACCGGGGGAGGATTTGTAAACAAGTGGGTGGGGTATCCCTGGGACCCAGTTCGTAGGAGGGCCTAACAATTTTTTCTGCCAACAAACCTCTAGGCAAGAATGACCTGATAGTTTTCTCATCTCAAGGCCGTCTGAAATGGTAGTTGGGTCAACCTCTAGTCTTTGGTGATAAAGACAAATTAGACACTAAAAGCGCTTATTGTACATTGTACTCAACACAACCATATTCTAACACTTTCATATCCCAAGAATCAAAAGGGGAGATAGAGGCGGAATCCTCACGGGCACATGAACTGAGTGATTTAGATTCTATCTGTGATTTCACAGCTTTCGAAAGAATGGGAACCACAATATCGGTAGCAATACATGCATATGTACCTTTGCGAGAAAAGTTGTTTAGGGATCTGCAATGAGAAAAGGGTTTTAGAACTCCTTGTATCATGATGGTGTGTCGTTCATGTTTCAACTTAATGCATTGGTGGAAGGTTGATGGTATGGCCTGCATGGCATGAATCCATGGACGGCCAAGAAGCATATTATACGAAAGCTCTAAGTCTAGGACATGGAACTTTACATCATAGCATGTAGGTCTAACCTCCATTGGCAATGTGATCATGCCAGTTGATTCCCTTTCCACATTGTCGTAAGCAGTTATGGTGATGATCTGAGATTCTAAGTCTTCTTCAATGTATCCCAACTATTTGATTAGCTTTAACATGCAAATGTTCAAACCTGACCCGTTGTCCACAAGCCCCTGTTTGATCTTTTTACGAGTAACAAAGACCTCAATGTAGAGGGGGAGGTTATGCATGTGGTCTTCCCTAGGAAGCTCATTGTGACTAAAGGATATGACCTCCATCGAGCAATGTTTGCCACCGTATCCTGAAGGTGTGAAGGGTTAATTTCCAGTGGTATTCCTGACCTATGGAGGTTTATACAAGATGTCCTTGTGCAACAGTGGAAATCCTACCCTGATCCAAAATAGTTTTTATTTTTTTTTCACATGCTAATAGGAGAGTAGATACATCTAATGAGTGAGTCATAGTGGTTGTTATCAGTATTGGTATACAGGTAATTGGCCACTCTATAACTCTGGGATGGATCTCCTTGATCTGACTTCTTCTCTCCTGCCTTTCCATGTATAGGGAAAGGTTCCTTGTAAATCCCCATCTTTTCATTTAGGGTCAGGGTTTTCTCAAGGCTGTGACTTTGATCTCCCCATTATCTATGAGGTCTTGAAGGTGTTGCACAAGTCGCAATCATTGTCCTGGTATGTCCTTTGACATGAGGCATATCAAAAAAAGTCATGCTCTTTGACTATGTTGGCTTTGGAGTAATTCTCAATCAATGGCTTGTGTTTGGGATATGTCATCATGTGAGCTGCATCTAAATATTTCAAAATGACAGACAAAGGTTCATTGAGTGGAGTGAAATTTTGACACTTGGGTGGCGGCTAGATGGGTCCTTTGGTTAGTTTAAAAGGTTGACCAGATTGGACCACTTGCACACACTTGGAATCTGTAATTCTGTCTCTTACCACGTTCTTATTTTTGTTGAATATTTTCGGCTTCTTTGTGGGTTTAACATTTTGATTATCTTTGGATTGTGGTTTAATGGTCCCTTTTGCAATAAGAGCCTTTTCTATCTGAACACCCTTTTCAGCGACCTCCTCAAAAGTGCAAACACAATGCATTTAAAGGTGAAAGGTGATGTCTAGGTTCAGATTGGGCACAAATATGCTCACCAGTTGTTTTTTAGGAAATGCGCATGGGAAGCGGCTAGCTATCCCTCTTTAGCATTGGAGGAAACTAGCAAATGTTTCATTAGGAAATTGTTTTGTGCCACACAAATCTGCCATAGTGACATCACTTTCAATATTATATGAGAAATGTCGCACAAATCTTTTTGCTAGTTCGGGCCAGGTAAAAATGGACCCACGAGGCAAGCAAGTAAACCACTCCAAGGCTTGTCCTCCTAGAATATTAGGAAATATTCAGATGAGATAGTTGTCACTATAGGACACTTCTTGGCATGCCATGTAAAAATATTTTACATGATCTCGTGGATCTCCTTTCCCTCTATATTTATCAAATTTGGGCATGTCAAATTTCTTGGGGAAAGGTTGAAGTGTCATAGCTTTGTCAAATGGATGGGGACACAACTCCTCATATTGATACTTTCTAATATTCCCCACATTACTCTTCTGGAGGTTTGTAAGTGTTGCTTTCATGGATTACACTTCTTGCATGAGTAGTTTTTCTTTGGTGGGGGAAGCGAGGATATACACCCGGCTATAATATGTATCATCTACCCCTAGGTTTTCCCGCTGGGGTTCAATGATCCTAACCTTAGGCTTTACCTTATGTACGTTATTGCTTGTTCCTTTTTGTACATGGGAGGCTAGCACGGAAAATTTTTGGCTAAGGTTACTAATTTTTTATTAGATAGTGTTTTCTTCTTCTAGAGTTTCCTCTTCTTCTTCATCGTGAAGGGTTGCTTCAACAATTTTATGTTCTATCCCAACCCAACGTGGTATCTTAACAAGAGGCACTCTATGTCCCATAATTTTATCATCTTCTGCATTAGAGGTAGAAGCCTGCCCTTACATTAATAAATCATCCATATTTATAAGGGGTCATTCTTCCTCATTTTTATTTTTTATAGGTGGAATTGTTTCATGTTCGGTGGGCAATTTAGCCCCTAATTCCACCACGCGAGCTAAGACTCTATCCTTGTTTCGAAAGAGGAATTATTATATCAAGGTAGGATCAAAGTCAAATTTTGCATGTGGAGATTCTAGTTCATCACCGCTATGGTCTATCATTTCATCATATTCTTTCTCAGCGGAAAATAAAAGCCCAAGATCATGGCCTACGAAGGGATTTGACCCTTGCTGGTTTGATGTTTCCTAGATTTTCATTTGTTCTGCTTCTAATGTTTTTCTTTTCAACCCTAACCTTGTTTTAGGGGCCATGATGTGTGATAACGTTTCTAAGGTATTTTTTATATGATTTTCAATAGTTTTCAAATCAGACCTTAAGTGAAACGTAAAAGAATGTTATGAACCAAATGAGTGTCAGAGTACTAATGTGGTATGGTAATTGCCTAAATGCACAGTTTTAAAAATGATGTAATTTTTTATAGTGTTAAGCCAACCAGTTGAATGAAATACTTCCCATGTTTGTTTCAAAGGGTTAGTCAGTGTCACAAGATGATTGACAAGGTGTCTTTACTTAAGTCGAGTTTAAAAATTGAACAAGGCGTAAGTAACAACAAGAAGTTAATGCGATCTCCTAATAAAGTATACAAGAAGCAAGTCTTAGCCTGATCAAGACCTATACTTCAAAAAGCATCAGTTACAATTGTGAGTGACACACAATATCACCAAGATATGTTAATAAACTTCAAAAATAAGTAAGATAACACTATCAAGATGATATTGATATAACACACACAAGTGGTAACACTACACTCTTTTCAAAATTGAGGTAATAATTGAAATCAGACTCAAAGTGTCAAGTATACCCAAGAAGTATTAAAATGTATATAGTATAACCTTACAATGTAGATATTTAGGTCAATTTTATAAGAAACAAGATGTAAATATCATGATTGAACTAATACGATACAAACAAGATAACCGTTCTAAGGAGAAACGAGGTGATGAAACAAGCCTAACTACAAAGATGACCTTGACCTAGATATCAAGACCACCAACGATGGCCATGAATATGATTAAAAAGATGTTCCTACTTATGTCTAGTTCAAGGAATTTGAACAAGGTGTGAGTAATAACAAAAAGTTAATGTGACTTCCAAACAAGTTATCTAAGAAGCAAGCTCGAATTCGATCAATACCTATATCCTGAAAAGTGTAAGTTACAATTTTTGGGTGACACAACAATGTCACCAAGATATGTTAACCAAACTTCATGAGGAAGTAAGGTATTAATATCAAGTTGATATTGATATAACACACGCAAAAAGGGTAACGCGTAGCACCTTCCAAAATCAAGGTAATGATAAAATCAAACTAAAACTTAAGGTATAACAAGGAATTGTTAAAATGTGCACAGTGTAACCTTACAATGTAGATATTTAGGTCAAGTTTACGAGAAACATGACGTAAATATCAAGATTTTAGTGACACAATACAAACAAAGTAACCTTTCCAAGGAAGCTCAAAGTGAAGAATCAAACCTAGCTATGATGACGATATTTACTTGTGTATCAGGATCACAATGGCTATCAATGATATGAGTATGCCTCCACACACTTTAGACGTTTAACTAACCCAACCGCAAACATGGATGAGCGTCAATGGACAAAAATGTGGCGAAACCATCAATTGATAACACACATGTAGTCACTCCTCTTTTGATCAAAAAAGTGTCAAATGAAAGTGAAGGAAGTAGATCAAAGTGAGTGAAAAATGTTGGGTTCACTTCGGCAGAGTTTCACCTCACCTTAGGGCAAGTGAAAAACTAAGAGAAAGTAATGCGTCACACGTTTCATGATGAAATGATGGCTAACAACTCAACACAAATTTTTAGTGGTCATAGTGGGCTCCTGGCCAAAGTATATTCTCTTAGGTGGTTCTCTCATCCTAGGTGTTACAAAACTATCCACGAGTGGGGTGATTTACCCAAAAAGTTGCACTGACTAATTTTGGAGTATCTCAGCTTTGCCCCCTTAAAGCACAGTTGGTAGTAAATGCATCCATAGTGTACTTAAAATAGTCGCATAGGGACAACTTGTAATGCTATCTCACAAGGATTTACTAGTCAAGTAGGTAGTGCGGAGCACTTCCCATTTCGTCCACAAGGTTCCTTCTTGCGTGGACTACTTTGGGGTTCCTGGTACCACTCCCATTGTTATAGCTTAAGGTGTTGTGCCAAAGGGATTATGTTCCAGTTGAGTGGAGAGGGACGTAACCTTTTCCAAAACCTGCAATACACTGTTTTGAATGTGTTGTTATTTTTATCTTACTTATTAAGGTGTGGTTTTCTTGATCTCCTTTTGGCAACCTACAAGACAACTGTATTAGAAGTTTGATTTTGTTTCGATTCTTGTTTCTTTGACTAACGTGTGATTGGTCCTGCATAGAGAATTAGTAGGTTTCCATAAAATAAACAAGCATCATTTCTGATCCTCAAGATCATCCAAAGATGCAAGAGAAGAGCATACGTGGTGTTTTTCCAATACAATTAAGCAAATATCAAATGGAAACACTCAATTCAATAACATCAATATATCTCAATATAAGCATCCTCAATATTTCCCAAAAAAAGAGGAACTAAGGATCATTTTTTATTCCCAAGATCATCCAAAGGACACAAGGGAAGAGCAAACGCAACTTTACTCCTTCAAGAAAGTATGCAAAACACAACCATTTTTAACAAAAGCATGCAAATATTTGGCAGAAACTAGCATAAATTAGACAGAATCTACAAAAGAAGTTAGTTTCTTGGCATAAAAAATATGAAAAATCTGTACTATGCATGAAAATTTGAATCAAAGTGTCTGTGCATAGGTAAGGATGTATGTGCACCGTCTAGGGCATGTGCACACCAAATAGGACATGTGTGTGTCTGTATATTCTGTAAAATTTGACAGTGCACCTGTGCCTCCCGAGAGGTGTGTGCGCCAAAAATAGGACGTGTGTGTTAAAAGGTAGTGAAATACACGCACACTAAGGACAAGGCGTATGCGCTACGGATAATGCATATGCGCTAATGGAAACATGCATGCACCAACGGAAAAAGGTACCGAAAATTACACAAAGTGCATGCGCAGACAAAGACGCGGGTGCACTAGGGACAAGGTGCATGTGCTAACAGAAACATGCATGCGACAATGGAAAAAGGTATCGAAAATTACACAGAGTGCATGCACGGACAGAGACGTGGGTGTACTAGGGACAAGGTTTATGCACTAACGGAAATACATATGCACTAATAGAGGATGGCAGCCGAAATTTACATAGAGTTCCTACGTTAGCAGAGGGACATTTGTGCTAAGTACAAGGCATATGCGCTAACAGAGGGATGTATATGCCAATGGAAATATGCTTGCACCAGACTAACAAAGTATACTACATGATGTCGAAGCACCTGCGCATGGGATGTGGTGCCTGTGCATCTGTTAGTGTGCCTACGCACTTCTCTGTAAAAAAAAGTGTACTTCGTTTGATGACTTCAAAATCCGAGCAAATGACCCAAACAAGCACATAATGTATCAAATGTTAGCAGATTAGTTCAATAATTATAATAATTCATCCAAAGGCATATAAAATAGCAATAAATTAACAAAATATGCATAAGGAGGAGTTAGTCAAAAATAACACAAATTGAACTAAAATGCCAAGGGACAAGGTCCCACTAGGTGTGCCAAATGTGTGCATGTGTTGTTTTCAAAAATAATGCTAATACAAGTAAAAGACTAACACCTAAATAGCCTTAATTAGCAAAAAATAAACAACATACTAAACACCATCATGATAAGAATTAAACAAGGGTTAGATGGTAACATTCATCAATACAAAACTTTGAAACTAACAATGTTAAACATCTAAAATCCTCTATTATCTAACAACAAATAAATGAAGGGACCTAAGTAGGATCCATGGCTATCAAAAATAGTTGTCCTTGGTGTTCCAAGAACCTATGAATGAGGGCTTGTCAAATTTGGGTTACAAGACCCTTTTGACACCTCCCATATGACCTAAGTACTTAGGAAAGTGGCTTAACTCTTCAAGATGATGAAATCTCAAGAAAAAAAAGACAAGATCTTAGTCTATTTTGCTATATGCTTTCCATTTGTCTTCTCAAGAAGTTTAGGTGTAGGTATAAAGGTAGGAGGAGGGCTCTTTATATAGCCCAATGGATAAAGGAATAAACACATCCTCTTGAATGTGGAATAATGGAGATGTAGAGTTAGTTGTGGATAAGAGGGGTTTATAAAGGGTTGAGTTACCTTACGAGGGTTTATTTTGTCCTTTAGTGACTCATGTGGATAAAGGGGGATATTAATTAATCAAGATGATTAATTAAATAGATGTGAAGCTTATTAAAGCTTTTGGAAGAATATTAGCATGATTTAGACTATAGAATGGGCTTAAATCAATTAAGTAATGGTTTATTGATTTAATGGAAGAGGAAGCTAATTAATTATATATTAATTAATTAGTCTAGATATGAGGAAGGATTAATTAATTAGAGATAATTAATTAATATAGATGGAAATGGGTATTAATTAATTATATATAATAAATTAATATAGGAAAAGGATTAATTAACGAAAGGTCGTTAATTAGGATAATGATTGGATAGATGACTTAATTAATTAGTGTAATGTAATTAATTAATGACGATGGAAGAGAAGATGAGCGCTTATTGACGATGTGTCGTCAATTTACGGGTAATGAGATAATTAGCGCAATTTAAGTATTTAAATTGCTCAGGCATAATTATAGGTGTCTACAACTGTGACCCATTCCAGTACTATGAAAATTCTCATAATATTATTATTCCTATTCCACGTATTGATACTACAGATGATCCTCAACCTATGGATTAACAACCTCACTTGCAACAAATTGAAGGTGCCATTTGTGCGATAGATTCAATTTCATCAACATCACCTACTACTACTAGTGCTATTATTCTTTATTAGGGGCCTAACTAGTCTATCGACGTCACTCTATCACCTACACCTTCACATGTACTACCCCCATTAGCATGCCCACCATTTACTTCCGCAATTTTCATTAATGATTCATATTTGGTAGAATATTCCATTTGATTCTACTTGCGATGTCACTATTTTTTCATGTGATGGTCTATTTCAAATTGGTTTTTCTTTCAAGGACCTTTACCCTCATACTTAGGATCCTCATCTATATTATGGCTTCATCACTATTTATGCTACTTATGGTTTACGTGTCTTTCATATTACGATCTATTTATCCTACACTCCATGCTCTTCTCCACTCACATTAGGAGAGTCTTGGCTTACTTATATACTGGGCACATTGAATCCTAATCATATTAATATTTTATTTATTATTCGCTTCAGTCACATATTCATTTATAATAGTTCCTTTCATGGATATATTAAAAATATCACTCGTTGGTATGCACACGTTTGTCCACTTCATCCATTCAAGGATAAGGAATATGCCATGGGTATTTAAAATTTGTGCCTCAATGGTGCATTACATGATCAACCAGACATTAATTCATATCATGTCTCTAATGCTTTACCCATATGAATTTGAATATGAAACTGGAAATCTCTTAAATGACATTGCATGATCCATCATTCATCTTCCAAACTTGTGGGAATAGAATCTAACACATCCCCCCCAACCTAGTCGCATCATCCATAACAACATACCATACTTATAACATACACATATCACATCCTCATCACATTACGCACTCATCACACTTATACAAGTATCGTCACAACCCAATGTCTCGATCAAATATTGTGAGGTTGATAATGATTCAAATTTCCCTGAAAAATATTCTAAATACTTCTCCGATGAAGTATATAGCTTCATTACTAGGAACTCCCTGGTAGTACGTCCTAATATGGATAGGGATATAATTTTTGTAATCAATCTTACCACATTTCTTTCACTTTATTTATCCTAACAAGGTGACTCTCGGATTTGAATTGGGGATGGGTGATTTGCATTCCTCTGCCTTACCACTTGGCTATGTCACCATGATGCACTCTTATGTTTCGGTTCACACTTGACGGTTGAGAGATACTTACTACACATGCACCCCAGACACTGCACACTATGTCTATTCACACATCTTGTGTCTTACATATTCCAACATACATTATACATTTAGTCTACAACATTACACATCTACACATCATACATCATACTAGTTGGCTTTATACATAAATCACACTTTTAGGGCCTACATTATATACTTGCATTACACATTTATACACCACACATTGTCTATACATTATACTCATATTAATCATACCACTTTTAATTTGCATGAGTCTTGCACCACATACTACTCCTCTTACATACTACATTGTGCACACTCTCACATTACTAGTCTATCTTACATTACACACTATACACTGCATTTTTACACATCTTACACATCATATGGTCATCTATTATCATCACACATACTACAATAGTCTTCTACGCACTGCACTCTTTATTTGATGATGTAATTTAGTTCCTCAGTCCGTACTCGACTAATGAGGGTTTACAAATCAAATGGACATTATCAAACTACAAGTTCACAATTTGACCTCCCATCATGTAACATTCCTAGGTTAGTGACATATGCTATAGGATAAATGGTCACCTATCCCTTCATTTTTTAGTTGTGTATGCTTTAGGCTACATCACTACTTCCTCTATTCATTTAGTAGTGATATACGATTTACGGTAAATCATCACCCTTTCAATCATCTTGGCGTCATATATGCTTCAACTATAGGGTTGACAACATATCATTTTTAGGTCACATATCATCACACATACATTTTCATCACAACAAACTAGGTACAACACAATTTTTTTTATCATTTCCTGATGATGCACTCTCGTTTACGGTTCATTCTTGACTACTGAGGGGGAAAACCAAATGAATCTCACAAGACTAATAAAATTAGATGATAAATACATGAATTGACAAGTAGAAAGAGCACAAACTATTAATGATATATATGAATATAGAAATTTAGAAAGTTAAAAAATAGGGAAGATGAAAGTGATAGCAATTGAATAAAAGAAAAAATAAATTAAAGGCAAAGAGGCATCTTTTACTATGTAGCCATTTCCATAGAGAGTGCAACATTTATAAAGAACATGGAAAGTTGAATAACAACCCATATCATGATTATTTTTTTATAATATGTGAATCACTTAGTGAAAAACATATCCTTCCTTAGGTCATTAGTATTCTACCATAATGTAATTTGAAGGCACAACCTTGGCATCCTGTAAATCTATTGGAAAAATCAAGAAAATCTAGCATCAATTTTTTTATGCCCAGAGAGCAAAAACTTAGGCACTTGAGGGTTTCGTTGTTACTTTGAGCCAGATACAATTTTATAGTTTTATGAAGACCAATAAATTGTTTCAAACACCTGGTAGGGTTCTTCGTCAAGGTTTTTGTTGATGGTGAATCGTAGCACCCATGAATGTCTACAACTCGATGGGTTGAGACTCTCAGTGCGATTGCATAACATGGAGCTTTTCCCAAGTGTGGGACCTTGCAAAATCGAAAAAGCTCTCCAGATGAAGGCCGGTTCCTATTCCTCTGTTCAGATGCACACGTAAAAATGCAGAGGGTTTACTCAAAAACCTAATCTAACTTTCCAAGGAGACAGGGTAAGAAGATGCATAAAATAAAAACCTAAAGTAACAGAGGTGATGCACCGAGGAATGAAGAACAATTGTCCTGCCAATAAACACAAGCCATTAAAATGCAATGCAAGATCATGCACAGATAAACAGATTTTCAGTGAAAGATCAGGAGGATGCAAATGAGCACAGAGAGGGTTGAGAATCATCCACAGACATGCATCATTTGCTCCAAAGATTGATACAATACACCACAAAATGCCAAGAGGCAAAGCTGCAATACAATTTTAGATGG
The DNA here is from genome assembly GCA_019776745.2 of Taxus chinensis. Classification (NCBI taxonomy): domain Eukaryota; kingdom Viridiplantae; phylum Streptophyta; class Pinopsida; order Cupressales; family Taxaceae; genus Taxus; species Taxus chinensis. The sequence goes on from CM034152.1 coordinate 654,371,968, forward strand.
GAGGTTTGAACTCCATAGATTCACCTGCCAAAGAGAAGAAGGGAGGGGCAAAACAAGAATGTCCAAGCTTTAGAAAGAAGCCCCTCCTTAAAATTTATAGGAAGAATGAGAGAGGGAAGAGAGAGGAAAGCCAAATCTACCCCAACCACCTCTAGGTTGCATTTAATTCATCTCATTATGGTGGTAGGTGAGAACCCTAGCAAACCCAAAAAGTGGCGAACTGTATTTTGCATTTTTAAGAATTTTTTCTCACCCAATTAAAGATATCCAGTGGTAGTTGGATAGAGGACCTCGTAGGATTTCCAAAAATTCCAACCTTGCGTGAATCTGAGCTCCCTGTGAAAAGTTATGGCCGTCTGAATATCTGGGTTAGGGTCTGCTTCCTGTCAGCGCTCAAAATGTTGCACCTCCTGAAGGTGCGCCATAGGCGCATCCATTTTCATGTAGACATACTGTTATCATTGAATCACAGCACCCCTGTGCATATACTTGAACTCACAGTGTGATTGGATAACATGGGTAGTATCTCCAAGTTGTGGGACTTGCTACTTGAGATAGACCTCCAGAGAAAGTTGGTTCTTGCTCCTAAACTACCTGCCACAATCTACTCTAATGCAGGATAAGCTAACTTTTCTAATCTAAATTTCCAAGGGACCAGGGAGAGAGAATGCATAAAATTAAATCCTACACTAAAGCGGTGATACACCAGAAAAGGAGGGTGTGAGAGTAGTCTCCAAATGTGTGAAATACAGAGGCAAAGTGCACACTAGAAGAGGTGATGACAGTTCACCATAATATAGAAAAATGCATTCACAACAATATTCCAAGCATACACAATGATAATGAATCCCTGCAAGAACATAATAAATAGACACAATATTCTTATATAAAGATTAAAGGGGCAAGAAGAATGCAAGAAAACACAGTAGGGGAAGATACATCCACAAACTGGTATTTTATTGCTTCATGATATGCACAGTTCAATCTATTACAAGATAAGGGCCTGGATCACCATGCAAGGAGTCCACTACAAGGGCCTGCAACACACTGGCTTCACAAAGCAATTTTGGCATAGCTTTGCTACCCAAAAACTCTCTCCTTTACAATGAGCCCAACACTCCAATTTATAGAAACATGAGAAGGAAAAGAGAAGGGAAAATGGAAATCCCGAAATCTGTCCTTCAACCACCTATAAGAGGTATTAAATGGAGTGAAATGATTGTACATTACTTGAAAAAGGATCCCCATACTGTCCCATGTGCTGCAGCAGAGAAAGAATGATGACCATGCCTCTTAATTGCACTCCCAGCTACCAAATAAAACACTGTTCTGAACCCAGCCACGTTTTGTTAATAATCTTGATCAATATCTCATCAAATATGGAATTTCTTGATTGCTGTGTGTTGGGCTTGGAGCCATGATTCCAACAGTACCAATTTTGTGTGATTTTGTTGAGAAATGCAAAATTTATGGCCTTCTGAGTGCGGGCAGCTATTGGGGTCTGGCAGGCGTTTTCTGTCATTTGACGGGAATGAGCATTAACTGACTGGAGCCGAATATGTTTCCTTTCATTACATATATCTACCCTCATTAAAAATAATAAATCTAGTTTTTGTGGCGTAGAGGACGTCGTGCTCATTCCAGAAAGTCCAATTTTATGAAAATCAGAGCTTGGAGTCAAAAGTTATGGCTGTTTGAAGTTTCCGGACCAAACGTTGACTTTTCTTCCTTGCTGTCGGCTGCTTCGGCTTTTCACGTCCCACGCGTCCCTTTGGCCTGGATGTCCTAGTACGAAATTCCCCTGTTTTGGCTGAACCGGCCGGTTCGCGTCCGCCGCATACTCTTGTCCCACTTGTCCCGGACTGTTTGGGACAAATTTTCCCGATTCGCCCGGTTCGGCCGGTTCGCGTACTTTTGTCCCAACTTTCCCGGGCTGCCTTAAGTCTTTTTGGCCGACTTGTGTCCTCCACGTACTAATTTCCCAGATGTCCCAGACTGCCTGTTTCAACAGTTAGTCAATTTTTTCCACTTTTCGGCCAGTTCAGATTTCCGCGTCCCGCGCGCCCCTTTGGCCCGGATGTCCCAAATGCTGCGCAGACCGCCTGGCGGATTTTCGGCCAGTTCGCGCCCCAACGTCCCAACTATCCCTACTGCTTGGACTTGGGACTTAGCCGATTTTCATGATTTTTCCTGGCCTCCAAGATTTGATACGATGAACCTTAGCTCAACCCAAACTGGTACGACCTGAGCCCTTTAGACCCGAAATCCCTCAAAACAGTCCTGCAACCGCATTTTTTGCATTTCTTCCATTTTATCAACCTATTGGGATTCCTTTTGATGCATGTTATCAAAATTTACCCTCGGGGGTGAATTTTGGATAACAAGTCTTGCAAGGGGATTCTGAGTAGAAAAATTGTGCTTCGTTGTCACAGGCAGGATGTGGTAAGAAGAATCAACGAAGAGGAAATGAAATTCTACCTTCAGTTTCTTACCATAATCATAAGCACAGTAAAACTTATGATCCATTTTTTTAGTTTAAGAAGTATGCTTATGATTTTCAGAAAATGTGAAATGTCTTTGCATGTACTTTTTGTGGATTGCATAATCATTATGTGGCCAGATGCTGGAAGAGAAGGACATTGATGAAGAAGTCGATGTTGTTCGTCAGGAACAAGGAAAATCAGAAAGACCAACCTTGTCATGCAAAGTTGAGGAATGGCAGAAAGATTTCCTCATCCCAGAAAAAGGAATTTAAGAGGAAATTTTGTTCTCATTGCCAGAGGAATGGGCACCGGGTGGGCAATTGTTGGAAGCTGCATTCATCTCTCCATCAGGTTAATGGCAAGCCAAAGATGGAATGGAGGCCTATTTCAAAGGTAAAGGAGGTTTGTACTCCACCACTAGTTGACAATTCAACCTAGGACTAGGTAATACCTGAAAATGAAAGTCCTTTAAAATGGGGAAGTCAACAATTTTTCAATTATATATTGCATAATTAAGATTGATGAATAGTATGCAATATTTTTTTGGAGATTATGTTTTGTGAGAAAATGTTGAGAGAAAGGTTAAACATACTCAGTGAATTTTCATACTTAGACACATTGTGACCATGTAGCAAAGTGGTACCTGATAGTCATCGTCAACAAGAGGCTTTGTACCATGTAGAGGTAGCAGTCGTGCAGTGGGGTTGAAGTCACCATTATTGAGCTCGTGAGAAATCAGCTCGGATCGTCATTTTGTGTATCTAGTAATGTCTCCTATGTGGATCTAAATAAACTGAAATCCCACATGAATACTAAGGAAAGGGGGACCAATGAAGTCTCTATCTTCATGGATCTCAATAGTGTCTTTCAACACTTAATCAGTATGTATGAGGGAATCATGACAAGGTTAGTTCCAAAGCTTCAGTATTTCCTAGAGGGATGTCCATGAGTGATTCTCATAGTCACTAATGGAGTCATTTGATAGTGTTTTTAAACACTTATCTCATGGTTTTTGTGTGTTGTCGAAAGGAAGCCTCTCGTGGTATAAGACATTTAAGGATCCAGGTCTCACTACATTGGAGAATCACATGGTTCGGGTCACAGGTATATCATACAAAGGGTGGAAGTTGCGGTCATTGGAAAAATTATTCCATTAAACCTGACATGATCAGTTTTGAGTTCCTATCTCTTTAGATTCATTTTTCATGGTCATCAATCAAGTCATTTGACAAGTGTTTTTAAAAAATCATTCCAAAGCATCCATGTGCCAATTTGAAGGAGTTTCTTAGGAGGCAACATATTCAGTGATTTAGAGTCTCGTTGCACTGGATATTTCCATAAAAAATAATCATCAAAATTCATCCATAACAACATCTCTTCTTCTCTATCCTCTTCATTCCCCCCAACTTTCTCTCTCTTCAAATGTTCTAATTCTTCATTGGGGTTTGCACTTTTTGATACGCCTTTAAATTGTCAAAAAGTAACTTTAGAAACATTATGTAAATTAATTCTCCTTGATTATATAAAAGGGACTTAATATTTGGAAGAAATATGAATAGCCTAAAGTCAGAAATAAGGCATATGGAGGGTCACCGAGAAGATGAAGAGTTTATCCTCTTCTATAAATTGTAATGATCTCCTCATTCCAAGGGGTTCTAATTCTGAAATTCTTCTAACTGGTTGTACTCTTGTAAGTTCATGAGAGATATTTTGCTCACTTGTGAGTGAAAAGAGTTATCCACTTTTCCCTTATTCTCAATTTCTTCCATTCTCATACTATGTACAATTTTTGTTTGAGCATCAATACAAGAAGGAGTTTCTAGCCTTTTTTACTAAGGGGCTTATTAATAATTTGTGTTCATTAAATTCTAATTGGCCTTATTACTATTTGCAGTATTTTTTCTTCCTAATTTTAGTGCATGTGATGAAGTTTATAACTAGTGTATGTAAGAATCTGATTTTCTACCTACAACATTAGTTCCCCTACCTCATATTCTCACTCCCTTTCCCACTTTCTTGACAAAGTTCTCTCTAGCAAGAAATTTCTAGCTTTGCCGTAGAGTCAATGGAGTGCCCCTGTTGGATCCTCGGCCGTAAGGCCAACCCAAAGTAGACTCACCAAACTCACGCATGCATATATGGAAGTTGCACCGAATAAGTAGAGGGGCTTAGATCCCTAGAGCGTTGGTAAGAAAACCACCAATTTGTCCCCATAAAATTTTTCTCACCAACAAAATTTAAATTATATTGGACATCTCAGGAAAGTTTGTAAAGAATGGTGTGTGGTTATTCATTTAAGTATCCATGAATACGTAAGATGTAAATGACCATGGCATATTGTTCATCCATAAAGGGAGATAGTGGACATCCCTGAGCATACCAAATAGTGAATTTTTGTGTATAACAAAAAAAATAACTACTACAACTACAAGTTATGTCAAAAGGCATGGAGAATGTGATATCAACATGATTAGGATCAAGCGTGCCTCCAATATAATCTAACTAATACTAGCCAAGTGTAAGTGGATAAGTAGTAGGACAACATGTGAGGTGGACAATAAGGTACAAAACGTAAAAACCATAGGTGGCGGTGAGAATGACAGAACCATGATATAAATGTGGATCTCATAGAGGAGCATGAAGGTCATTGAATTCGAATCTAGATCAAAGGATACCATCGTGGGAACATATGGTGGCCATTCATGATGTGTCTAGTGGTATTTGTTCCCAATAATAATTATTTATGAAGAGAGTGCAAGTGAATGGTGGGCATACTAAGGAAGAGGATGATGGCAGAGAGGATGGGATGAGATCCATTGATGGTAAAGGTCCCTGGTATAGCACAATAGCAGTAGTAGTAGCAGAAGGTGGGGAAGAGACTGTGTTAAGCATGTAAATAGTGGTCACAAATGGAATTTTGTAGAGAAAAGGGGACATGGGAGGAATATGAAAAGAAACCAAGTATTGTAGAGTAGGTGTGGTAGACGGTATCACATCGTTGGTGACAACATGAGTAAGTGGCGAGCTATAATGGACCATATCAACCATGTAGCTGGAAGAAACTATGTCAAGTGGAGTTTATCGAGGTTGATAACCAATTGTGGGTGAAGAAGAAGGAGATGTAAGGAGAGGTAATGTAGTGTTAATAGTCATCGATGTCCTCAAAAGGGAGAGCCTGGACTTTTGTTAGAAGTTGAGATAGGTAGCATGATTAATGGTGCATAAATAAGTGGTAAAAAAATCTTCAATGGCATGAGGATCCATTCCAGAAGATGGAAGTTTGAATGAAAGAAGGACAAGGGATATAACCAGAAGTAGCAGTAGGAGTGTCGACAAAACCATGACCGTAAATATCAAATTATAGAGTAGTTGAAGACTTATAGGAAGAAGAATTTCTATGACCTTACCCATGATGGGAGGTGCAAATGTAAAACCCTAGAAGGTGCTAGAAGGACATGTCGGGTTCACCAAAATGACTAACTAAAAATAAAACTATTATGCTAGGAAATAGTAATACTAGTTAATCTAATTATGAGGACTAAAAATTTGTAATAAATTAACTAAAATTGTATGGAATAAATGTAATTAATTACTTTACGTGAAATGAAACCCTAAATGGTCTAAGTAAAGGAGGAAAGATGACTGAGTTGATTTCAGGTGACTGTCACGCAATGTCATAGATCTGGAAATAAATATGGAAGTGCAGACGACTACTCATAAATCCTGTGAAGACCCAATCTGGAGGATCTGAATTGATTGGGGCACTTGGGAAGGTAATTGGAGCACCCCAAGGTGCCATGGTCTGCATATTAGGTGCCTTGGTCTCCTGTAAAGTCTCTGAATTTGAGTTTTTGTATGGTTGTAAGTTGATTTGAAGCTCTGTCTGTCTATCACACCAGATCCACCAGGTGAATTGAATGATGACCTATAATACAAAAGGAAGTATCAAACCCTAGGAAAAATAAAATATGCAAATGAATGGGTTGGAATTACCTCAGCTGCCAAACCATTGGACTTATCGTTAAGCACTGCACTACATTTCAGACCCAAATTTAGTTATGGTGAGTGTGTGCATGTCGTGCCCTAGGTTCTCTTGTGTCAGTCAAAATTTGTGAGGTAGGAAGCAATAGTAAAATGTAAGTAGCATGTGTGCATGGAATAGAACAGAATCCCCTCCCCCTATGCAGTGTGTGTGATGCATATCTCCTAGCCTTGATGCATGACACTATGTGGATGAAATTGATGCAATGGATGTAACTCTAGATGGAGTGGATAGTAGTATGTGATGTTAATACCGTCATTATGGTCTTATAAATTTATATTTATAGGTCTCTTAAGCTTAACTTCGTAATTAATCCCAATGGGGCTGAATGCAAAAAGGATAAGGATTGAAAATAGCTAGAAAGGACCCAAAAAGAAGTGGGAAAGGACGTTGCATATATTGGGGTGCCCAAAGTGGGACCAGGGCATCTCGAGGTGCCCCAGTACAAGCTAAGGCACCCTGATTTTGAGGCTAGAATGAAGGGGAAGTTACGAAATGGATGGATAAGTGCAAAAAAAATATGCAGGAATAACGAAATGAAATATAAAATAAAGATGGCCAAAAGGTGGGATTAATTAGTACTTTATTCACTAGAAGGAGAGTAGAACCTTCTAAATAGTAGTATAGGACCGGTCTAAATAATGTCTAAAGTGCATAATTTTGTGTCTACAATTGAAAGTTTTGGTGGGGTGCACAATGTGTCAGTCTAAAACCGTATATTAGGGTCAGGATGTATATTTTTAAAAACCAATCCTAAATGATGGGGTTTTTAATATCTCTAGCTATGGAATATCAAGCCATTTTTATCCCACTAACCCATATATGAGGTACAATGTGAGAGAAGATCTTAACCCTCACGCACGTTCATGGGGGAGTTAGGAAAAAATGAACTTGGGACCTGTGAGTTCACAGGAAGGTGTATGGAAACTTTTAGTGGCTAATATTCATAATTTGGCTAATAGTAGGAATTATTGAATATGAATTTGGATTTTTTTATGATCATAGAAGTTTCCACATTTCACCCAAAATTTCCATAAACATTAATTTGTCCCATGTGAATAACCAACGGATATCCAATCCCAGCTTATATTTTTTATTTAATCACCACATGATCAATGGTTTGAGATTTTAAAATAATCTTATATCACCAAGAAATATATGGAACCTTCTCATTAATTTGGTCTAATACACCAACATGTTTGTGAATGTTTTTTAAAATTTGATTAATTTTTCCATATATATACATAGATATATATTGTAGAAACTAATCACTAAGTGAAATCCAATCACTTTAAGGAGGGTTAGGATGCTTACACATGTCCTTGTTGATGCTCTTGAACTGCACCATGTTTCTCCTTCCTTTGGTGTCTTGTGTCTTCCATTGATTGCTGACCTAAGACATGACCCCACCTCTAAACCCAAAATTTATTTTAATTTCATCTTATTCTGTGGGCCTCAAGTCCACGAGAATCCTTTGGATGGAAGATCATCAGAATGGTGATATGTGTCATGCCTTTAGCAGTATTTTTGGATGTTTGGTGGAGTGATTACCTAAACTATGGTAATGAGGGAGTTAATATAACTAGGAACAACAATAAATAAAAGTACTAAATAAATATATAAAGTGATCCAAACAACTAGACTAATAAAAATAGAAACCATAATATGCAAAGATGGATTGGAAGGAGCTTAGTTCATTCGGAGAGCTTGATGGAATGTGTTGCAGATATGAATAGACAAACTGAAGGAGGGAATGAATATGCCAAGGTCCAAAAACTTGCAGATCCAAGAAACCAAGATGGACTGAGGCACCTGGGAGAGTATCAGGGCACTTGTGGGAGCCCTAGTCTAAGTTCTGGGCACCCTGGTCTACGTAAGATGTCCAAAACCCAAATTTGCAGAGTTGTTATATTATCTAAAACCTTCTCTCCCTGTCACACTAATGTCTTTGAACTCCACCGAATGTTTCTACTAATCAATGATGAAGATAAGATCTGAAAAACCCCAATACAATCATCAAACCGTAAAAACAATAAATGCAAATGAAAGGGTTGGAATATCCTCAACTTCCACAATGGTGGAATTACTAACTAAGCATTGCATTACATCTTAGATTCGATGTAGTTCTATGTGCAAGTGTGTGCAATCATTCCCTAGGTGCTCTTGTTCCAGTCGCACTTTGTGAAAGTAGTGAGCAATAACTATGTGCATAAAATGTAATAGAATAGTGGATGGAATAGAATAAACTTCCCTCTTATGCAGTGTGATGTAGATTAACCAGCCTTGTGCCATTGTGATGGATCTAGATGGATGCAAGTGTATCCTTTAATAGATGTAACCTTAGGTGATGATAGTAGTGCTTAGTGAGTTGTCCCTCATTATGGTCTCATAACTTTATATTTATATGGTTTTCTTATTCTAATTTCGTAATTAACCCCGAAAAGGTTGACCACAAGAAATATGAAATGTCCAAATGATTAGAAAGTTCCTAAAAAGTGGTGGGAAAGTGGAAAGAAGAGAAGGGCACCTAGAACAGGACTAGGGCGCCTATCGGTGCTTCGGTACTAGCTCGGGCACCCCAGTCAAATGTAAAATAGCACAAAACGAAAAAATAGACTGGGTGTGCATGTGTGAGAGGTTGGAAGTGATGAAAGAAAGAAAAGTAAAATGGCCAAAATATGGGGGTTAATCAATACATTCTTCACTCAAAAACAATATGAATAGTAGTATGAAACTAGGACTAAATAATGTATAAAGTGTGTGATATTTTGGCTACATTTTCCCCCCACTTTATGTTGGTGAGTGGAAATCTCGGTAACATAAAGTAGATAGAGATGAGTACATGATAATATGTGTAGAGTGATATAGAAACGTGTTGAATGAATAGAAAAATATTGGAGTAATAAAAAGATGATGGAGCGTAGAAAAAAAATATGCGAAATAAAAAAAACTGATGAGAGTGAACCAAGGGAAGAAACACGTTTGTAATTTTCGATGTGTATGATGTACCTGCATGGTTAGTATAGTGTTTATTTTTGCAAATTTTTGTTGTTGTTCCCCCATTGTTGTATTTGTTCTTGTTAACTGCTTGTTTCTCATACAGATGAATCTGTAAGAAGAAAAATATCAAGTAGTCAAATACGCATGTATATGTATGTGAAAGCATGTAAATGTAAAGCACGTAAATGTAAAATGGAACATGTGCACCTGATCCATGTTGAGAGAAAAATTGTAGAAAGAGGATATCGTGTCCTAGGTTTTTTGGGTGACCCAATGTCATAGGCCAAAGGAGTGTAGGGAGAAAGTTGCATTATTATCCAACTTGAAACTTCTTCCCTGAAATTGTATAAAGAGATCTCTGTACTACCTAGTATTTTGGGTGATCTGATGCCACTGGCTAAAGTAGTGTAGAGAGGAAGTCCATTATATCCTCTAAACTTTAACTACTCCCCAGAATAATAAGGATAACCATGTCCTATAAAATCCACTGTGCATGGGCTTTGTTTACTGGTCTGAACCCACTTTCTGTATAAACCACAATGCTAAGGGAAGAAAATGAATTGTACTAAACTGGTGTAGAAGCGATGTATAGTGTGTAAACCCCAAATGATGCCCCCCATATTTGGGGGTGTAGGAAACGTCATTAATAGGATAATGTGGTCCCAAAAGAGGACCAACCACATGAACTTTATAACTCTGCCCTGCAGGGGGAAGGGAAAATGTTTGGTAGAAACTAAGGTGCACACAAACAAGATGCTAGCCAAAGATAAGTGTTAGTATGAATAAACATGCATGAGGAAAGTAATGTGTAAGTTACATAAACAATGTATAAGCTATCAATCAATGTATTAATGTAAACACGTAAGAAGACACAGTAGGATGCACAAAGTGAGATGAAAACACGGGACATCACTCATGATGTCGTAAGACATGCAAGGCCATCATGGTCACATACAACAAACAATTATGCACACAAAATAAAGGGTAAGGCACACATACAATAGAAAACAATAGACAAACAAGTACAAACAACAAATAATCATGGAAGCAAGTAATCCTGTGAACAAATTTTGCACGTGAAGCACCCATTAGCATGTTATAAAGATACTAGTATGTCAAAAGTGTGTATAACCATGTAATGTAGAGTGCTAAGTTAAAAATGAAACAATAGTACCTATGAGAGACAAATGTGGATCCCCCTAGTGACCAATGTAGGATGGGTATAAGGAAAGCATTTGTATTGCATGAAAAATATTTGTATCTACGATCACTACTAAGTAAAGGTGTGAACTTGAATGTGTGTATGGCATAGATAAATGACATACAAGAGGTCTAACTAGCATGTGTAATAAAGTGACCATATACAAGTAAATCCAAGCAAGAGTAGAAGTAACCAAGATATGTAATATGTTGTAGATTGATGGAATGGATTGCAATATGGATGATAGGTATCATGTGCCCCCCGAGTGGATGGAAATTATGTAGTGAGGTTCATTTTTTTTCCCTCTTAGCAGTCAAGAATGAACCGTAAACGATATTGCATCATCAGGAAATGATCAAAATTTGTATTTTGTCTAACATGTGTGATGAATGTTTATGTGTGATGATATGCGACATAAAACTCACATGTCATCAACCATATATCCAAAGCGTATATGATCGAAAGGGTGATAATGTAGCGTAAATCGTATATCACTACTAGATGAATAAAGGAAGTGGTTATGCAGCCTAAAGCGTATACCACTAAAAAATGAAGGGATACGTGACCATTTAGCCTATAACGTATGTCACTAACCTAGGAATGTCACATGACAGGAGGTTGAATTTTGAATGTGTAAGTATGATCAGATCCATTTGATTTCTAAACCCTCGGTAGTCAAGTATGGGCTGAGCAACTAAAGTGCGTCATCATGTAGTAAGTGCAGTGCGTAGAAGACTATGTGTAGTATGTGTGATGATAGTATACGATGATATAATGTGTATGATGTGTAAAAATGTAATATATATTGTGTAATGTAAGATAGACTAGTAATGTGAGAGTGTGCACAATGTATTATGTAGGAGGAGTACTGTGTGGTGCTAGACTCATGGATAATAAAAGTGTGACATATGTATGATGAATACTAGTATAATGTATAGACAATGTGTGAGGCACAAACATCCCTATTCATAGAATTGCATTAGAGCGAAAACTGTCCTTATCAAGCTGGGAAGTTGCTCCTTGGCACTCCCATGCCTTGTATCAAAACTTAGAAAGTCCAAGCACTAGTCAAGCACCTAATTTGGCTCCTGTTCCCACCCCTAGAAATCAGAGTTCAAATGAAGCTTCCACTTCATCTCCAAGTGCTTCAAATGAACTCCAAGAGGTCATGAAACAATTGCAAAAATTGGGAAATGAGCTAGTTACTATTAAAAGGAAACAAGCCCAAGGTTTCAGACCTTCCTATCAACCCCAAGCTCAGCCTAATAGGCAGCCATACCAACCACAAAGACCACCTAATCCAGCTGCAAATATGAATCAAAATCAAAGCCAAGTAAGGCCTCCTGCTAATAGACCATTCCAGCCCTATAATCCAAATTCCATATCTGCCTCTAAGGCATTAGTGCCAACACAGAATAACATGGCCCAAGAATATGATTGGTGCTTTCCATGCAACGAGCCTCATAACCAATCCATGTGTTTCAATGGTGCTCTCAATCAAGAACTAATGGTGACAACTACCGGTGTGGAGGGCAAGGGCAGTCAAGGAAACAACCAACAACCAGAAACATTCCAACAGCAATAAGCCCCAAATGACACCACATTGGTGAACTGGCAAGCAGAAGATTTCTGTGGCATGAATCAGGTAGTTTCTCAAGGTGTTGCAGCCAACACGAGGTCAAAAAGGAGGAATCTGGGTGAAGAACAGCCGTTAGCCCCAGCCAATCCACAACCTTCCACGGCTCCACAAATGATTGGCGAGAAGAGTCCAATTTCAAATACACAAGGGCAGCCAAGAACAACCCCTAGGCCAACTCAAATGCCATCTGTTGCTGCCCACGTACAAGGAGTAAGTGTGAAAACTAAGGGACAACAAAAGGATATTTCATCCCCATTCAGTATCATTGAACAGATGAAGAAGACTAACGTCAATATATCAATGTGGGAATCCCTATCCATCCTAGGACAAAGAGATCTGCTGCAAGCTGCCATGAAGGATTGGACAACTTCGAATCAGCGGGTTTAGATGCAAGACAAAATGCTTAAAAATGCTTCCCAGCCTGAAGGAAGTCATGGAGGACAACAAGGTAAAATGTTAAAGCCCCCTCCTTTCTATGTTTCATTAATCATTGGGGATAAACTAGTACACAATTGCATGATTGATTCCGGGGCAAGTAGCTCCGTGATGCCCAAGCAAATAGCTGATCAGCTGGGTCTCCAATATGAAGTAATATCTAAAGGAGTAGTGCAATTAGATGGAACAACAATGGCAACAGTTGGAGTGATTAAAAACTTGAGTCTTACCTTGCATGCATGTCCAAATGTTGTTGTCTTACAAGATGTATCAATCATAGACCTTCCACCACTCTTTGCCCTTTGCTTGTTAAGGGACTTCACAGCCAAGATTGGAGGGTATTTGTCTGCTGATTGGTCTCACATGCTGTTTAGAACAAGGTATGGAACTAAAGCTACAATTAGGTCTGAACCTATTACAAACTTCCATATTGAGCCTTACACCCCAAGTCAGATTAATGCCAATTGCTCAGCATTTGATCAAGAAGATCACCCTAGTACTGATGAGGCTGACACCAAGGTTGGAAGTATCCCGGACCTAACTCTTGATGAATGGGCAAACAAGATACGTGATTTTGATCCCTATCAAGAAGTAGAAGAATCTGAGCTGGGAGTCTATTGTATACACGAAGAAAGTCAACCTGTTCCTAGCATCACCAAGCCAAGCCATAATGATGACAACGAGGAATGGCAGCTGTTTTTTGATGGATCAAGGAGTAGGCAAGGTGCAGGAGGTGGAGCCATGCTTGTTTCACCTCAAGGAATAAAGTAATATTCAGCTTTTAGATTTCAATTTGCATGCTCCAATAACACTTCTGAATACGAAGCCTTGGTGCAAGGGATGCATTGGGCAATCAAGAGAAAAATAAATAATCTGCAAGTCTTTGGGGACAGTGAATTGATTGTAAATCAGGTCAAGGGATGGCATGCTGCCAAGAATGATCCACTCAAGTGCTACAAGAACAGGGTGTGGGACCTCATGGAAGATTTTGAAGGTTTTGGCATCGAATCCATTCCCAGGAAAGAGAAGCAAGCTGCTGACAGGCTTGCAGCAGTAGGGGCAGCCTTTGACATTATGGAAAGCATCCAACAAGACAAGGTATAGCCAAACATCCACGTGATTGTGAGACCTTCAGTGCCGGATAACAATGTCAGTTGGCAAGTGTTTGAGAATTACCAGCAAATTGTTAATTTCCTACAAGAAGAAGCTGAATTCTTAGCTAGGAATCAGGACATATTAGAGCAGCAGTATGGGGATCAAGTAGTGCAGCTGCAGACAAACAAGCTTCCCAAGGGTTTAGTAACGTTGGAGTCTATCTTCAACCCTAACGACCAGTTCCGTAAGGAAAAGGCTAACATACAGGTCAAGAGAGAAGATTCAGAGCCAATTCTGGTTGGGGAAGGCAAAACACTTCAAATTGGTAAAGTGGCCACTGAGCAGGAGAAATCAGATTTCATACAGTTTTGCCAAGAATTTCCAGATGTCTTCGCTTGGAGCTATGAAGACTTGAGAGGATTCAATCCGAATTTGGCACAACATACCATAGAATTGGATCCAGATGCTAAGCCCATCAGGCAGAAGCAGAGACCAGTCAACCCTCACATTGAGCCTCTGATGAAGAAAGAGCTCAATAAGCTAATAGAGGCAAGCATTATATTCCCGATCAAGCACTCAAGCTGGGTTGCTAACTTGGTTCTGGTCAGGAAGAAGAGCGGAGAAATCAGGTTGTGTGTGGAATTCCGAGACCTCAATAGGGCCTCTCTCAAGGATCATTATCCACTCCCTTCCATGGAGCAAATATTGCAGGTTGTAGCTGGTTCAGAAAGGTTTTCATTGCTAGATGGGTATTCAGGCTATAATTAGGTGATGGTGAAAGAAGAAGACCAATTCAAGACAACCTTCACAACTAAATGGGGCACATATGCTTACAAGAAGATGCCATTTGGGCTGTCCAACACTGGTGCTACCTTTCAAAGGGCAATGGATATGGCGTTCAAAAGCTTGATCAACAAGATAGTGCTGATATACCTTGATGACATCACTGTATTCTCCAAGAATGCAGCAAACCATCTCTTTCACCTCAGGAAAGTGTTTCAGAGGTGTAGAAAGTTCAGAGTGTCTTTGAACCCCAAGAAGTGCATCTTTCTTGCGCATGAAGGAAATCTCCTTGGCCATATTGTCTCGAAAGAGGGACTGGAAATTGATCTAGAGAGAGTTGAAGCCATAAGAGCACTGCCATTTCCAAGTCACAAGAAGGCTCTTCAAATTTTCTTGGGAAGGATCAATTTTGTCCGCAGGTTTATCCCAGATTTTGTAGCCCTTGTCAAGCCCATCACCAAAATGTTAAAGAAGAGCATGGCTTTTAAGTGGACAGTAGAAGGCAAAGAGAGTTTTGAAGCAATCAAAGAAGCTATCTCTCAAGCACCAACTCTCATCAACCCAGAATTCTCCAAGGATTTCATCCTCTATGCATTTGGAGGCGATGACACTATTTCTACCATTCTAGTA
The DNA here is from genome assembly GCA_019776745.2 of Taxus chinensis. NCBI lineage: Eukaryota > Viridiplantae > Streptophyta > Pinopsida > Cupressales > Taxaceae > Taxus > Taxus chinensis. Next base: position 654,387,276 of record CM034152.1, read on the forward strand.
CAACAGAACAAAGATAATGATGAGCAGCCGATTGCCTTTTTCAGCTAGAGCCTAGATGACTGCGAGGTGAGGTACTCTTTTATTGAAAAGCATGTACTTGCAGTAATCAGAAGCTTAAAGAAATTTAAGCATTTAGTCTCAAACAACAAGGTCCAGCTGCTGGTCTCACATGCTGGAGTTAAGGACTTCCTCCTCAACAAGGATTTGAATGAGAAAAGGGCAGGTTGGATCACCCGTGTCATGGATTATGACATCGATATCAAGATCACCAAGCTGGTAAGAGGGAAAGGACTGTGTGAGCAGCTGGTTTTAGGGAAGCAAAAGGAAGTATGCAATGAAGAAGAGGCTATTTTGACAGTCCAGGACAGTCATGAGCCAAGTGGCAATCAAGAAGAAGACAATGCTTCCCCCACTTCTTACTGGACCCAAGATATTATGCACTTCCTAGGTACAAGCCAGTGCCCCCCAGAAATGAACAAGACCCAAAGGAGACACTTCAGGTTGCAAGTTGTTCTATATGCCATTGTTGATGGAGTTTTGTTCAAGAAAGACATGAATGGAGTGCTGCTGAGATGCATTAGCACATATCAGATTCAAATGGTGTTGGAAGAGTTTCATGGTGGACCAGCTGGTGGCCATTTTGCACCAAGAGTGACAACTCTAAAAATCATGAAGGCTGGTTATTATTGGCCTAAAATTTTCAGTGATTGCTATGCATGGATCAAGAGGTGTAAGAATTGTGCATTCTTCACATGAAAAGAAAGACTTGCTGCCCTTCCATTGCATCCAATATCAGTTGACCAGCCATTCATGCAATGGGGTTTGGACTTCATTGGAGTCATAAATCCCAATTCAAGCCAAGGGCATAAATGGATTTTGATAGCCACAGACTACTTCACCAAATGGACAGAAGCAAGTAGCACTCAAAGAGGCAAATGAGTCTAGCATCTTAGACTTTTATGAGGGAATAACAACCAAATTTGGTGTACCTACCACAATAATCTCTGATAATGCATTGGCATTCATTGGATCTAAGGTGACTGAGTGGGCTGTCAAGAATGGTATTTACCTAAGCACTTCATCGAACTATTACCCTCAGGGTAATGGCCAGGCCGAGTCTACAAACAAGAACTTGTTAAGGATCATTAGGAGAACTCTTGATGAGAATCAGAATTCTTGGCATACCAAGCTAAAATCAGCCTTATGGGCTGATAGAATCACTCCCAAAAGATCCACAGGTAACTCTCCATTCAGGCTTGTCTATGGAAGAGAGGCAATCTTGCCCATGTCACTTGAGTTGCCAACATTGGAACTCATGAAGCAGCTGGAGTTGCTGGAATTTGAGTCCATGGAGGTGAGATATGCAGAGTTGATGGAGCTGCAAGAGATCAGAAATCAGGCATCCCAAGCAATGGAAAAGGATCAAGCTTTGATCAAGAAGACCTTTGATAGAAAGGCCAAGGATAGATCTTTTCAAGTTGGAGATCTAGTGTTGAAATGGGATGCGGATAGAGCAAAACCGGGAAGGCATTCAAAATTTGATGCCATTTGGAGTGGCCCATACATGGTTACGAAGTGCAAGAGTAGTAGTGCTTTCCAATTGGCCTCATTGGACGGGGAAGAACTGCAGATTCCAGTAAATGGAATCTATCTCAAACATTGCTACTAAAAATAAAAGGTTCACCCTTGTAAATATTAGCCTAGATTTCAATTCCTCTAAGTGCGTATGCACATTGTCTTGTTGTAGTTAGGTTTCAGTTTCCCTAAGTGCTTTGGCACAGGTTTTGTCGCTCCTAGATTGAGTTTTTTACAGTTCAGCGTGCTCTCGTAGAGGGAGTTGCAGCATCAAGCTCATTTTAGGTTATTGCTTATGACTCCATGCCCAATGATCGCTAAAAGGCCACTGATCTTCTACCTAGCAGGCAGGTGACCCCGAAAATTCGCCAAATTGTTATCCAAATTTCACCCCCCAGAGTTAATTTGATAACATGCATCAGAGTTTTTAGTTCCAAGCAAGTAGATTAATTCAGGAGAAAATCATAAAATTTGCTAAGTCCTGCTCAAGACCGCCTTTGGGATAATTGGAACAATTATACGTGGAAGGCGCGGATCAGCCGAAAAGCCTCCAGGCAGCCCAAACAGAAAAGGGACATCTGGGACAAATGGACGCGAAATGCCCGAATCAGACGAAAGAAAGAAAATTTGTCCAAGTCCTTTACCGGGAGCAAGCGGGACAAGAGTGCGCGGAGGACGCGAACCGGACGGTTCGCCCGAAAAAGAGAACTGTAGCACTGGGACATTTGGGACAGAAGGACGCGCAGGGTGCGAGAAGCCAACTCGGCTGAAGGGAGAAGAAAACCAACCCAACTACTTTTGGGACATGTGGGACAAGAGGACGCGAACCGGCCGGTTTGGCCGAAACAGGAAACTTCAGCACAAGGACAAGTGGGACAAAGGGACACGCGGGACGCGGATAGCCGAAGGAGCCGAAAGCCAATCAGATCATGCCACGTGTCACCGGCAGAAAAGGGACGAGGAAGCCCATTTCAGGCGGATCGAAGGATTCTATCCCACGAAGCACTGGGACATCTGGGACAAAAGGACGTGGTGGACGTGAAAATTTAGCAGGCCCGTGGACAAATCACAGCATGACACGTGTCGCCAAGGAAAAAGGTCCAAAAAGTCAAAGGGGTGAGTTTTCGAGAACTGATCCGAACCAATGAGATAGTTCCACATGTCCAAGTTTAAGGGGCCCATAAGAAAAGCCCGTGAAAAGGTGGAATCAGGGCCTGCCACGTGTCATCCAGATGGCAGAGCGCGGGAAAAGATTTTAAAACCTATTCTTGCCTGTTTTGTGCCCTAAATCTTCATACCTTCGTATCTTTCGATCCAGAGCTCGGATTTGCACGTTCTTTATATCAACGGAAAGCTGTTGAAATTATCTACATGATTCAAGGATAAATCTCACATTTTGGTGCAGTTTGGAGGGAGAAATATAAGAAAACGTCTCTGACGCGTGGTGATAGATAGAAGTAATGCTTCAACAACCAGCTTTAATGTAGCAGACAGCTCGCCGCTCTTGTTAGATAGCCCGCCATTTTTCCAAGGTCTGCCGCTTCTGCCATAATAAGATGATTTTAAATGCTACCAAGAAGTGGTTGGGGTAGATTCTGGATTTCCTCTCTCTTCCCCCCTCATTTCTTCATATATATTGTAAAGAGGTGCCTTTTTAACGGTCGGACATCTTTGTTTTGCATCCTCCCTTCTTCCCTTGCTTGCCAGAGAATTTGTGGAGCTTTCAAACCTCCCATATGGGTTGTAATGCCAGTCTTTTTTCCTCTTGGCCACTGCAATGTACTGTATCGACTCTTGAGCAATAATATATATGTTGTGATTGAATCTCAACCCTCTCATGTATTCATTGTTGTCATTTTGATCTCTTATTGCAGTTTGGTTACCTGTGCATGGTGTTTGTATTACATCTATGTGGTCTGTGTTAAATTTGTAGAACGAGTGTCTAACATTCCTCGGTGCATCACCTTTGTAGTTTAGGTTTTATTCTATGCATTTTCTTACCCTATCTCCTTGGCAAGTTAGATTAGGTTTTAGCAAACCCTCTGCATTTTTTGTGTGCATCTAAACAGAGGAATAGGAACCAGCCTTCTCTGGAGAATCCTTTCTCATCTTTACAAGTCCCACACTTGGAGAAAGGATTCCATGTTGTGCAATCACACTGGATGCCTAAACATCAACCTAGAAGCCTGATCTGCATCCAGGGGTGCTGTGAGTCTGCAACAAAAATTAAATTTTATACATAGTATCATTACAATGCATCTTATATCTTACATCATACACTGCACATCACATCACATATATTCTACATACTATAGTAGTCTTCATCATATATGTGTCTAGCCTTACATCATCCTACATAATGCATATAATACATCACAGACTCTACATTACATTTTACACATTTTACCTTACATATTATACATATTTACACATTACATACACATCTCATGGTCGTTTATTATCACCACTTATACTACATTATTTTCTACACGTTATACTCATTATCCTATGATGCACTTTAGTTCCTTGATCCATACTTGACTGTTGAGGGTTTACAAATCAAATGGACCTTAGACTCATCACGCGTTTACAATTTGAACTTTCATCATGTGACATTTCTAGTAGAGTGAAATATGTTAGAGGCTAAATCATCACTATCCATCTTCATCTTTTGGTGGTGTATACCTTAGGTTACATCACCACTCTTTATCATTAATCTTATATTGATATACGCTTAGGGCTAAATCATCACTTTTTCATTCATCATGTAGTGATATACAATTAGGGCTAAATAATCACTCATCCATTCATAAATTCATGATATACGCACACACATCTTTTCTATGTGTCACATATCATCAACATACATACACACTCATCACAACATGTTAGACACATTACACAATTTGACCATTTCCTGATAACACACTCTTGTTTACAGTTCATTATTTACTGTTAAGGGGGAAATAAAAATGAACCTCATTACGTACGCTTTCATTCACTTAGGGGGCACATGGCCCCCATAATTACATCTTACATTCCATTCCATCCATATAATGCATACTACATATTATGGTTACTTTTACTCTTGCTTACTTCTTCTTGTTCATGGTCATCTTATTACACATGCTAGTTTGATTACTTGTATGTCATTTATCTATATCATCCACACATGTGCATTCACGTATTTTTCTATTTTTGATTACAGATACATGTCTCTTACATGTAACACAAAATCTCACCTTCTATCCTTCCTACACTGGTCACTGGGGGCATTCACATTTATCTCTTCCAGGTGCTATTATTTCATTTTGTACTTAACACTTTACATTTACTTCACTATACACGTATTTGACATACTAGCTATTTTTCTAACATGCTAATGGGTGCTTCATGTGTAGCATTTGTTATGAAGGGATAATTGCTTCAATACTTGTTTGTTACTTTGCCTGTCATTGTTTGTTCTTATATGCGGGCCTTGGCTTATGTTTGGTATGCACACTTTCTTGTTGTTTGAGGCCATGATGACCTTATGTGTCTTGCTACATCGTGAGTGATTTCCCATGTTTACAACTCACTTTGTACGGATTACTTGTTTTGTTACATTTTTAAACTACTTTACTTGGTAGTTTTTTTACATTATCTGTATAGCTTACACATTGTTTTCTACATGCATGCTTTTTTATACTAACACTTATTTTATCCAATCATCTTGTTTGTGCACTCCTTGGTATTTACCAAGTGCAATCCCTTCCCCTTGCAAGGTACAAAATTCATGTGCTTAGTCCTCTTTTGGGGTCACATTTTCCTATCAGAAACATCACATGCACCCCTAAAGAGGGGGGGCATCATTTGGTATTTTCATAGTCTATACAAATCATTTACACCGGTTCAGTTCAGTGCACTTTCCACCCTTAGAATTGTGGGTTTACATATAGTGAGTGAGTTCAGGCCCGTCTTCTTCTTATCTTTTTTTTGGTCAACCATTTCAAGGTTAATTATGAAATTAGATCAAGAAAACCCTATAAATATAAATTTATGAGACCATAATGAGGGACCAAGAACAATCACTATTATCACACTACCTATAGTTGCTTCCATATATTGCATTGGATATGATTTCCATCCACATAGCCCCATCACAAGGACAAGGCTTGGGTCATCTGCATAACACACAACATAGGGGAGGATTCTATTCTATTCCATGCACCATTTTTTTCATTTTTTCATTTTTCTACACATAGTTATCTCACTATTTCACAAAGTATGACTGACACAAGAGAAACATAGGGCATGATCACACACAAACACATATAAGTACATTTGGTTTTGGAATGTAGTGCAACAATTAGTTAGTAATTCCACTATTGTGGTTGCTAAGGTCAATCTGACCCTTTCATATGCATTTTTATTTTTAGGGATTGATTCTTGTTTAGGTTTTTGCATGTATTTCTATTCATCTTGGAATAACAATGACATTTGGAAAAAAGAATTGGATCTGATGTGATAAACAACGAGGGTTTCAGACCATCTATTGAGCCTATGAAGATCATTTTTGGAGTTTGCAACACAGACCAAGGCACCCAGCTAGCATACTAGAGTGCCTCAGATGGCCCAGTCCTTCTCCAGGAAATATAGTCCATAAAATAAATCTAGATACACCATTTTTGGGGCTTCTGAGTAGTTGTTCCTACTTCCTAATTTTCCTGTCACCTCTGCAACATAGTCCCGAGAGCATCTCTAATCAATTGATTCTTTTCCTCACTCTCTTTTTCATATTAGGGTTTTTAATTTTAATATAGTAGTTGTTTTATTCATTTACATACTTCCTTTATTACATTTATATGTCTTCTTAGATTATATTAAGTAGTCTACATATTCATATTTTAGTTAATCACATTATTATGTATATTTTCATAGTGCATCTCTGCTCTGTCACAGTAGTGGTAATCATCACATAATCTATCCAAAACTTCATAGTTCACATTTTAAAAAATTTAGGTGTTCACATTTCATGTCATTTTCCTTCTCCCTTAAAAGTGTTTTATAGACCTAAATTAAGAAATAATACAAGCACCTCCTGCTTCTAGTGGCACTTATAGTCTTTTAATGCCATATTTTGTGCTTTACATACTTATGAACATTATTACAAATATCATACACATGTTATAGTGCATTGTATCAAATTTCATGGCCATGAAACCTTTGTAGTCTCATCTCTAGTAAGAATTGATTATTAGGTCCCCTCACAACACAAGACATCATAGAGATTCATAAATACTTCACATACAGACAACATGAGTCATTGAATCATATTCATGAATGTAAAATAAAATATCTATCTCAATTGACACCCCTTTGAAGATTCTTAATAGATTTCCTTATTTCTAGAAGCATCCACTACTCAGTTACTCACTGCTACATTACTTCACTCCATATTGTACATTTTTTTGATACCTTTCTTTTCATCTTACAGTCTTTTCTATGCCTTAAAAAACTTCATACTACACCCAAGATGAATGCTAACCTTGAATAACTTCCAATCATGATTCAAATAGTGAGAGTTAACATTTGAACTTCTTGACCACTCACATGATGCATAAGGAGCACCATTTTAGCCGTTAGACCATACTAAGACCTAAGACCCTTCTTAAATATTTCACACTTTGGTCAATATCTAAAAAACCTCTTTGATGTACATTTACCTTTTCCCCCTAAAAACATGAATCAAGACTGATTGTCACATTGTTCACACAAGGATATTCACTTTCAGATCTATAACCTTCCTTGATACCTCCATATAGATGCATTTGCAATTTATATTTCCTAATTACACTTGTATGTGCACTTAACCAATCTATCATATTGACACTGTGATGAAAATAGATTTAACAAGCTTGACCAAAGACTTTTCAAGAAAACGTTTGACACTTCTTGGTCATACAAGACTATATACTCACTTCTAACAACAACAAACTTCTATGACAAACCCTTGAAGAATTTTTGTATTAAAAACTAGCCCAATACTATTTATACACATGACACTTATCATACTTATGGAATGGGACCAATAATTTGACTAAGACTATTGATCATACACAACTCAGACTAGAGACATGGAATGTAGACACTAAATCATGCACTTTGGGTACATTTTTTATTCCTGATCACATACCACACTATTCATATTATTCCTAATAAAGAAAAGTACTAATTGACCACTATATTTGGCTTATTTTCTTTCTTTCTAGTTTACTTCTTGGCCTTACATACCCTATTTCCTAGTAGCAATGCTTCTCTATTTCATCTTTTATCACTCTTGACACCAGCGCCCAACTAGGATGCCAACGCCCAAATGCCCTCGTCTTTTTGGGTTCCTTCAACCTTTTTATAATTTACTCACTCCTTTTGGCCATATTTTATCTTTTGGGCATCTTGTTTTATTATGTGTTTTACTTTTAGTGATTAATTATGAAATTAAAATAAGGGAATCATATGAATACAAAGCTTATGAGACCATAATGAGGGCCAAGAACATCACTATTATACAACTCACTATAGTTTTGCTTCCATATATGCATTGGAGTGATTTCCACCACTAGCCCCATCACAGACAAGGCTTTGGGTCATCTGCCTAACACCAAACATAGGGGAGGATTCATTCATTCCATGCACCATTTTTTTCATTTTTTCATTTTTCTACACATAGTTATCTCACTATTTCACAAAGTATGACTGACACAAGAGAAACATAGGGCATGATCACACACAAACACATATAAGTACATTTGGGTTTTGGAATTAGTGCAGACAATTAGTTTATTAATTCCCACTATTGTTGTTTGCTCAAGGGTCACTGACCCTTTCCATATGCATTTTTATTTTTAGGATTGATTTCTTGTTTAGGTTTTTGCATGTATTTTCTATTCATCTTGGAAAAAACACTTACATTTGGAAAGAATTGATCTGATGTGATAAACAACGAGGGTTTCAGACGCATCTATTTAGCTAATGAAGATCAGTTTTGAGTTGCACCACATACCAAGGCCCCACTAGCATCTAGAGTGCCTCAGATGGCCCAGTCCTTCTCCAGGAAATCGAGTCCCTAAATCAATCTAGATACAAAAACCATTTTTGGGGCTTCCTTAGTAGTTGTTCCTACTTTCTAATTTTCACTTTCACCTCTGCAACAAATATCGCCGAGCGCATCTCTAATCATTGATTCTTTTCCTCCTCCTCTGTGTTTCCTATTAGGGTTTTTTAATTTTAATATAGTGTTGTTTATTTCATTACATACTTCCTTTATTACATTTATATGTCTTCTTAGATTATATTAAGTAGTCTACATATTCATATTTTAGTTAATCACATTATTATGTATATTTTCATAGTGCATCTCTGCTCTGTCACAGTAGTGGTAATCATCACATAATCTATCCAAAACTTCATAGTTCACATTTTAAAAAATTTAGGTGTTCACATTTCATGTCATTTTCCTTCTCCCTTAAAAGTGTTTTATAGACCTAAATTAAGAAATAATACAAGCACCTCCTGCTTCTAGTGGCACTTATAGTCTTTTAATGCCATATTTTGTGCTTTACATACTTATGAACATTATTACAAATATCATACACATGTTATAGTGCATTGTATCAAATTTCATGGCCATGAAACCTTTGTAGTCTCATCTCTAGTAAGAATTGATTATTAGGTCCCCTCACAACACAAGACATCATAGAGATTCATAAATACTTCACATACAGACAACATGAGTCATTGAATCATATTCATGAATGTAAAATAAAATATCTATCTCAATTGACACCCCTTTGAATATTCTTAATAGATTTCCTTATTTCTAGAAGCATCCACTACTCAGTTACTCACTGCTACATTACTTCACTCCATATTGTACATTTTTTTGATACCTTTCTTTTCATCTTACAGTCTTTTCTATGCCTTAAAAAACTTCATACTACACCCAAGATGAATGCTAACCCTGAATAACTTCCAATCATGATTCAAATAGTGAGAGTTAACATTTGAACTTCTTGACCACTCACATGATGCATAAGGAGCACCATTTTAGCCGTAAGACCATACTAAGACCTAAGACCCTTCTTAAATATTTCACACTTTGGTCAATATCTAAAAAACCTCTTTGATGTACATTTACCTTTTCCCCCTAAAAACATGAATCAAGACTAATTGTCACATTGTTCACACAAGGATATTCACTTTCAGATCTATAACCTTCCTTGATACCTCCATATAGATGCATTTGCAATTTATATTTCCTAATTACACTTGTATGTGCACTTAACCAATCTATCATATTGACACTGTGATGAAAATAGATTTAACAAGCTTGACCAAAGACTTTTCAAGAAAACGTTTGACACTTCTTGGTCATACAAGACTATATACTCACTTCTAACAACAAAAAAATTCTATGACAAACCCTTGAAGAATTTTTGTATTAAAAACTAGCCCAATACTATTTATACACATGACACTTATCATACTTATGGAATGGGACCAATAATTTGACTAAGACTATTGATCATACACAACTCAGACTAGAGACATGGAATGTAGACACTAAATCATGCACTTTGGGTACATTTTTTATTCCTGATCACATACCACACTATTCATATTATTCCTAATAAAGAAAAGTACTAATTGACCACTATATTTGGCTTCTTTTCTTTCTTTCTAGTTTACTTCTTGGCCTTACATACCCTATTTCCTAGTAGATGCTTCTCTATTTCATCTTTTATCACTCTTGACACCAGCGCCCAACTAGGATGCCAACGCCCAAATGCCCTCGTCTTTTTGGGTTCCTTCAACCTTTTTATAATTTACTCACTCCTTTTGGCCATATTTTATCTTTTGGGCATCTTGTTTTATTATGTGTTTTACTTTTAGTGATTAATTATGAAATTAAAATAAGGGAATCATATGAATACAAAGCTATGTGACCATAATAAAGGACCAAGCACTAAACATCTACTACTATGACCTAAGGTTGCATCTGAGAGCATCAAAGCATCCATATAGCTTCACACAAGGGACAATGTACTATATTTTTTACATACATGCATAGGAGGGGAAGTTCATTTTGGCATCCACACATCTATATACATTGCTACATCTAGATATTACTCGCTAATCGAGTGTGTAGTGCACAAGATCCACCTAGCGCAAGATTCTTCACACACACACGTAGAAGTACATGGAGTCTGAAATGTAGTGTAAAGCTAGTTGTAAGCTCACTCTATCAGGTGACCATTGAGGTAATTCCAACTCCCCATTTGTATCTTTTTCTTTATAAGATTCGATGTGTTTTGGGTTTTTGTAGGTTCTCTTTCTCTTTACAGGTTACAATCCAATTCTATAGGCATAGCATGACATACAATGTAACACTAATTTTCCCCCACACCAGGAAAAGGGTCGACGACTCCATTTAGCAAAATGAAAAATAATCATACGTAAAACAATAATTTCTACACCAAAATATATGATGTGAAAACATTTTCCTCATAAAAGAAACGACGACATATTAGCATTTTTAAAAAGAATGTAACAAGTACATACCAATTTAATTAGAGAATTATTTTCTAAATAGAATAAGATAGAAAAATAATCCATTTCGTAATTGTCACTAGTATATTAGCATTTTTATACTATTTAAAACTATATTGTATCAATAACACTATCAAGGGACTACATAATACTATATTCCTATATAATATTAAATTGTTAATGGAATAATATTAAATATTTTAATCTAATACTAATAAACTATTATAAATTTTTACTTGCTTTCTATTTTAATCTAAATTCTAGTTTTAATCAATCCTTTAATTCGTTTATAAACTAACCATGTGAGGACATGGTAATATATTATATAGTATAAGGTTATTAGAAAGGTTTTTAAAAAAACATAATATTTTTTAAATTAAAATAACCATTCTAATTATAAGTCACACATGGGTGAATAAGATATTGTAAAAGTTTTAAAGTATAAAGACTTGAATATAGTTTGATAGAGCGACACATATTATTTTGTTTATAGCTTTTATTCTATAGGATTAAAGTTAAATTTTAAGTTAGTATTTATAAATTTTAAATTTAAATAATAGTACAAATAATTTACACTATAATTTTTCAAATAGAAATATAACCCTCTTATTTAAAAGGTACTTTTAGACATGGAAAATTATTTTTCGGATACCAAAGATAAAAATACACAATTAGAATTTTACACCAAGAGACAAGGGTAAATTATGAACCAATAGGAAAATTTGATTTCCTATTCTCAAGGAGAGTTGTCTCCCGTATGAACTATTGAGAAGACATGGTATGCCACTAAGGAGAAGGTACACATAAGATTTGTGTGTAGGAACAAGGCGCGTTTGAAGGCGCATAAGGATAGGAAAGGAAACACGTGCCATAACAAACTAATTTTGGGACTTATCCATTTTCATGGTTACGTGCTATTTTTGGAGATAGATTTCAAAGCACACAACGGGATGGAGACTTGTGTGACACATAAATAATATTTTAGGGATGAGCATCTACAAAGCACCATGCATGAGTTTGGGATAATAATAGGATTACTACTGCCAGTTAACTGTAAGAGATCTATTATTAGCTCACTTGCATGTATGCATATTATTGTAAAGGCACATGGCTATTATCAGCATGCGACCTATTTTGGGAAGTACGTGGGAGGTGAAGGGAAATTCCACACCCTTATAAATATGTATTGAATTGTGTAGTGAGTGTGTGTGTGTGAACTAGGAGAGAGAGAGAGAGAGAGAGAGAGAGAGAGAGAGAGAGAGAGAGAGAGAGAGACTGTGTATGAGAGTTATGTTATTGGATCTGTTACACGCATAAACTTATGGTAATGATATATGATGTAAGGAGCTTATGTATTTACTTTGTTTAATATAATGGAGTGTATTGGCTGGATAAAGGTATTAAAAATGACTAGAATTTGTTTTTGTATGGTTGATTTCATTATGGTTATTGTTTAATTTGTGATTCTTTAAGATCTAGATTTGGAATATGCTCTGTGGAGTGTTTATGGTTAGTTAGGTTTTTTGTTATATGTTGTATCTTCATCACACTAACATCTTGTACAAGAAAATCTAAAGAGGGGCTTGGTACCTTTGCACGCTTGTGGAGAGCACTTAGCTCAGGCTGGGTGATGTGCCAGCGTGCCTGGGTTATTCGTGGTAGATTCGAGGCTACATCATTGGTTATGTTGCCATGACCTCTTTTTCAATTGTTTTCAGGATGGTTTGTAATGAAGATGTACCGATTGACCCTAGAAAGTGTTGAGGAGTGGATAAAATATCTAGAAGAAGAATACACATGAAGTTTCAACACTGGATATTATTTTGACGCACATGCGTGGGTGGAATAACATTTGTATGACTATTTGAATGAGAGATTCTTTGTTATCTTTCTAGTCGAGTTGTACAAGTGGATGGTTGCTTATGTGTCTAAATGGAACTGGAGGTATCACACACTTGTTTGGATGTAGGAAGAATTTTAGGCCCTTTATGATGCTGATCTGATTTGGACACGCGTTGTGGATACGTGGTTCCATGGTGTTTTGAACAACTATATATTGGAGTACTCAATTTCCACTTATTCTTTCCCAGAGGTAGCTGAGTTTCAGTTTTTGCGATATCCTAGGGGAACTTACGTACAAGGCATTCCATTGGCAATCAAGATCCTAATGGTAACCCTGAACTTGGAAGAAAAACCTATGGCTAACTAAACCCCACCACGTGTAGGGGCAGGAACAGGTTTGGTGAAATATGGCGGATGTCATGGTAGAAAGGTAGAGAGAATAAATTCGACTTAGATATAATGAGGTGTGCGAGAGGGAGATAGAGAAGTAGCATGATGTTGCAGAGCAGATGGCGTTGTGGAGAGAGATGGCTCGTGAAGGATTTTAAGCTCTCGTAGAAGGTGGGGAGCCAAATCATAAAAAACTCCCCCATTAGGGTAAGCATGAAAGGGAACCCTCCTCATCCTCATGTGGAAGTGTTCCAGTAGAGATGACATTGGCTGCGTGTGCGCATCTGAATATACCTGGAAACTTGGCCCTTGCACTTGGTTTTCCAATATCCAGTGCATCCAATAGTCAGTACGCTAGTTTGGGAAGTAGAAGAGAAGGATTAAGTCAGGTAAAAAGTACATATATGGTAGGGAAAACATCATCCTTATAGTTTGGAGGTACCCTTTCAGGCACATCTTCGGCACATAACTTAAGCACACAAAATTTTGGACTCACTTCTAGACATAGTACCACTTCACAGACTATAGGGGTTTAGTCTAGCACTACTATTAGGACACATGGAAGTACATCTTCTGGTCCGCTTTCAGCCACAGGTGGAGGATCAGGTGGTATAGGTGGCTATAGTTCTAGTGGATCTGGTGGTTCTAGAGGCAAAGGTAACACAGGAGGTTGTGGGTCAGGTGGGCAGGGTCCACACCAAGCCCATCATATTTACATGGAGATGTCTCTTCGTATTCTAGAGTATAGGGGCATATAGGATGTTGTTGAACACATACACATGTGTGAGATAATGTGGCATGTAAAAGGGAGCACCTAAGCACAAGGCAACTCAATTTTATACTATGTTACAAGGACACACACACACATAGCTAGTACAGGAAGTTTGACCCTGATCAGACTTGCGTAGACTATGCAACATTAAAAGATGTTTTCCTTAAGGAGTTTTACATCCCTGAGTTCGAGAAGAAGAGTATAAGCACACTCAAGGATATTAAGCAAGGCACTACTGAGAGTGTTAGGGATTATGATGTCTTCTTCAAAACTCTATTTTCTAATCTTTCTTATGGCATTCATGCAATTCAACATGCACAATGGTTTGTTGGGGGTATGATCATACCTTTTAGAAGGGCGCTGTCACATAAGACATACACTGATCCACGCGAAGCACTTGAAGTAACTTTACAAACTAAGGCATTTGGAAGTATAAACACTAGAGTAGGCCCATTATTGGAAGCACAAATTGCAGCTATGACAAAGCAGTTGGAGAAACTATCAATAAATTCAACCCATGAGACGCACATTGGGATTTGGTGTACAAAATGTGAAGTAGAAGGGCACACCAAGGATAGTTTTCTGTGTAGATCAATGCGTTCATTATTAATGGACTATGAGATATGTCATTTGAACCATGATGTCAGCCACTTCCCACTATTACAACATGTGATAAGGAAAAATGTATCCTACTATTGTAAAATTTTCCGATCCACAACTCACGATACGAAAGACTACATGTTGATTGGTCAGATACATGATGCTATAGATATTGGTTTGCGACAGACATGAGTATCAGATAACTCTAAAGGAAAGGGTGAGCACCAGGATCAAAATCAAGCGCGCTATGATCAGAACGAAGGGCATTTTGAAGGAGGTCGTGGCAGAGGTTGAGGCCATGGTGGTGGATGATGTGAATTTCCTTGAGGAACATGTTTTACATGCAGATCTCTTGACCACTATAAGAAAGAATGTCCTCAAAATATTACTTGTTAGTTTTGTGGGAAGAACCACATCTATGAGGAATTCCTATACTTATCTACGCATTTGAGTAAGCAGCATAAACAGGAAAACAAGGGTGCTGAGATGGTCAGAATACAACGTGATGTGGAAAATCAGTGGATGTCAAAGTTGTCACCGAAACCTAAGGTATTACCTGTGAATATTACTACACGCACTGAAGCTGTGTGTTCCAAATAAGCATTACAATAGAAGCTTACCATAACTAAGGAGAAGGTTTTAGATGACCGGTACTCATATCCTTCTCATCAAAATGAGGTTTATCAAGAGACCATGGAGGTACTTAGAAATATTCAGGGTGAAATATAGTGTTTAAAAGATAAATCACTAAAGATGGAATAGAAGAAGGAAACATAGATGGTCCAGTCAGATATTGATGACTTAAAGGAGGTATGCAGAATGTTGTGCCAGGATAATATCATTCCATTACTAGGGAATTGGCTAAAGGGAAACACTCCGTGTGTAGGTATTGAGAATGGATGAAATATCCTGCATGCAAATATTCCCCCTCATAGCTTGGATTATGACAAGGAAATCACTCTGAATGTTGTTGTGGATGGATGGCTTGTGAGTAATATATTGATTAACACATGCACAAAAGTCAATGTAATTACTTTAGATGCATGGGTATAGATGGGGAGACCTCCATTGTAGTCATCTTCCAATGTGTTGTTTATGGCTAATCGAACTAAGGCTACTCCCATCAAAGTTATAAAGGATGCATCCATTACTATACAAAGGGCCAAGTTCACAAGGGAATTTGAGGTGTTTGCACTTGTAGAAGCGAACAACTTCCCAGCTCTACTTGGGCTCCCTTGGTGCTACGAAACAAATGTTGATCTACAGTTCAAAAAAGGATACATAAGCTTTGAGAACAAGGAGGAAAGAGTTATTATCCCTTTAACGGATGGGAAATCCACATCTTATGTTGAGACTTTGAATGAATAATATTTTAATAGGATTTATGTATGTGCCAGTCAGGACCCAAAAGTACTTGAGCCATCTAAGGAAGGAATCCTTTAGTGGGAAGATGCACAGTCTATTAGTGACACTACAAGTATTTCTTGCGATAATTGGACTTAAGGTACTTATGAGATGGTAGGGCACAAGATAAGAAGCACATTTTCACGGTGGAGCAGAGCTCATTATATTAGGAGGATAGGTAACAACCCTATACCTCAGTACACTGGAGAAGAAGACCCTATGGTATTCCTACATGCCATGGAGGAACAGTGGCTAGACCAAGTTGAGAGAAGAAATATGTTAGCATATACCCTGCGTGGGACAACAAAATGTTGGTGGATGGTTTACAAGGATAATCTTATAGCCTAGAATGAAATCAGAGTTTCTCTAATTACTCATTTTTTTAGGAGCAATGCACCCACTCAAATTTTCCCATATTATGGTAATCAACTTGTTCATCACCACTTTTAGAAATGTGAGAAACTTTGGATAGAGGGGCAGGAACCTTTACTACCTTCGCTATGGGTGCACAAATTTTACTTCAATTTACAAGGTTACACACGCACTTGGTATGTATATGCATATCTCCGTAGAGAGACTATAAATTGGCAGGATTTGCTTACAGGAATGGTCTAGACATTTGACTACTTCTCTACTAAACGTCCAGTAGAAGAGGTATTAAGGGTTATAAAGTGCTTAATTATGGGAGACAGTTCCAAGGAGGAAGAACTCATTCAAGAGTTATTTTGTGAGATAGACTCATGAGTGTGCTTTGATGAAGAAGAGGACACATATGCCACGCTACTTAAGCGCGCTTGTTTTGAGAAAGAAAAAGGAAATATGGTCTACATAGTGGATCATGAAGAAGTATAAAATCTAGATGTTGATCATTCAGCAAGTACATGCGAGGTTTTAGACAGTGCAGATAACAACACATGCACCTATCATCAACCTATGAAGACAAAGAAAGTAAATATTGGCACGAATGTTAAACCTAAGGAGGAAATAATTGGGGGTTATTGTTCTGACTCTGAAGTGGCCAAAATCATTGAGTTACTATGAGATATTCAGGACTTATTTCCTAGGGGATACCATGAATTGAAAGAAGTGCATGAATCATTAGGAGAGATGAAGATCAAGCTTAAGGAAGGTGCACGCTTGGTTAGGAAAAGACCCTAAAGGATGAATCCCAACATGCACATAAAATTTAAGGAAGACATTGAAAAAATGTTGAAGTCTAGCATCATTAAGCCCTTAGAGGAATCAAAGTGGGTTAGCCCCATGCTAATCAGTACAAAGAAATATGGTCAAATTAGGATTTGTGTGGATTACACGGAATTGAATGTTGAATGTGTAATTGATCCTTTTGCTACACCTTTCACAGAGGAAATATTAGAAGGCATTGTAGGTCGCAAAATTTATTATTTTACAAATTAATTCGTTGGGTATCATGAAGTTCAAATTACACAGGAGGATCAAGAGAAAATGACTTTCACCAGTGAATGGGGAATTTTTCCTTATACTGTGATGCCTTTTGGTTTGAAAAATGTACCTATTGTATTTTCATGCATAGTTTTCTAAGCCATCAAATACTTTATTCACAACTTCTTACAGGTTTACTTGGATGATTGGACGGTGTATGGACTTGTTAAGGATCATCGTGATAATTTGTGCATAATGTTTTCAAGATGTAGATAGTTGATTATCTCAGTAAACATCGAGAAGTGCATGTTTGCTACAACTTTTGGCACTTTGTTGGGGCATATCATCTGCAAGGAAGTTTTGTTAGTGGATCCAAGTTAGGTTGGAGTTATTGTAGGCCTGGAAGAGCCTACCAGTCAGAGTGAGGTACATGGATTCTTGGGTCACACAAGGTATTACAATTTTTTTATCAAAGGATATGCTAAGATTGTAGTACCCTTGGAATATTTACTCAAAGGAAAAGGGACATTCTATTGAGGATAACTACAACAATGCGCATTTGAGACATTGAAGGAGAGACTTACTACAATGCCTATTATGCAATTTCCCTCATGGGACCAACGGTTTCATGTACATGTGGACGCATCTGGCATAACTATTGGAATGGTGTTAGATCAGCCTAGAGAAGGCATCGTAGATCATCCTATCTATATTTCTAGTAGAAATTTGACCCCTTTAGAGTAGAATTATACCACAACAGAGTGTGAAGCATTGGCAATGATCTACGTGCTACATAAATTCAGACAATATTTACTAGCAACACCATTTGTATTCTACACAAATCACATGGCATTTAAATACTTGGTAAAAAAATCATCTTACAGAGGCACATATGTCGATGGGTGCTCTTATTCCAAGAATTTGATTTTACCGTTGTGGTCAAACCAGGAAAAAGTAATTCTGGTCCAAACCATTTATCAAGGATTCATTCAGGGGAGGATGTGTAGATAATTGAAGATACAATGTCAGATGTACAGTTATATAGGTTACAATGTGCACCTTTGGAATTAGAGGACATTGTAATATTTTTACGTATAAGTATGGCGCTAGAAGGAATGAAATCCTTAGAGAAGAAACAACTTGCAATTTACGCGACACCTTTTATGTTGATCAGTGGTGACCTATATAAGTTAGGCCGAGATGAAGTATTGCACCACTGTGTACTAGACCATAAGTGCACAAATATCATGGACGAGGCTCATGGTAGTATTGCAGGTGGGAATTATGCCAATGATGCCACTGCAGGTAAAATTTTACTCATAGGATTGTGGTGGGAGACCCTATACAAGGATTGTAAAGCATATTGTAAGGCATGTGATCAATTTCAATGTGTTTGTAAACTTAGGTAAAGAGGTGAAATGCCCTTAAGACCTATTCCTAGTGTAGAGCCATTTGAGAAATGGGATATAGACTTTTTAGGCCCTATTTCACCAGCCGTGCGTAGAACTGGATCGCACTACATCATCACTTGCACATATTATCTTACAATATGGGTAGAAGTAACACCTACCAAGGATTTTACAGTAGCTACAACAACCATGTTCTTATGGGAAATTTTTTTTACAAGGTATGGATGCCCCCTAAGCTTGAAAAGTGATAGAGGAACCCATTTTTGAAAGATAGAATCAGGATACTAATGGATGAATTTATGATTGCGCACCATAAGACTACACCGTATCATCCTCAAGAAAATGGGACTACTGATGCCTTCAACAAAATTTTGAGCTAGACATTGACCAAAATATGTGACGTTGGAAGAAAAGATTAGGATGATAAAGTTTTTGTTGTACTTTGGATGTATAGAACAACATACAAGAGGTTGAACAAGGCCACACCCTTTCAGTTGGTGTTTGGCACAGAAGCAGTTATTCCTATGGATTTCATATTACCTTCTTTGCATGTTATGCATGCTAGAGGTCTAGCAGATGAGAAAGAATTAGAAGAAAGAATTGACAAGATGATACAATTGGATGAGAGTCTAGCCATAACGCGTTGGATTCAAAAGCAAGAAATCATGGCATGACCCACACATCAGGGACAAGAAGCTTAAGATTGGACAGATGGTGCTTTTGTATGATTCTAAGTTTCTACACCATCCAGGTAAGGTTAAAGTGCATTGGTTAGGACCCTATGTTATCACTCATATGCTTGAATTAGGTGCTTTCCAGTTAGAGATGATTGATGGAATACGGTTACCTGGTTACTTCAACGGGAGTAGATTGAATCCCTACTATAAATAATTCTTCTTGGTGTTTGTAATAAGGCAATGTTGCCATTTAGAATAGGTTTTCATTCTTGTATTTTCTTTCATGTATTTCATTCTTCGTCGTTATGCTTTGTCAATTTTGTTTGGTGTTTTGTGTAACAAGTGCATTTTTGTGTTGGGAGATAATTACCATTTGAAGTATTTTTATGCACATAGGACTACACATACCGTTGGTGTGGTGTGGTGGTTGTTATATGTTATTCACAACTGGGTATACATGAGAACAAACTATTACGGGTGCTAGTAAAGTGTGGAAAGGAGATGTTAGAAAGGATATTGCTCTAAAAATATGGACATAGATGAAGGTAAATAAGGGAACAATATAGCACGAGGTAAGAAGTAGCTGTGGATACTACCAAGGGAAGGAACAGTGGTGAGGTACTCAGGTACATAAAACTGCACTAAAGAGAAGTATGTAGCCAGAAGGTAGGAAGGAGCGCTAAAAGGTTATATCTGGGGCATGAAGATGTATCGCACAAATATTGTGAAAATGGTACATTAATGAGAAGATTGTTGGTAGGTGGAGGACTAATAAATGCACCAAATGTTTGAAAATATATATAAAGACGTGATGCAGTTTCAATTTTACCTTTGTGATCACAAGTATTTAAGCGAACTAAGTATAACTGAGCTCAATGAATCGTGTTGAGGTGCAGAGATTTGTGGGAACAGACATGGAGAGAAGACTATTGTGTAGAAGAGGCTTACGTCCCCATTGGTGAAGGTTTTGAGTGAAGCATAAGCATTGAGGAGGATCTAGGGCATAGGGTTTTAAGATAGGGCACACATATTCAAGCTAGGGTGAGTTTTCTCGTTACAGACAACAAAAGGCGTATTTTTATGATGGTACCAAGGAAAGCACTTATAGAAGGCATGAAAGGAAAGGAGAAGGTATAAGTTGAAGTTGATATTGCTCTCGAGAGAAATTATTTAGAGATACAATACCCAGAAGGAGTATTAATTAGACAAGAATGGGATTCCCACATCTGCAGATGAAAGATAAGTGACTACAACCACCGTACCTCTAACAAGAAGGGAGAGTTAGACACATTACTGAATAAGAATACCAACAAGCACACAATGGAAGATATGCCAGTGTTTGACGACACAGGGGAGAAATTATTTAAGCAAGTAGGATTTTATCAGTTGTATGATCTCCACTATTTTGGAAAATATGAACCCTTGTACCAATGGCTTATGAGATGATTCCATGAGGACTTATTTTATTTCACCGAATGAAGGGTTAGGATCACAACAGCCCTGGTTTCGACACTAACAAGTTTGAAGGGAACCAAGATAGACCTTATAACTGATATAATAGATAAATCAGTTGTGGTAGCTACCAGTAAGGAGTTGGAATACTCAAAAGGTCCGCGTGGCATGGACATTGATAAGCTGAAGAATTTTCTTGTGGGGCAGGAAGTTGTGCTCCGCTCACAAAGCTGGATGACCAAGAGAGATGGTCGTAGGTAAACACCATGTGACTTCTTATTATGAAGAAGATGTCTCAAGGAGTAGTCTATAACTTATCAGGCTACATTTCAGAAACCATTGTTGAAGAAGCATGCACATGTGACAAGATAAGTTTTGGCGTTATTCTAATTTCTTTGGTATTTATGGAAATTGGAGTGCCTGATGGGCCAAAGAACAAGATATAGGAGTACCCCTTGGATAATAAGTCCCTCATGGAGAGGATTGACAAATATTTATGTGAAGGATCAATGATTGGGTCGTTTAAGCAGAGGGCGGAGATGTGGTATGACCGAATTTGTGCAACATTTGAGGAGGAGTGGTGCATTTCTAAGGATCTACCTTTGGTAGTGGTCAAGGTAGTATAGTTTGCAGTGTACCAACACTTCTGCATCACACTATATTCTATGAGGGATGGTAAATGGAGCCCATTGTGCAAACTTCCATATGCCTTCACAGTGCACTACTTCCAAGCCTCGGTTCAAAGATTTACTGATGCACGTTGTTTGAAATTCAATGCAGACAAGGTAGATTATGACTACCACACCCTCAAGAAGACATATGTGTATCAAGGTTGGACTTCCAACATTGAGAGGCTCATCTCAGATGTCATTAACATGAATCCAGTAAGCTTGGCTATTGGGGACACTGAAGCAACACTTGGGTATCTACAACTTAAGCCAATGATGGAGAATAACAAGTATGTGGAGAATGAGTTTAAGCTCCTAAGACCATCTAAGAGAAAACATACAGTAGAGAATGTGCCAGCTCTAAAGCCTATAACAACTATAGAGATAGAAGAGGAGGAATAAGAATGTGAATATAGTGAAGGCTTGGAACATAAAGGCTAGAGGCAGCCCATAGACAGAGTGGAGACTAAGCACGCGGATACTCCACCTCAGATGCAGGAAGGAGACAAGGAATTATAAATGTACGTAGCCCATGAAGAGTGATGATTTAAGAGGGTATTTAGAAGAACCATAACCCTAGGTGTGGGAACCCCATAGCCAGTAAGAACATCACCATGACTCTCTCCCCAGAAAAAATAAACTGAGAAGAAGAGGAGAAAGCTAAAGATGAATGAGGAGGTAGAGGAGTCTATAGAAATCACGCTTGGAACCCCAGTACCACTATAATATGTGGAGGAACCCAGGGATGAGGACATGAAGGATGAAGAGGAAGGATTGAAAGAGGTAGAGGAAACATAACATGAGAAAACTAGCACGCGTGATACTGCTCAGGATGTCAAAGGAACAACCCCAAATCTTGGAGCTCAGGTACATAAGGGGCCAAGAACGAAGAGAACAAGTGGGGAATACATTGTTCCGAGTATGGGCTATGCTGAGGACACAAGTAAAATTATTCACGCCCGTTTCTAGAGCATAGTGAACCTTAAGGAATTGTATGGATGGGGGATGATGGATGATACATGGCCACCACACACACAAGAAAAAATTATCCTGGTCTATGTAGAAACATATGTATGAACCAAAATTTGACATATGCAAAGAATCTTGTGGGTCAAGGATAATAAAGAAGGCACCCCAAATCAGACACATGAGACTAAATCCCACTATTATGTATGAGGAATAGGTGAGTAATTCCTTGGTTAAGGTATCTACAGAGGTGGCACGGAGGAACATTGATAAATATACCATTATTAGAGCACTACGGGAAGATAATAAGGAAAAAATTGTAGAAACAAAGAGTCTAAAAGGAGAGAAGGACCTAGAGCAAAAGAAAGAATCCTTCATTAACATGGCAGAGGATATTGGCGACTATGTCTTGAAATCAAGACCACACCTCGATCCAAAGGTACCTAAAAATTTTCCTTCAGCTATGCACTACCTATGCAAATTAGTGGATTTAGTGCTTGAGGATGGACCGATTCGGATGACAGCACCAAAGGATCTCAAAAAATAAGCAGAAAGATCAAAGGCATCTGTGATTAGGAAGATTTTGAGTTATGAGGCCTTACTCCAAACCTTATAGGACTGAAGAAAGCAGACCAAGCCCTAAACATATGTGCATCACTAGAAGTAGTGATCAGGACCAGGACTATGGCTGAAGATAATGAAGTATTAAAAGTAATGAAGGATGTGACTTTAGGGCACGTAGAAAGATTAGCGTTAGTGAAACAAAAGCGTGAGGCCCTTTTAGAAGCCCAAGACCCACATAAGGAGAGGCTAGATGATATTGGAAATCTCATAGCGCAAAAGATGGATCTTCTGGAGGGAAGGATATCTGTTATGGCCAACGTTGTCCTAGTACTACAGAATGAAAAGGGAGAAATAACGTAGGATGATTTGGAAGCCATCACCACAAACATTCCAGAGAAGACTAGAAATGTGTTGGATGACTGGAAAACCTTGGAGGATGAAATTAAAATAGAATATCCAAATTTGATCCTCCCAGTAGAAGAAGAGGGTGTTGCAGAATAGAAGTTTATTCTTTGTACAATAATTCTTTACATTCTTTCCATTCTTATTCTTTATTCTTTGGGAACATCAGACGAAAATATTTTCTAGGGCGGAAATTTAATTTAGTGTGGGGTAATGTTGAGTAGACAGGGTATGACACTAAGGAGAAGGAACACAGAAGATGCACATGTAGGAATAAGGCGTGTTTGAAGGCGCCGAAGGATATGAGAGGAAACGTGTGCCAGAACAAACTAATTTTGGGACTTAGCTGTTTTCATGGTTATGGGATATTTTTGGAGAGAGAGTGTGGAGCACACAATGGGATGGAGAGTTTATCGACACGCAAATAATATTTTAGGGATGAGTGTCTACAAAGTGCCATACATGAGTTTGGGATAATACTAGGATTACTACTTCTAGTTAACTATAAGAGATATATTATTAACACACTTGCATGTGTGCATATTATTGTAAAGGTGCATGGCTATTTTCAGCATGCGACCTATTTTGGGAAGTGTGTGAGTGGTGAAGGGAAAGTCCCCATGTTTGAAGGCGCAGAAGGATATGAGAGGAAACGTGTGCCAGAACAAACTAATTTCGGGACTTAGATGTTTTCATGGTTATGGGATATTTTTGGAGATAGAGTGTGGAGCACACAATGGGATGGAGATTTTCTTGACACGCAAATAATATTTTAGGGATGAGTGTCTACAAAGTGCCATACATGAGTTTGGGATAATAATAGGATTACTACTTCTAGTTAACTATAAGAGCTATATTATTAACACACTTGCATGTGTGCATATTATTGTAAAGGTGCATGGCTATTTTCAGCATGCGACCTATTTTGGGAAGTGTGTGAGTGGTGAAGGGAAAGTCCCCACCCTTATAAATATGTATTGAACTGTGTAGTGATAGTGTGTTTGAACTAGGAGAGAGAGAGAGAGAGACTGTGTATGAGAGTTATGTTGTCGGATCTGTTACGTGCATAAATTTATGGTAATGATATATGATGCAAGGAGCTTATGTATTTACAGTGTTTAATATAATGGAGTGTATTGGATGGATAAAGGTATTAAAGTATGGTTGATTTCATTATGGTTATTGTTTAATTTGTGATTCTTTAAGATCTAGATCTGGAATATGCTCTGTGGAGTGTTTATGGTTAGTTAGGGTTTTTATATGTTGTATCTTCATCACACTAACATCCTATACAAGCAACTTTGAAGAGGGTCCTGGTACCTTTATGCACTTCGGGTGAGTTCTCATCTCAGGCTGAGTGATGTGCTAGCGAGCCTGGGTTATTCGTGGTAGATTCTAGGCTGCATCAGGTACCTTAGGTAAATCAAATTCACTTGATCTTTTCACTAGGTGTTTCCAACACTAAAATTAATTAAATATAAATATAAATATAAGTCAAGTTCATTAGAAAGAATTACAAATAAACACAAACATTAAATATTGAATTTGTAAACTTAATAAAAATTAAGCTCTTCTCAATAAATTCTCTTCAAGTATTTTATAACAATATTTTAATATACATATTTTTAAAATATTAAACCATTTTCAAAGACATTTATTAATAAAACCATATTATTTTTCAGGAAGTTAACTATTGAAATGCACTAAAATAACTTGAGTATTTTATTTAATTTTACTATACAAGTAAAAAAAAAACAAGAGTTAACAATTTTCCACTCAAGTAAATGTTCAAATTTAATATAAACTTAGATTTATTTTAAATCAACCAATCACAAAACACCTGTGTAAAATTTATTTTGTTTTCTAGAAATCAATATACAAAGAAGTCATGGTATAAAATGAATTAGCAATGCAATATCACTATAATACAATAAAATTAATTATCCATTCCAAAAAAATATTACAAATACAAAAGAACCATATTAATTTACTCCTTTATTTTATTTTCTTTCTGTAATTGCATAGTGTACAATCAAAATACAGAGAAGGAACTTATCACAATCTAGAAATGGGCTTTTCTATGCTCAATTCCTGGTCCACTTGGATGTAAGAACTAGAACCATGGCCGCATTAATGAGGAGAAGAAAATATTCTTAAAAGAAAAAAATGATGCCCTAGCCAGGAACCATCTGGGGTTGTACTTTGTACCCCCGATTAGGAATCCTCTAGAGCCCCTTCCTTATACCCACATCCCTTCTTACAAACCTATCTTCCCTGGAAAATATCCACAAACTCTTTGAAATTTCCAAAAAACAAAATCCATACTCAAACAAGTCTTACAAGCCATTTAAATAATACTTTTCCCAATTTGTTTGCTTTACCAAAGGTTGCAATGGTAATTTCCAAATGACAAATTTACAATTAGTTTAATGTAAATAATAGTTTCCCGAAAAGTTCCTATTCAATTAAACCTTTTCACTTATAATTTTGCAGTTACATAATTATATTCCAAAGTGCTCATAATAATTTATTTTTTATTTTTCAGCAAATACAATATCAGGTATTTTAGCACATGACATACAAGAAATCACCAGTAAAGGGAAACGAAATTGAAGTGACAGAGAAGAAATAACTTTATGATGGGAACCTAGCAGTGGTCTACATCGCCCAAGAACCTCTGACCTTATCTAGGTGCCCTATTCATGTTGTCCATTGTGTAGTTATGTTGTCATTGATGTCAACCCCCATTGATGGAAAAGATTGTCATGGTGTAGTATGAGTCTCCATGATGACCTATTCAGATTTCAATCATGAATGTTGTGTGGTTTGGTGAGTTCACTGACTTTTGACATTGTAAAATGGGATACAAACACATGACCATGTTTTAGATATACCCAAAAACCTTCATAACGTCCATTTACCTTCAACCCTTTGCAATTAGCTTCACTCTTCCATTCGGACCTATCAAATATGCTCATTGAGAACAAGATCCAAGTGTTACAACATTGATACTTAGGAAAAATAAGTACATTATAAATTTGTACCAGGTGTTTATGATACATGAAGGGTATGTCTCACATCTACAAAAATCTATAAAGCATGGGCAGAGCACACACTAGTCCAATCAATCTTCCTAACATTTAGAGAGCTCACACTATGCAAGAGTATGTTCCTTTGAATATTAAAATAAAGGAGAATTTGTGAGTATAATACTTGCATTTCTAACTTTCCACAGATACCTTCATACCTTAGAGAGCTTCTCTAACAACATACTACAACTTAAACCACTTCTACAGTCATTCAATATACTATCTGATAGTATAATATGAAATAATTGAGTTCATAACATAAAAAAATATTAATTACCTTCATTTGACATGTTTTCAATTGTCTTTGTGGCCTGGAAGTGCTTTGAGGGAAAAATCAATCATTTTGTAGTCAAGGTTTCTTGACAGGATACACCCTAAGTTGTACAAAACAAAGTAGAAAAAAATTTCATAAACAACACCTTGACAGAGAAGGTTCATCTTCAAGTGTGTACTATGGTCTTGAGAAATACAATGAAGATAGGAGTGAAGTTTCAAATCTTCCCCAAAAGAGTGAATGACTTAAAACAATGCCAATCCAAAAAAATACTCAACATCTCTAGGTTTTTACACATCCATGGTTTCAATACATAAACCCTAGGCTATGATTTGAAAGGTTATCTCATTAGATGTCTCAATTTCACATCACCATGGCTACGTGATCACTTAAATGGAGGAGTTCACACTAGTTCCAAACACTTATATGCATGAGATGATAGGATCTAGTCAAGATTTAGATGTATAGTCTCATTTCTTCATGACTGACACTAGACTGAGACACTAACTCCCAACAAGACTCAGTTTTCATGAGATACATTGGATTTGGAACTAGTATCATGTCATTTGATAAGGTTTAAAGTTGATGCACCTAATAACCTTGATTTCCATCCTCAATTGATCTAAACTTGGCATGAGAACAAGACATTTCAGTCCTAAACCCAATGTTTTCCTCGAAGAGCATAGTACACTTAGGATTTTTAAACTTCTTGCAATCATCACTATATTCATGTGCCACCTTTGGAAGAAGAACCTCAAGGATAATACTAATCACACCTTCCATCAACTTGAGCAAGGATATTGTAAAGAGAAAGTTTGAAAACACATTCCAGAGCACAGTTGGCTTGAAAATGTTTGTGCAAGGAAATCAAGGAACAATATAAACTGTAACTTCACATCACTCAAATAGAGTATTATTGAGATTCACATAGATATATTTGACTCAAATATCCTCATAAACTCCCAATATTACCTCTCATATCTTCTTAGTAGTAGGGGATTCAGTTTAAAATCTTCAAATTTACATTATAAAATCATACCTATATAGAAATGTCACCCATAAGACCATGAATTCCATCATTTTGACCTAGAAGAGGCCTTATATACTTGTGAGGGGTTGTTGTGACATTTCCAATTTATTTGTAGGCCAAAGAAGTCATTTTGTACCTAAGGATTGAGGAGAGAGAAACCATGTTAGAAAAATGAATGCTTCTTTTTTTCTTGTCCAATTTCCCTCAAAAGTTTTAAAAAAATTTAGGTTTGGAGTGCTCTTCAAAAATTCCTTCTATGATTGATCTAAACTTGGCATGAGAACAAGACATTTCAGTCCTAAACCCAATGTTTTCCTCGAAGACCATAGTACACTTAGGATTTTTAAACTTCTTGCAATCATCACTATATTCATGTGCCACCTTTGGAAGAAGAACCTCAAGGATAATACTAATCACACCTTCCATCAACTTGAGCAAGGATATTGTAAAGAGAAAGTTTGAAAACACATTCCAGAGCACAGTTGGCTTGAAAATGTTTGTGCAAGGAAATCAAGGAACAATATAAACCATAACTTCACATCACTCAAATAGAGTATTATTGAGATTCACATAGATATATTTGACTCAAATATCCTCATAAAATCCCAATATTACCTCTCATATCTTCTTAGTAGTAGGGGATTTAGTTTAAAATCTTCAAATTTACATTATAAAATCATACCTATATAGAAATGTCACCCATAAGACCATGAATTCCATCATTTTGACCTAGAAGAGGCCTTATATACTTGTGAGGGGTTGTTGTGACATTTCCAATTTATTTGTAGGCCAAAGAAGTCATTTTGTACCTATCACTTTAAGGAGGATTGAGGAGAGAGAAACCATGTTAGAAAAATGAACGCTTCTTTTTTTCTTGTCCAATTTCCCTCAAAAGTTTTAAAAAAATTTAGGTTTGGAGTGCTCTTCAAAAATTCCTTCTATGATTGATCTAAACTTGGCATGAGAACAAGACATTTCAGTCCTAAACCCAATGTTCTCCTCGAAAACCATAGTACACTTAGGATTTTTAAACTTCTTGCAATCATCACTATATTCATGTGCCACCTTTGGAAGAAGAACCTCAAGGATAATACTAATCACACCTTCCATCAACTTGAGCAAGGATATTGTAAAGAGAAAGTTTGAAAACACATTCCAGAGCACAGTTGGCTTGAAAATGTTTGTGCAAGGAAATCAAGGAACAATATAAACCCTAACTTCACATCACTCAAATAGAGTATTATTGAGATTCACATAGATATATTTGACTCAAATATCCTCATAAACTCCGAATATTACCTCTCATATCTTCTTAGTAGTAGGGGATTCAGTTTAAAATCTTCAAATTTACATTATAAAATCATACCTATATAGAAATGTCACCCATAAGACCATGAATTCCATCATTTTGACCTAGAAGAGGCCTTATATACTTGTGAGGGGTTGTTGTGACATTTCCAATTTATTTGTAGGCCAAAGAAGTCATTTTGTACCTATCACTTTAAGGAGGATTGAGGAGAGAGAAACCATGTTAGAAAAATGAACGCTTCTTTTTTTCTTGTCCAATTTCCCTCAAAAGTTTTAAAAAAATTTAGGTTTGGAGTGCTCTTCAAAAATTCCTTCTATGATTGATCTAAACTTGGCATGAGAACAAGACATTTCAGTCCTAAACCCAATGTTTTCCTCGAAGAGCATAGTACACTTAGGATTTTTAAACTTCTTGCAATCATCACTATATTCATGTGCCACCTTTGGAAGAAGAACCTCAAGGATAATACTAATCACACTTTCCATCAACTTGAGCAAGGATATTGTAAAGAGAAAGTTTGAAAACACATTCCAGAGCACAATTGGCTTGAAAATGTTTGTGCAAGGAAATCAAGGAACAATATAAACCATAACTTCACATCACTCAAATAGAGTATTATTGAGATTCACATAGATATATTTGACTCAAATATCCTCATAAACTCCCAATATTACCTCTCATATCTTCTTAGTAGTAGGGGATTCAGTTTAAAATCTTCAAATGTACATTATAAAATCATACCTATATAGAAATGTCACCCATAAGACCATGAATTCCATCATTTTGACCTAGAAGAGGCCTTATATACTTGTGAGGGGTTGTTGTGACATTTCCAATTTATTTGTAGGCCAAAGAAGTCATTTTGTACCTATCACTTTAATGAGGATTGAGGAGAGAGAAACCATGTTAGAAAAATGAACGCTTCTTTTTTTCTTGTCCAATTTCCCTAAAAAGTTTTTAAAAAATTTAGGTTTGGAGTGCTCTTTCAAAAATTCCTTCTATGATTGATCTAAACTTGGCATGAGAACAAGACATTTCAGTCCTAAAACCCAATGTTTTCTCTCGAAGAGCATAGTACACTTAGGATTTTTAAACTTCTTGCAATCATCACTATATTCATGTGCCACCTTTGGAAGAAGAACCTCAAGGATAATACTAATCACACCTTCCATCAACTTGAGCAAGGATATTGTAAAGAGAAAGTTTGAAAACACATTCCAGAGCACAGTTGGCTTGAAAATGTTTGTGCAAGGAAATCAAGGAACAATATAAACCGTAACTTCACATCACTCAAATAGAGTAATATTGAGATTCACATAGATATATTTGACTCAAATATCCTCATAAACTCCCAATATTACCTCTCATATCTTCTTAGTAGTAGGGGATTCAGTTTAAAAACTTCAAATTTACATTCTAAAATCATACCTATATAGAAATGTCACCCATAAGACCATGAATTCCATCATTTTGACCTAGAAGAGGCCTTATATACTTGTGAGGGGTTGTTGTGACATTTCCAATTTATTTGTAGGCCAAAGAAGTCATTTTGTACCTATCACTTTAAGGAGGATTGAGGAGAGAGAAACCATGTTAGAAAAATGAACGCTTCTTTTTTTCTTGTCCAATTTCCCTCAAAAGTTTTTAAAAAATTTAGGTTTGGAGTGCTCTTCAAAAATTCCTTCTATGATTGATCTAAACTTGGCATGAGAACAAGACATTTCAGTCCTAAACCCAATGTTTTCCTCGAAGAGCATAGTACACTTAGGATTTTTAAACTTCTTGCAATCATCACTATATTCATGTGCCACCTTTGGAAGAAGAACCTCAAGGATAATACTAATCACACCTTCCATCAACTTGAGCAAGGATATTGTAAAGAGAAAGTTTGAAAACACATTCCAGAGCACAGTTGGCTTGAAAATGTTTGTGCAAGGAAATCAAGGAACAATATAAACCATAACTTCACATCACTAAAATAGAGTATTATTGAGATTCACATAGATATATTTGACTCAAATATCCTCATAAACTCCCAATATTACCTCTCATATCTTCTTAGTAGTAGGGGATTCAGTTTAAAATCTTCAAATTTACATTATAAAATCATACCTATATTGAAATGTCACCCATAAGACCATGAATTCCATCATTTTGACCTAGAAGAGGCCTTATATACTTGTGAGGGGTTGTTGTGACATTTCCAATTTATTTGTAGGCCAAAGAAGTCATTTTGTACCTATCACTTTAATGAGGATTGAGGAGAGAGAAACCATGTTAGAAAAATGAACGCTTCTTTTTTTCTTGTCCAATTTCCCTCAGAAGTTTAAAAAAAAATTTAGGTTTGGAGTGCTCTTCAAAAATTCCTTCTATGATTGATCTAAACTTGGCATGAGAACAAGACATTTCAGTCCTAAACCCAATGTTTTCCTCGAAGAGCATAGTACACTTAGGATTTTTAAACTTCTTGCAATCATCACTATATTCATGTGCCACCTTTGGAAGAAGAACCTCAAGGATAATACTAATCACACCTTCCATCAACTTGAGCAAGGATATTGTAAAGAGAAAGTTTGAAAACACATTCCAGAGCACAGTTGGCTTGAAAATGTTTGTGCAAGGAAATCAAGGAACAATATAAACCGTAACTTCACATCACTCAAATAGAGTATTATTGAGATTCACATAGATATATTTGACTCAAATATCCTCATAAACTCCCAATATTACCTCTCATATCTTCTTAGTAGTAGGGGATTCAGTTTAAAATCTTCAAATTTACATTATAAAATCATACCTATATAGAAATGTCACCCATAAGACCATGAATTCCATCATTTTGACCTAGAAGAGGCCTTATATACTTGTGAGGGGTTGTTGTGACATTTCCAATTTATTTGTAGGCCAAAGAAGTCATTTTGTACCTATCACTTTAAGGAGGATTGAGGAGAGAGAAACCATGTTAGAAAAATGAACGCTTCTTTTTTTCTTGTCCAATTTCCCTCAAAAGTTTTAAAAAAAATTAGGTTTGGAGTGCTCTTCAAAAATTCCTTCTATGATTGATCTAAACTTGGCATGAGAACAAGACATTTCAGTCTTAAACCCAATGTTTTCCTCAAAGAGCATAGTACACTTAGGATTTTTAAACTTCTTGCAATCATCACTATATTCATGTGCCACCTTTGGAAGAAGAACCTCAAGGATAATACTAATCACACCTTCCATCAACTTGAGCAAGGATATTGTAAAGAGAAAGTTTGAAAACACATTCCAGAGCACAGTTGGCTTGAAAATGTTTGTGCAAGGAAATCAAGGAACAATATAAACCGTAACTTCACATCACTCAAATAGAGTATTATTGAGATTCACATAGATATATTTGAATCAAATATCCTCATAAACTCCCAATATTACCTCTCATATCTTCTTAGTAGTAGGGGATTCAGTTTAAAATCTTCAAATTTACATTATAAAATCATACCTATATTGAAATGTCACCCATAAGACCATGAATTCCATCATTTTGACCTAGAAGAGGCCTTATATACTTGTGAGGGGTTGTTGTGACATTTCCAATTTATTTGTAGGCCAAAGAAGTCATTTTGTACCTATCACTTTAAGGAGGATTGAGGAGAGAGAAACCATGTTAGAAAAATGAACGCTTCTTTTTTTCTTGTCCAATTTCCCTCAAAAGTTTTAAAAAAAAATTAAGTTTGGAGTGCTCTTCAAAAATTCCTTCTATGATTGATCTAAACTTGGCATGAGAACAAGACATTTTAGTCCTAAACCCAATGTTTTCCCTCGAAGAGCATAGTACACTTAGGATTTTTAAACTTCTTGCAATCATCACTATATTCATGTGCCACCCTTTGGAAGAAGAACCTCAAGGATAATACTAATCACACCTTCCATCAACTTGAGCAAGGATATTGTAAAGAGAAATTTTGAAAACACATTCCAGAGCACAGTTGGCTTGAAAATGTTTGTGCAAGGAAATCAAGGAACAATATAAACCGTAACTTCACATCACTCAAATAGAGTATTATTGAGATTCACATAGATATATTTGACTCAAATATCCTCATAAACTCCCAATATTACCTCTCATATCTTCTTAGTAGTAGGGGATTTAGATTAAAATCTTCAAATTTACATTATAAAATCATACCTATATAGAAAATGTCACCCATAAGACCATGAATTCCATCATTTTGACCTAGAAGAGGCCTTATATACTTGTGAGGGGTTGTTGTGACATTTCCAATTTATTTGTAGGCCAAAGAAGTCATTTTGTACCTATCACTTTAAGGAGGATTGAGGAGAGAGAAACCATGTTAGAAAAATGAACGCTTCTTTTTTTTCTTGTCCAATTTCCCTCAAAAGTTTTAAAAAAATTTAGGTTTGGAGTGCTCTTCAAAAAATTCCTTCTATGATTGATCTAAACTTGGCATATAGAACAAGACATTTCAGTCCTAAACCCAATGTTTTCCTCAAAGAGCATAGTACAACTTAGGGCCATAAATGGTCGCAATTAATAACAACCAATCAAATTATTTCATTTAATGGGCCCCAATGCTCTTTATATTTCTCAAAATTGTTATTTCTTACACCCTTCAACACCCTAGAAACTTCATATGATCGCAAAATAAATTATACTCAACCAAAATTTGTCATGTGACCACTAAAAATAAATTTCATAACCATTATAAAATTTATAAGAAATTTATAATTCATTAAAACATCCTTCACTTCAAACCACAACAACATTTGCATTCACCAAATCAACCTCCCAAAACATATATTTCCAAAGGTTATCTCATAAAATAATTTTAGCATAAATTAAATACCTACCAATGGAATAATCGCATGAAAAATTAATCCCTCTTCACATTCCAGGTGATAGGAAGCATCACCAAATCCATATCATGCTTCAAACAACATAAAACTTTCACCAAAATAGATGTTGTCTTGAACTAACAAAAATATTATTTCTCAAAGAATGACTTGGAAACCTGATAAAATAAATTTATCATGAGGAAATAAATATATCAATGGAAATATATCTTAATATAACTTCCAAAACAACTTGAATCATCTCAAAAACCTACTTGTAGCTCAATTTATGCTCATTTTACTGGATCCTGCTATTTGAAATCCCAAAACTACCCTGTGACCATTCAACCTGTTTGGACCTCAAAATTCCATGAACTTGTATGAAATTTATCTGAAACCTCCATGTACATAAATAAAAACTCCCAAAAATCATGCACCATCAATTTTGCATGCTACTCGGTTGGACTATCTTGCCCTAAAACCTTCTTCTCCAAAAAACTCTTATTTTTAGGTGGGGCCCACATATGACCATGACCTAAACCATAAATTTATGGAAATATAACATATTACTATAAAAATACAATAATAAATTTTGAATATATAATCAAAACTGGTCTGATATACTCACTTTTTTGTAAATTGCTCCTAGCTAGGGTTTAACTAGGGTTTTAGACTATTGTACCTTCTTAATATTCGTTCATAAAAACTTGACAATCAACTGATGTCATTATTTTTATGAAACATTATAAGTTAACCATATAATATTTTTTGAATGGAACAAGATCCCATGAAAATCACATTGTTCACAACGAGCATCTGGAGTTACACTTCGAGTTGGAAATGCACTAGATTTTGACCTTGTATTACAAAATCAGTCATAACTAGCAAAATACACATCATGGGAACCTAAAATTTTTCTGATATCATAATTAATCATCCATATAACATCTCCAATCATCAAAATTTCAATACCATGCTTCAATATCTCCATCCTATCTCATTTTCATAGTCTTACCTTAAGGACTATCACTATAGAAGTTAGGATCAACTGAAATAATGGACTAACTCATCAAGTAACCTCTTTAAATGACCCAAAAATATCTTATATGCCATGATACACCTGAATTCATGATTATATGAGATCAAATGGCTCCAATTCACACAGTCACACCTCCTAGCTGCCATACCTGCTCCCAATGAGCACCTGTAATCAAGTGAACCAACTATACCTGCACCATGCCACTATTGTGAGTGCTCAAGAACCCTCAAAATTTCTAGAAATCATTTAAATATGATTCAAAATCATCTAATAATTTCACACTATCAAGATACACCTCCTAGGCACCTGTATAGGCTTGCTAGAGCAAACACACTTCACTAAATCCCACTATAGGAGTTGATACACATATGAAACATCATGTTAGCACCATATATATCATCATGACATAATCATACAACATTAAATTTTTCATTAATTTGGTTTTTTATCAATGATTGTAGACACCTAAATTTCATTTTTGCAATCTTATTGCCAAATCCACACAAATCACTCTCATTCTTGCCAATTCCATTATAATTAGTGATCTTTTCTAATCAACTAATGTTTCTTACCAGTTTAGAAAATTATAAAACATTTTGTTGATTTTGTAATCCATTTCAAATTCAGGATGCCACTTTACGGTGAATCATAAGTCGAAAACCTCTTCAAAACAGATAATTAGCAATTATAAGCTAATTAAGCCTATTTTGCCCTTGTTTTGGTCAATATGCCCTAGTATTGACTCAAAACCCTCTTCCAACCACTCAAAATCACCCCATTAACCTCCAAAATGTCTCAAAAATCTTCAAAAGTTCATCTCGGCCTCCTAACTGACCCTAAGCGGTTTATTAAGGCTCCTACCTCTTAATCACTTGGTAATTCACTAATTGTGATTACCAAGGCCTAATCATGATTATAAATTTTAATCTAATTTGGGGATTTTAGTCCCACATGCACAAAAATAAAATTTTCTCCAAAAATGAAAACTATAAAAATATTTTACCTCATTCCTTTATATTTTACACACCATGCTTTGATTTGCATCTCATATAATACATATGATTTCTAAGCCAAATTCAATCCTTGCTTAAAACATTCAACACATTTAGTAGATGGATATCCAAAACGACCAAGTATTCATTTGGAGAGGCCATTTAGCCTTGTTTTTAGTAACAACCCTAACCATTTGATTTCCCATTAGGTCTATTTAGGCCCTTGTTAGGTAATTGAACATATTAGTAGGCATGTCTGGTTAGATTTTACATTGTTTTCATACTAGTTAAGCATTCTTTTAAGCTTCTATCTTAATGATACATTCCTAGACTTATATACCTAGCTAGTTAAGTGGAAATGGTGTTATCCTTGTTTAGCTTTTTTATTTTCTTTATAGAGTTTAGGGTGCTCTCATTTAGTATGCCCAGTGGGACCATACCCCATTGCTTTCAATTTTTAAATGTTTTTAACTTAGTTTCAAAGTTTTTCATTTCAACATTTTAGATTAGTTTCAAGTTTCCTAGATTAATTTCAAGTTTTCTAGATTAATTTCAAGCTTTATAGAGTAATCTCAAGCTTTTTAGATTAGTTTCTAAATCTTTTTAGATTAATTTCAATGTTTTAGAGTAATTTTCAAAGTTTTGTAGATCAATTTCCATTTTTTAAAGTTTTTTCAACTATATTAGTGGTAGAAGTTGTGTTTTCATGATTTTTACAGGATATAAGGAGGTGAAGTGCTGTCAAAACTTCCCCAAAATACCAAATATTTGATTTTTTTGAATAAATTCTTGTCAAAATTCGTATTTTGACCACTTCTTGCATAAGGGGGCGCATGAGTTGGAAAGGGCATGCAGGCGTTGAAATAGGAGTGTAGGAATTGAAATAGGTGTGTATCCTCTTCTTTGAAAGTGTACATGTTAGCTCATATTTTTTAGCTCAGTCTTTTTTACAATGGGGCGCGCACACATTGATAGGAAAGCGTATGCATTGAAATAGGCACAAACCTGCTTCTCTGGAAGCACACACGTTAGCTCATCTTTTTCAAATGTCACTAATTTTTAAAAAGGGGGTGTACATGTTGATAGAGGCTTGCAGGTGTTGAAAAAGGTGTGCACATGTTAATAGGGGTGCGCAGGTCTGTCTATATAAATTTTTCCTATAAACTCAAAATTTCCATTTTTGGTATTTAGGATTTCTATTACTTTTTAGAGGTTTTTAGATTCCATTTTTGTCAATTTCATATATTTAGAGTAATTTTTTCTCATAAAATCACTTGGGGTTTGAAATAATTAATCTTGTTTTCATGCTTTGTATGAGTTTGGGTTAAGGTGTGTATGATATTCTCTTGCACTTTGTGTGATCTAGAGAATTAAAGAACTCTTAAACATTCTTTTGCTATCATAAGAGTAAGTAGGAAACTTTGTTAATCATCTTTTAGTTTAAATGATTTTTCACTTGCTAAATAACCAAAGCTAAAATTTGTGTATGCTCTTCCCTTGCACCTAGTGTGATCTTGGGAATAAAAAAAAAGTATTCTTTCATTAAGAAGCACTTAGATTAATTGGGAATAAATCTTGATTTACAACACATTATAGTAGTTTCTTTGATTTACAAATTTTCCATTTATTTTTAGTTGGATTTTTTCTTTTGTATAATATTCCCTCACGTCTTTTGACGATCTTGGGAATCAAAAACAATATTCAATCCTCTTTATATGATATCATGAATCTTGTTAAAAATACTAACTCATTTGTTTGAAGGACCTAAAATTCTTGTCAAAGAAAGGAGGACTTAAATAAATTTTATGAATACACGTGTGATTGTAGGTTGCCAAAAGGAGTGTAAGAAAAATTGCATTACTTAATCCAAAAGATTAAAAAATACACCACAATCATCACATTGTATTTGCAGGTTTTGGTTAAGAGCTATGTCTCGTCCGCTTAACTAGGACATAACCCATTTGGTATAAGCCTTAAGCTATAACAATGGGGGTGGTCCTAGGAACCCTAAAGTAATTCACATAATAG
Organism: Taxus chinensis; assembly: GCA_019776745.2. Classification (NCBI taxonomy): domain Eukaryota; kingdom Viridiplantae; phylum Streptophyta; class Pinopsida; order Cupressales; family Taxaceae; genus Taxus; species Taxus chinensis. The sequence goes on from CM034152.1 coordinate 654,425,580, forward strand.
GGAACCTTGTGAACGAAATAGGAAAGTGCTCCACACTACCGACTTATCTAGTACGCCTTAGTGAGATAAGAGTCAAAGATATTTGTATTTTGACCCCTGTGAAAGTATAACTGAACACACTTCAGTGCTCATTATACTGAAGGGGTTAAAGGAAATCCAAGTTACTCCTTGGGAAACCAAGGTAAATCGATCTTGCATTATATATCTTGTGATACCTAGAGAGAGAACCACCTAGGAATCTTGTCGGATTGGAGCCATTATTTTTGTCAATAATTGTTATACTTGAGAGCTCTCACAAAGTGACAACTTTTTTAGATTCAAACTTTTGTTTTTCGAACAAGGGAAATAATCTCTTAAAGTTGAAACTGTGTGACATTTCACTATGAAATCTACTTAGTGTCATTTTGTCCTAGTTTTTCACTTGTCCTAAGACAAGGCGAAACTCTACCAAAATAACACCAAGTTATTTCTACACCACTTGGTCTACACCCTTGTTTTCTTGTTTCCCATTTCTGGACAAAAGGAAACAACATATACTACATACCTCTAGATATTACATGTCCACCAATTTTGTATTCTACTTGGGTGACTAGGTTACAATGTTGAAGCATAAGTGTTGAAAGTGTGCATGGTACGTACTCACGATCTAGTAAGCCCCCTTGTCTCAAAGACCCATATTTGAGACTTATTATCATCGTAGTTAGGTAATTTCATCCTTTTCTTCTTTTGATTTTTTACGCTGCCCACATTATAGCCATACAATTGATATATTTTTGTCTTGTTTCCATTGTGAAATTGGACCTAAATCTCTATATTGTATTATTACGCTGCTCGCAAACTTAGTAGGTTCTTGTTATACTTAGATGAATTTCTTACATCCTAACTTTGTCTTAAGTTTTGTGAGTGTTGAGGATACATTTCTAGTATCATGATAACATCATTTTGACACTAAAAATCTTGCTTTTCTGAAATCTTGGTTCACGTGTCCAAATAGTGTTGTTATGCTGCTCATATTGCTATCATCCATTTTACAAGACTTAGACTTTGTTAGTGTTTAGAGAATGGTTTTTTAGTATACCTTGTTAGAAGATCGTGTCAACATTATTTTATCGTTTAGGTCTTGTTTGTTGCATATTTGACCTAACTAGTGATATTGTGTTGTCACTATTTGGTGTCAAAACCTATCTAGATAAGTTTTAAGAAGTAGACTAATTTTTGTATCTAAAGTTGAGAGGTGTACATCATTGTATTGTTCTAGAAAAACTTGTGTCAGATATTACCTTGCTAGGGTATCTTATTATTTATTCTTTGGTTCTTAGGGTCACATTGACCTAGTGAATTTTTGGCTATTCTTTAGTCACCATTCTTTGAGACATCATTAGCGTCGTTATGCTGTCAAAATTTGACCAAGGTCCTTTTTTAGTAAACCTTAGTGTAAGTTTGTCATATTGTACCTCCTATTTCGAGTATGCCTATTACTAGAATGGGATCTCGAAGATTAGAAGTTGATATATTTGGAGGTGAAAACCCTCTTTTAAAGGATAATCTCATGATTAACCATAGTGGTGGAGAAGAGGAATCTCCTCGTATTAATATAGAACATCATCCTACTAATTTTGAAGATTACATTTTCCAAAACAAACATGAGGTTCTTATGTGTGTTATGGAACTAGGAGCTAAGTTACCTTCGACAGTAGACCAAAATCTCATTACCGTAGCGATTCTTGGAGAAGAATATGTATACGCCATCATCGCACTATTAATGAAATGTTAAACATAGTTAATGCCTCTACTTCTACACCACACAATAATGAATAAGTACCATCTGAAAATGATGGAGATTATCGAATACCTGTTGTTAAAACATGTTGTGAAGATGAAAAGGAGAATTTTCATCATGCACAACCTCCCCCTAGCAAAAATCATCATGAAATACCTATTCAAGAGGTGGCATTAGAGAAACACGTCTAAGCCCTCACTCACCAATTGGAAAGTTTGGCATCCCATATATAAAAAGGAACAACCCAAAGTTTTGAAACAAGTTATACCAAATGCAAAACATAAGGCTTTGTTTCACGAGTTCTCAATAAAATCTCCTCACCGGGAGGCAAAAAGAGATCCTTATGAAGATATTATTGCAGAAAATAGGGGTGGGAAAGCACCTAGATTTAATCCTACGTATAGACCTAAACCACCCACACAAGATCCACTTTTCAATCAAGAGTGGCCAACTATGAATAACACCCTTCTAGCATTAAAAGAGGTCCAAACCGGTAATAATAACAAGAAGTATGATTTTGATAAGTTATGTTCCTACCCATTTGACAAATCCATGTTATAGGTACCTTTCCCTAGACACTTTGATTTTACAAAATTTGACAAGTATAAGGGAAAAGGTGACCCTCTTGACCATATTAAATATTTTTATATGACATGTCAATAGGTGGCATTTAGCGACAATTATCTTATGCGCCTCTTTCCATGAATTTTAGGAGAAATGATGCTAGAATGGTTTGTACACATCCCTAAGGGATTCCTATCAACATGGCTAGAACTAGCAGAATTTTTTTTATGACACTTATCTTTTAATACAGAAAATGATGTCACCATGTTGGATCTCTGCAATGGCAAGCAAATAAATAACGAAAACTTCACTACACTTTTACAATGATGGAGAGGACTAGCTAATCATTTTCCTTGCTCCTTACCTAAAAAATATTTGATAGGCATATTTGTTCCCAACCTCTACCCTGACATCACGTTCCACTTGCAAATTCATTGTGGCAACACGTTCAAAGAGGTAATTGAAAAAGGGAGTAAAATTGAAAAGGCGTTGTTAGCTAGGGGGACTCTAAAACCTTTATCCCACGATCATAATGATTCTAAATCTAATGATAAAACAAAGTTTTTCCTAAATAGGAACAAAAAGTTTGTTAGTGATGGGATATCTACGAGTACAAGCCATTCAAAACAACACTCCTTTGAAGCTTGAAAAGGGAGCTCCACCTATGGAGTAAAAGTGTCGTACTTTCACTCCTCTATCTGACTCAATGTCATTAATACTAAAATAGATAGAGACAGTTAATATGGCTAGATATCCTAAAGATATTCCTTATGAGGATGATGTACCTAAACCATCATGGTTTAGAGATAATGAATATTTCAATTTCCACCGCATTAAAGGTCACAAAATAGATAAGTGTTTGAAGTTGTAGTACTACATCCAAGACTTAATCAAAAGTGGCAATGTAGAGATGGATTCATCCACTCCTAACAAATCCCCTAATACAAATACTTTTTCTGAACATAATCAGGACAAGAATTCTAAGTTTGTGTCTAATGAGGAGAATCATTTTGATGATCTCATTGGTTGTGTAGATACACCTGTTGAACATGTCAACACAATAACCCCTTCGATATCCCTTGGACTATCTATGTCTAGGAATGTACCAAAAAATACTGATTAGCAGACGGTTCTACATACTTATGATAGTAAGGAACCTAGGTTTCAGCATTCCCATCAAAGTATGCTCATCGTGGCTATACCTCATTTGGTTCTACAAGCTAGAGAAAATTCTTGGGTACCCTGTTCCCCACCTTCATCTCATATTTGGTGGTATGGTTTGGAAACTTCTGATGTAAATTATTATTTAGGTTCCTCCCAATTTTCTTCTGAATCCAATCCAAACTATTCTTCTGATTCTTACAAATATTCCAATCCCACTGATTCCAAGTCTTCTGATTCTTCTAAAGATTATAATCTGAATTATTCCTGTAATATAATTCCTAAGTCACGGTTCTCCATGTCTTCATAGGAATCTATTTCTTAGTCATCTCGATGACCCCTTCTTCCATCGAAGAGATATCCGATTCAAATTCCTTCTAATTGATCATCCAAGTCGAATCCCATGTCACATTCATCCAATCAACCTCTTGTGGTAAAAAAAATACCCACACTGATTGATGCATTTCAAAATGAAGAATCCATTAGAGAATTTATGAGGGTATATGAAGACATTTCTCTAGAATTTTGTGAGGAAACCTATTTATACCTTGATATGTTCACGTATTGGGAGGAAGAGACTGATGCCTTTTTTCAGAAACAAGAGGAAGACCCTAAGATCATAGAACATGATCCTCCTCGTATTCTTCCATCCTCACATTCTTCATTGGGTGATGGAATTCCTGACTCTAGCATTGATCCACGACCTATCTTCTCATTACCTAATCATTCTTTATCTATTAGGATTGCTCCATCACAATATTACCTTGGGTCACCACCTGATAGCCCATCATCTTATTTTATATATGGGCCACTTCCAAGTAGCCCTACATCATCTATATGTGACTCACCTCCAAGTATCCCATCTTCATCTATTCTTGAGCCACACCCTAGTTTTCCTTCCTATTCATTCTATGGAAAACCTCAAGGTATCCCATGTTCATTTGTTTGTCAGCCACGCCCTAGTAGTCCTTCCTCTTCAGTTTATAGAACACCTATGGGTATCACTTCTTCGTCTATATTACAGGAACGTCCTAGAAGTCCCTCATCTTTGATTCTCGGGCCATATCTTAGTACCCCATCATATTCTATATGTGGGACAACTCTAGGTAGTCCTTAATCTTCAACCTTAGGGCCACATCCTTGTAGTCCTTTATCTTTAGTCTATGGGACACCTCTTGGTAGCCCATCCTCTTCACTCCTTGTACCATATCCTTCATGTCCATCACATTATCCTTCTATTAATGATTGTGGCAATCCCACTTTCATTTATCACATCAATTCTATTCATCCAATTTCTTCTCCCACTTCTCGGGATTAGACAAGTTATGTTATAGCTTATAGGAAACCAAAAAGGTCCCTTCATTAGAATTAGATCAATAATTCCAAGAGATCTAAATTTCTCAACAACTTAAACAATATTAAAGTTCAGAATCAACCATGATTCAAAAATGCACATCAAAGCACCCATCAAGTATGGCATAAAGTGTAGAAACCTCTAGAGAGGGACCTTAATCTCCCGCACACACAATCCACATTTCATGATAAAATGTAGTCATCTATTGAGTATGATCTTACCACGATCACTGAGATGGGGGATAATATGAATCTTGATAAACAAACACATCTAGTATTCCTTATCAAGGAAATTGCTAACAATGTTGTTGGATCTTATCACACCTAGTGACCTTGTCGGTCCCACCTTTCAAAAAAGACAAAATACAGAAAAAGGATAAAACTTTTCAAAATATATATATCAAAGGTACAAAGATCAAACATTGCAATAAGGTATTGCATACACATGGATGTTATTTCTTCCCTTTCTTGATCTTCTTTTGCAAGTCTTCCTACCATTTTCATCCCTTCAATGATATTTTGGTTAGCCAATTCACATGCATTTTGTGACATTTACCTCTATGGTATCCGTTTGGCCTTGTTCTTTCATCACCTTGGTAAATTAAAGTACAAATGACCTCTTACAAATCCTATCAGAATCAACATCTAATAAACTTGTTGCAAAGAACTTTTGGACATATTTGTTGACACTAGCCAATGTTATCACCACAATCACTTCTACCTCCTTCCATCAATCCATTAGTTGTTATTAACCCCTTGTAAAATAAGAGAGCTGAAATAAGTTTTCAGAATGTAAAAGAATCAAATCAAATGAAAAATCAAACACTAAAAGCAAAAACATATTGATATATAACTCTCTCTTGGGGTATTTCTAATAACCTCTACTAGGGCTATGGATGCATGACTAATAGTAGAGTAATGTTTTGATTATAATAAAATGCATCTCCATTAGGGCTATGGATGTATGGCTGGAAGCGGAGCAATGTACGGCTCTCCTTCCAAAATCCATTCATAAAAATCAACTTTGAAAAATAAATCATTCCTACACACTGGCTAAGGGGTCTTCACTTGTTTTCTATCAAATATTCCCTCTACGAGGTAATAAATTTCCACGTACACACACTAGATCTGTATGATAAAACAAGATAAGTATGTTACTAAGTGTATTTTTTTACCTTGTTCAAAATCTTACTCGAGTCCATATCTTGTCTCACTATTCGTGCCTTTGAATAATAACTTCTTCTTCGCAAGGATTCTAACTAAATTCAGAACATTCACATCATTCTTCTAATTCATTCAAAACATTCATGTGTATAAGATTGCATTTTTTCCATGTTTAAAGGAACCTTTTTCCCCTTCAAAAAATAAATCTTCCACTTATTTCTATCATGTGTTTCTTGGCCAACTTACGTTGGGGGAATCCTTGCTCCTTCCTAGTATGTCAGTGGGTTACATTCATCATCATGTCGAACCTATCTATATTTTCCCTGATCCAACTTCTGTGCATGAATATTTTTCCTTTGAATATTCCCATCTAACATGGGGGACAATTTCGCATATTCACTTTCTTGTGCATAACTGTGGTATTATGCCCTTTTACATCCCATCTATCACCGAGGAATCCAAGTTTCTTCGTTTCCCATACATAGCTTCAAAAAATATCAAGAAAATAAAAATTATTCTAATATGTTTTAAAAATTCCCAAAACATTCAAATATTTTAGTTAGAAATATCAAAACATCTAAATAATCATTAAAAATCCAAAAAAAATACAAAATTTCAAAATTTTCAAAAAATGATAAACATGTACACAGCTGAAGCCTGTGTCTATTGCATTATCCTCGAACATTAAAATTTTTCTTACAAAATAATATTTTTATGGTTCTTGCTTTTTCTGGTCTTAAAATACTTGTGGATCATTGTGATCTACTCCATTAATAAAAGTTCATCTGCATGCTATATCGGTACTCCCGTGAAATAGTGATTTTCCAGATATTGTGTCGTAGCACATGAAATATTTTCCATGGGACTACTTGTGTCCTCCGTTATTACCCTCGCATGTATCCTTTCTCGAGGCACAATTTTTAACCCGTTTCATTAAAACACAAACATTTGGGAACTGCAGTTTGATAATAAAAACATTGGTAAATTGTCTTGAACGTTGTTTGTTTGAGTGTGTGTGATTGTACTAGTTTCTCTGTTAGGTTAGATTTTTTAATTTATCATATTGCATTACACTGTGTATGTTGCATTAAGTTAGGTATCTTTTTACTTTCTCGTATTGTATTGCATTATGTATGTTGCATGGAGTTATGTAGCAATGGAAAAATGTTGGTAATTTGGCTTTTCATGTCATCTTATATTGACAAATGTTGGAAATTTGGATATTCATGTCATCTTACATTTTTTTTCATTTCAGTAAATGTTGATGATGTAAACCTAGGGGAAAAATTATATAACCAGGTTGCTTATTGAAAGGTTGGATGCAAAGATTGGGCTTGTCCTATATTATCCATTATCATTCTTCTCCATTATCAATTATTATCACTACTAATTTTTCTTCTAAATGACCCAGGGAAATAACCAACCATGTTTATCCCTATCCTTATTTCTTCTCAATAACCAAGGGTTTCACACCCGTTGTAACCTAGTTTCTTCTATCCATTTCAATCATATTTTTGATCGTCTATTGACTTCTTCTATCACCCCATCAACACTCGATGGGGCATCCTTTATCCTGCTAATTTTTCTTCAAAAATTTACTTGTTGATGATTTTATACTATATTTGAAGTGAAGTCACTTACTTCACCTCAAATAGGGGAAAATTTAGACACATAAATTCCACTTTTACAATCTTATTACAAATGCACACAAATCACTCTCATTCTTGCCAATTTCATTATAATTAGTGATTTTTGCTAATTAACTAACGTTTCTTACCACTTTGGCCAATTAACAATGATTTATTGATTTTGTAACCCCTTTTGCATTCAGGATGCCACTTTAGGGTGAATCGTAAGTCAAAATCCTCTTCAAAATAGATAATCAATGATTATAAGCTAATTAAGCCTATTTTACCCTTGATTTGGTCAATATGCCCTAGTATTGACTCAAACCCCTCTTTCCCACTCAATATCACCCCATTCACCTCCACAACGTCTCAGTAAGCTTCAAAAGCTTATCTCGGCTTCCTAATTGACCCTTAGTGGTTGACTAAGGCTCCTACCTCTTAATCACTTGGTATTTCACTAATTGTGATTAAAAAGGCCTAATCATGATTAGCAATTCTAATCTAATTTGGGGATTTTAGTCTCACATGCACCAAAATAAAATTTTCTCCAAAAAGGAAAAATATAAAAATATTGTACCTCATTCCTTTCTATTTTACACACCATGCTTTGATTTGCATCTCATATAATACATATGATTTCTAATCCAAATTCAATCCTTGCTTAAAACCTTCAAAAAGTTTAGTAGATGGATATCCAAAATGACCAAGTAGTCATTTAGAGAGGCCATTTCACCTTGTTTGGAGTAGAAACCATAACCATTTTATTTCCCCTTAGGTCTATTTAGGCCCATGTTAGGTAATTGAACATATTAGTAGGCATGTTTAGTTAGATTTTGCATTGTTTTCATCCTAGTTAAGCATTCTTTTAAGATTTTATCTTAATGTTAAATTCCTATACTTAGAGACCTAGCTAGTTAGTTGGAAATGGTGTTATCCTTGTTTAGATTTGTTATTTTCTTTGTAGAGTTTATGGTGCTCTCAATGACAACACCTATTAGGAAACCATGCCAACACATTGGTCTCCTACCTCACTGACCAAGCTTGCAACACCCTAAATTCATCTTGAAATAATCTTGAATGCTCAAAAAATATTATAAGTAACTACCAATCACCCTTCATGTCCCTAAACGTAGCCTCACTTCACCACTCATACCTTTTCCATGATTGTCATTTAACACCAATGCCCTAGGGTTCAACAATCTCCCCATTTGTCCTTGCTGACAACTCATAAACCTTTGATGGAAAAACACCACATCATATCCATAGCATTCACATCTTGTTTTTGATAGCATTCTCTCCCCCTTTGACATATATAACAAAGGGACACTATACACACCCAAATTTACACGTGCTACATTGTCAAAAATAGTTTAAAATTCCCCAATGATGATTCATGTCTTTTTAAAAAGTGTTTAAACCCCTTTACCTCTTTGCAGTTTATATTTGTATCTAGACGACCTCACTTATCCATTTCCTACTTTAACGTAGCTTTCTGTACTATTTTTCCTTTAATTTTGGCCTTTAGTTACAAAGTTACCACCCTGTTTGGGTGGTGGTTATGTAACCACCGCCCTACTTAGGTGATGGCTGCATAACTGATTCCCTATGCATAACTGCGGTTCCATGTGTTTTGACCAAGATTTTTAGGCATGATTTGGATGCGTGTTAACTTTTTATAGTTCACCTTTTGCACATGTTTTTGGTTCAATTGAGATGATTTTAAGCTTGATTTATCCATATCAAACTCCTCTTACACTTCTAATTTTTGATTGAGAGTTGAACTACCCCTTCTTGTTGTTATGTGGCATCCCATTACTGCCAAATGGCTTAGACCATTTCTTGGACCATGTTCTAAAAAACCATCACTTCTTCTAAAGTAAAAGTCAAGAGATTTTTATTGTGTTTGCATTAGTATGCTACTAAAATATTGTTAGATAATACACAACCAAACAGTGTTTTCTTGCGTTTTTCTTCCTCTACTTGCATTACTACCAAACCACTTACAAGATACCATTGCTCCAATTCCTTCTTCTTACTTCCTCTAAATTCCCAACTCCCGAGACTCACATGGACACAAAAGATTGGAAAAGATATATGAGGGGACACAAAGTGATACCACAACTGGTATTGCATCATCATTGCAATTTCCATGTTGTGTTGCTATTGAGTTTTATTCATTTCTTTATTTTTGAATTTGTACGAAAACATATTTAATAGAGTTGTAAAATTCATTTCATTCCAATTTTTGTAATAGATAGATCAAATACCATATCTTCCATTTCATTTGAAGATCCTCCATTGAATCCTTATTTAATTTTTTCAGGGAATTTGTAGGCGAAGAAAAGATTCTGATAAGATCTAATTTATTCCCGTGCCTCTGAGGTAGAATAGAGGATTCACATCCCCAATTAAAGATTGTAAAAAGATTTGAATTAATTAGGATAAATTAAATACATTGTAGTATAGATAAATAGTTACATCCAACTATTTATTTGTATAGGATTTATTAATTAGAATTAGAGGTAATTCATTTATTCATTTCTTCGTTTCCTCTGCTAATTCCAGAAAGCTTAGAAAATACAAAAGTATTAGTGTAAATTAGATTAGATTGTTTATATTGCTTCATTTATTTTATATTAAAAATACAAAAACATAGTTAGCTTTAATTTATTTATATTAGTCTATTATTTGCTTTTATAGATTAAATTGCACAAATGCACACATGATCTTTCCCAGACCACAACCAAAAAGAGCTTACGATTTTTATCCCAGGGTCCCCCAACCAAACGGGCCCAAATAAATCCTAGATTTGGAAATTGGATTGCGTACCCAAGTATTTTGAACATCCCCACATCCCACGGACATTATTAGACAATTGAACATCCTGAACAGAGACGCTTATAGAAATTTTGAGTTATGAGCTGAACCAACTAACCTCCCATAGATCTAATGGAACCACGCCTCTCTCGTTTATTCCATGACCTTGTATGGACATCATTACGAGCCACTCACTAGTTATTTTCCATGTATTCCATAACCAATAGAGAGGATTTCCACAGAGTTTGAAATTGATTGGAATATTTGTGTGGTTATTCTCTTCAACCAATTCATTAGACTCATTCAAGTTAGAAGAGCTTTTCTTGTTTTTGATGAGTGGATCCTGATATTACTCGTTGAGGACATTATTTTTCCTTGATAACTTGTTTTCCCATTTCCACACATTTCATCCACATATCACATTTATACTACACAACCATTATCCATCTCCCTGTGGCTATCCCAACATGACCTTGGGAGGTCACGTGCACTCCAAATATTGCATGTCATTTTTCAGATGTACATACACACATCCATCTCCTTGAGTAGTATGAAAGAAATAAGTAACAAAAACATGACCTTACCTCAATAAGTACCCCTTGAAATATATTTCTCTTTTTTCTAATAAAATTCAAATAGTTGCATAATTTTTTTCAACAATCATATGCAATGTTCCCCCTGAGCTATTTTCCCCATATTGAGGAACCTCACTTCACCATTCCTAAAAAATATCATACTTCTCCCTTGGGATTATATTATCCTACTTTTTCTTAAACTACATGTCATCAATCACTTATGTCGTAATCAAACCATCAAAAAGACTCAATCTTCTTTATTACAATCATAATGCATATTGTAATGTACTCTTACCCTGCCCGTGAAATTACACTCTTCCTTGAGGACTTCCTCCATAAGCCATTTTTCCAAGCAAACAATCCTTGTTCTACCTTTCGAGCATTGGCTCTATCTGTACTGTGATATCTTCATCATTGTTGTAGGTCTCTCTTTTCTACAATTCTTCTAATGTCCACCTCTTAGACTAATAGAAATTGTTGCCCATGAACATTCTTTACCAAAAAAAGGGTCACTGTAGTTCAAGTTTATCTTACATATCAATGTCGAATGGCATTGTGATATATGAAACTCATTCTATATAGTTTCAAACATGTTGATCCCATTGATCAATGTTAAGAGGCATGTACACAGGCCCTGAATGTTTATTTGCAAGTATCAAATCCTATGTATAGTCCATTTTCTCATTAGATATATTTTACTGAGCATGCATACTTTATACACCTTTACATATAATATTTGATCTTAAACATTGTTGAGCCTTGATTTTACTTCATATCTCAGTAACCCCTTATGGAAAGCATCATGAATTTTCCTCATGTGTGACCTTATTGATGATTAATTATTTGTTAATAAATCTTCATGGTTTTTGATGAATTTAAATACATGTGCAGGGGATCTTTTTATGACTCAGAATTCTTTGAAAGGTTTGAACATATTGAGTACACAACATGAATGTTCAATTTGATTCATTCTCAATCACAAGACATGGCTTCTTCTTCCTTCAACCTAGACCATTCTTGATAAGCTTAAAAAAAACTAGACCTCTATTGGATCAGTAGGACTTTGTAGCTTCAATTTCTCATATTGATTGACTGTGAGATAGATATAGATCCATTCTTGAACCTTGTCATCTATAATGAAATCTTGATAATCATGGACACTCTTTGACACATGTTTACAACATTGATCATCTTGAAATAGACTTAGACCTTATAAACAACATAGAAAAATTTATACTTTGAAAACTTAGAAAAATATATAATTCAATATACTCTCACGAACACCATTTTTATAGCAGACCTAGACACATTTGGCAAACCTTGTTTTATAATAGTAGAAACAATTGGTTTTCCTTAATAGACCAAGATTGTTTCTTTCAAGACAACCACTCCATATAGGAGTAAAGACACCTGATATTATGTCACTAAAAACACACATATTGATCTCAATTGGAATGCACATTAGGACTCAAATCCAATCTAATTCAGATTACGACAAGACAATCAACTTGAAATTTTTAGTCAAGATATTCTCTTCTAAATTTGTACCCTCTTAGAGGCTTTTCTTTCTTGAATACAATCTTGAAAACATTAAGAGGAAAACTACAAGCCATGAAACCTATTGAGAACACTCTCTCTTCATTACTGCTCAAGAAGACACTCAAGGAATTCAACAAATTCTAGACCAATAACATGGAACAAGACCAAATTTCCTAGAAATTGGCACACCTTAACAACTTGTTAGAGGCTCCAATCAAAAACAACTGATGTCAACCTTCATTCAGGATCATATTTGACCAACTCAATCAAATTTATTGTGAATAATACTTTATTGGAATATTGGTAGAAAAATGAAGAGAAAAACATGCTTCTTTCAAATAGTATATACATTCTATAATCCTAGAGAAGGCATACCATCTTATGAGATCACCTAAAAACATGAGAAATTCATCAAAGAAACATGATGACTCAATTCTTTCCCTTATAGTCCTTATGACCTTGTTAGTTTTCTTGGATGCATTCCTTGGTGGGAAAATCACATCACCTGAGATCTCATTTTCTAATTGACTACCTAATAGACATACATGTTGCAAATCATACACCTTCTCTAACACTACTTGAGGTAGAGATTCTTCATGATTTGTAATGAATTTTTCTTCATGTTTCTTTCCTTTATCATCACTTCCTATTGTCTTTTTTGTGCTATAATATCTCATGACTTTCATTTATGACTATGTCTCTTAAACATTTTCCCATGATATCTTATAATTATTATTTTTTTCAATTCATGATCCTACTTCCTTGATCTTATACATACATTTAAATTTCTTCTTTCTAGTGTCTTTCTCAACCATGGCTGACTTGGTTTTATCTTCAGAGTTTTCCTTCAACTTGAATACATTTTTCCATTGCCTTTTGAATGCATTGAGATTGAAGCTATATTTAGGGAATTCATGATAGTGCCTATAAAAATTCCCTTGCCCTTGATAGTTGAAGCATACAAACTGGGTTTCCTCTTGAGTCTTATTCTTCCCAAAATTGACTTAATGGTTCTTCCAGGAAGTACTTGGCTATGCGACATTTTTCTTTGCAATTGAAACACACTATATTTCTTTCATACTTAGTCCTACAAGCTCTTCAGGGTGTTATTTTTCTATCTTACTTATGCAATCCCTAGCTCTATGTCCATAAACATGACATGAAAAGAAAATTCCATGAAACTTACTTTAGATTCTCCTTGCATTTGGTTGTGTAATGATCTTCCTATGTTCTTTGATATTCTTCTTTTTTTCAAAGTTTCACATGGATTGATTCATATTTCAATTACTTTTTCCTTGATTTTTCTAGTTCTTCCCTTAAGATCTTCAAATCTGCACTTAGTTTATCACATTCCTCAACATTAGATTTTATAGTAGCTTGACATGCTTCGTGACTAGACTTTTTCTCTAATCCACACTGAGTTGCTTCACTTTAAGGAACTAGACTTGACTTATCATTTGGATGTCTTTGTTTATTTAGAAAGTTATCAAGATTTCTTGCACTTTCCTCACTTCTTTGATATATCATTAGTTTACTTGTTGCATGTTATAGCTCATTCTTTAGGGTCTTCAATTCCTCTTCATGGTTAAGGAAAGATTTCTTTTTGTCTCTTAAAGATTTTGAAAAATTCTCAAAAAATGATGTCATATCATTGAGTTCTTGGCCATGATAAGCTTTCATGAGCTTGATTTTTGTCTTTAACTCATTTATAAGGGCTTGAAAAATCTCATACTTATTTTTCAACACTAATTATACTAATGAACCCATGCTTGTGTCTTCATGATCACCTCCAAGTTGTTTATCCAAGCTGTTTATCTTGATTCAAAAGTAGAAATCTCCGATAGAAATTGTTGGAAATTAAGACACTAAGAGGGGGTGAGTTGGTGTCTTTTCAATTTTCATCTCACAAATCAATTCACTTAATTTGTATCATCAGAACCAAAACATCCACAAGTATCTAAAATGATAGATAACACACATAAACAAAATTTAATGTGGGAAACTCAAACTGGGAAAAAATCAACTGAAACAAAGAACTATTTTAGGACAAGAATTTCCTATAAATGTTACATGATTTCAAGTTGAGCCTCTACTCAACATGGAGCTATAACTCCAAAGATTTAACCAAGCAACCACTCATTCTTAAACAAGCTTCAAATTGTCTAGAAGCTTCAACTCCCAAATGTCAATCAAGATTCTACTTGTATCTTCTGTAAGCAATAACTCACAAAGAAGAGACTAATCCCTTCTACTAAGCTACAACTTAGACTTAAACAATATTTTATCACTCAGAATTTTTTTTATCACAGAACTAATGGTGAAAACTAAATCATCTTACTATTCTTATAAGTTCTACTCTCAATTCCTTTCCTTCTAATCATGTAAAAACATCATCTCTTAGTTATACAAGGTTTCTTTCATACTTTTATTCTCATCATAAAAAATCCTTTTAACCACCCTCTCAAGCACTCACTTTTTACATGTACATACTGATGCATTAAAATCAATCTAGAAGACATTCATCAGTTCACCATACTCTTCTCATTCATTTATTCATCATACTCTTTTTCTTCATTCATTCATCATCCTAATCTTCACTCTAATACCATCTATACCTTCAATAGGATCATCATAAATCTGCAAGCTCTTCCAAGATTGTCAAAATCTAGGATATGGACCTTAAGGATGATATTTTCATGATATACTCTATACTCTAAATTTTTCTTTCTACTCCAACCATACTAACACTTCACTTATGAACATAGGCTCCTTATTCACCAATCCAACCATCTATTTTATCTTTGGCTCACTCAGCTAATATTCGAACCTCAGAATGTTATTGCATTCTATCCATTTTTGAACTGATTTCATGCTTTACACACTATATTTCATTCACACACTCTGTATTTTCCAGCAGATATTTGCCTAGCTTCAACTTATATCTCCAAAACTCATAGTAGAAACATCAACTCTTTTTTTAAAAATCAGCTATTTTTAAACATGATGATCTCATATACTTGACTTTTCCCCTTCATAAAAAATGGATCATCACACCTTTCATTTAGATTACTCAAGAAATATTAGTGAGTTCACTATATTATAACTTCCTATATTTTTCTCATAAACGTAATGCATACTTTTGCTATGATTGCACACTTTCAAAACCCCTCCAAGATTATTTGTGTTCAAAAAACTTGAAATGTGGAACTCTTGTAGCTTCTTTGCACTATTTTTAAGTCATTATATATTATAAAATTGACCTTTTTCAACACAAAGAGTAACTAACACATAAGTTGTAATTTTCATGAACTATAGTAGGATTTTAATTTTCACACACTAACGTCTCACATTGTAGAAGGGGTTACAAACACATAAACACATTGCAGATATACCCAAAAACCTTCATAACCTCTATTTACCTTCATCCCTTCTCCATTTATCTTTGCTCTTCACTTTTGACCTATTAAATATGTTCATTAAGAACAAGCTCCAATTGTTACATCCTTGATAAATAGGAAAAAGAATCGCATTAGAACTTTGTACCAGGTGCTCATGATACATACAGGCTATGTCTCACATCTATAAAAATATTTGAAGCATGGGAAGAGCACACACTAGTATAATAAATATTCTTCACATTTAGCTATCTCACACTATGCAAGAGTATGTTCCTTTGAATATTGAAATAAAGGATATTTTTTTAGTAATACTTGAATTTTTTACTTGCCACAGATACCTTCATACCTCAGATATATTATCTAATAACATACTACAACTCAAACCACTTCTATAATCTTTCAATATACTATGTGATAGTACAATATTAAATCGATTTCATAACCTAAAAAAAATTAATTACCTTCATTGGACACATTTTTAACTGTATTTATCTCACCATATTTCTTTGAGGTCACAATCAATCATTTAATAGTTAAGGTTTCTTCATAGGGTACACCCTAAGTTTTACTAAAATAGAGTAGCAACAAATTTTACAATTAGATTCTTGATAGAGAAGGTCCATATTCAACTATGTGCCATGATTTTGAGAAGTACAATGATTATAGGAGTTAAGTTTCACAACTTCCCCAAGATAGTGAATGACTTGAACAATGCCAATCCAAACAAATACTCAATATCTTCATGTTTTTGCACACTTGGTGTTTTAATACAAAAACCATATCTCGTGATTTGAAATTTTATCTCATTAGATGTCTCACATTCACAACACCATACCCATATGGTCACTTAAATGGAGGAGTTCACACTAGTTCCAAACACTTATATGTATGAGAAGAGAGGATTTAGTCAAGATTTAGAGGTATAGTATCATTTCTTCATGATGGTCACTAGACTGAGACACAGACTCCCAATAAGACTCATTTTACATGAGATACACTATATTTAGCACTAAGAGAATTTCATTTGAGAATTTTAAAAGTTGATGCACCTGATAACCTTCATTCCCATCATCAATTGATCTAAACTTGGCATGAGAACAAAACATTGAAGTCC
Source organism: Taxus chinensis (assembly GCA_019776745.2). Taxonomy (NCBI): domain Eukaryota; kingdom Viridiplantae; phylum Streptophyta; class Pinopsida; order Cupressales; family Taxaceae; genus Taxus; species Taxus chinensis. The sequence continues at coordinate 654,442,673 of CM034152.1, forward strand.
TAAAACCATTGTTCTCCTTGAAGAGCACAATACATTAAGGATATATAAAATCCTTGAAATAATTACTATGTTAATGCGCCACATTTGAAATAGGTAATTCAAGGATAATTCTGATCACACCCTCCATAAACTTCAACAAGGAGCTTGTAAAGAGAAAGTTTGCCAACACAGACCAGAGCACAATTGTCTTGACAATGTTTGTAAAAAGGAAATCAAAGAACAATGTAAACCACAAATTCACATCACTCAAATAGAGTATTATTGAAATTCAGATATATTTATTTTACTCAAATATCTCGATGAACTTCTATGATTACCTCTCATTTCTTCTCAACAATAGTGGTTTCAATTTGACACTTACAACTTTGCACTAAAACGTCATACCTGTACAGAACAGTCACCCGTGAGAACACCAATTCCTTAATTTTTACCTAGAATATTCCTACACTTGTTTGGATTTTTCATCACATTTAAATTTTATTTTTAGTCCAAATAAGGCATTTTGTGCCTATCGCTTCAAGGAGGCTTGAGGAGAGAGAAACCATGTTAGAAAAATGAACACTTCTTTATTTCTTGTCCAATTTCCCTCAAACGTTTTGAAATATTTTAGGCTTGGAGTGATCTTAAAAAATTACTTATATGATTTATCCAATGGAGGCTCAAAAATGTTTTTGAATGCTAATAAGCTAGGGTGCTCAGATTGCATTCCTCAATAAACTAGTTTTAGTAAAACTTACATAACTTTCATAATTTTCTTCAAAACTTGATGAAACTTTACATGAAGCACTATAACACACCCCTATATATGATAAATTCATTTATTTATCATAAATATACATTTAGAGATCAGAAAATATCATTTACCTAAAATTCCACTACTAGTTCTCAAGGCAGTTTTGGTGAGAACATGAATTTTTCTTCCAAAACCAGAATTACTTGTAGATGCTCATAAATTCCCTAATAATTTTTCCTAGGATCCTCCATGCTTATGTTGTATTTTCATGACCTGCATTCATCTCTTACACTTCAGTAGGCTCTAGAACTAGGCCTAAATGAGCCAGTTACAACTTTGAATCCCAACATTTAACTTGTTAATCATTCCAAAATCTCTTACATATGATATAATCATCATGTGTGACCTATATAACACATTTTCCAAGACTTCTAACCATCTCCATACCTTTAGTGGTCTCCTAACTCACTGACCAAGATTGCAACACCCTGAATTCATCCTGAAACAATCATGAATGCTCAATAAACATGATAAACCACTACCAATCAACCTTTATTTCCCTAAGCGTAGCATCCCTTCACCACTCACACCTTTACCATCAATTCCACATGACATTAGTGAAAACACCAATGCACCAAGGTTCAACAAGTTGGATTAAATAGTGAACACGAAGCAAGCATAGACAAAACAAAACAGTGGTGAATATAAAGACCCAGATTTGGGTAAAAATAAAAGTGATATAAGAGTCCAGATCTATGGCTAGGGAGTACAGGTAGATCCAAAAACAATGAATAAATAACAAGAGCATAGTTCATCAAGCCTTATCTCCAGCTACTCTCAAGGAACAAATCATGAGCTCTCCAAATATTGAGTGGAGTTCATAAAAACATGAGCTCAAGCTCAACTTAATAATGACAACTGAAATTTTAACAAGATAGAGCTAATTTTATAATGAATATAGTAGTTGGTATGTATAAAATAAAAACCATAACTCACATGGCCGAATATCCTTTGCAAAACCCATATCAAAGAAACCCATACCAAGCCACCAAGTGCTAACTCAAAGTTGTGAAAATACAGATACAAGGCAGCCATGGAAAAATTGGGAAGATCAGTTTGGAAAGTGAATGAAGAATAATGGATGAGAAAAAAAAACCCAACTTGTGCAATCAAATAATGGTCCAAGCACTATAAAACCAAACCATTTTTGGTGTGCA